>CM038146.1:281952989-282322951 GCA_021437245.1 Aegilops speltoides | reverse complement strand
GTTCAGCAAATAGGATAGAGATAGTAAAACGCAGCTTAAATGTTTATCTCTATATCTTCAACTGACAAGGACACAGTGAAGACAATCGACACGTGTCAAAAGAATGCATATGAAGAGATAGAGAGAAATAGATGTTTAAAGCACGAAAGGGGTTAGTGTCCGATCACATTCACTTAGCGCAGAAAAAGGCAACTTGAAGACATAGCTATAAGTGAATGCTATAGAGGACAGAATGTGTGTGTGTGTGTGTGTGTGTGTGTAACCTAAAAGAAACGTAAGATTCCCTCTCCCCTATTAGTTTCCCCTCGCTTCGTCCAACCTCTGGTACGACCCCCTCTCCCCCAATTGATTTTCATTTTGCCCTCCACCGGTTATCTCCCTACCGGTTTTATCCTTGGTTTTCTATTATTTTCTTCTATCTTTGGTATAAACAAATAATCCACATATCTTAACCAAACGCAATCAACTCATGCATGGTAATAAGAATCTGATTTGATAACACAATAACTCGATGAGGGTGATCAATCTCCTTCCTTCTTTCAATCAATTCATTTCTTCTATTTCCTTCAATTGTTTTATCAGCTTGGTAGAGATTCCCTTGTTCTATCATTGTGGTTTACCTGACGCCAATCTCTACTACCTAAAATATTTTTCCTCCCTTTCAACTGGTTTTCCTGAAAAGCAGCCCTGATTAGTGGCTTTATTAATTTGACTCCATCATCTCCTCTGCAATCAGCGCTTTGGCTCCCCCGTCTAGGAGCACGACACACCCTGCCACAGCCCTACGCCCTGCTCACGCCCCACTCCCTATTGATGATCTTGTTCATTTGGTACACATTTTTTTACCAGTAATGATCAATGCACAAAATAAAGCAGACTGCACAATGTTAGCTAGGAGATATCACGTGAAGTCCAATTTATGAGGGTATGATCATTCAACCTAAAGAAAAAATAATTGCATTGTGCCAAAAAATGTTTGTGTACTTAGAAATAAAACAAAAGAATATGGACGACATGTATTTATTTTCTAGAAAATATCTATGGAGCCAGCCAGCTTCAGATATCCAATTACTCTTGTGTTTCCTGGGTTAAGCATCTAGAGTATTGGATGACAAGTACCTTTGTAACACCCTGGATTTTGCCCTTTTCTTTTTCCAATGATTTTCTTGGATTTATTTATTTGATTTGTTTTCCCGTGGCTACATGGTTCTAAAACTTGGGAAGATCATGCATTCCTAGGTTTCATAGTGGCTTGTCATCCCCATAACCATCCCTAGATCATATCATTTTCATCCTAGCCCAAATCCCAATATTCTTCTATTGGGAAGATTCCTTTTCTATTAAAGGAATTATCCTATTTTCCCTAGGTTGAGAAGCAACCTATCTTTCTACCGTTCCGAAAATTCCAAAATAATTCTCATAAATTGTTTGGGTCATATCTTGATGAAATATAGCAAAACATTTCATTGCCATGTTCAAAAATAATCCTCCAATAATTCTTATCCTATTCTGCCCTAAATGGCACTGCTTGAAGCAAGTGCTATTTAATTTGCTTGATTACCTCAAAACTTTTTGGACATATTTTCCTGTCCAAATCATTGCCCTGTCCCAAATTTCAACTTCATTGGCCTAGTGAATCTTCCTCAGTGATTTTTCAAAGGTCCTGTCTGAGGGAAGCCTTTATGAAGGAAGTACTAGCTAGCGTTACCCAAATGAGGTGAAATTTTGCACACTCATTCATGTTCTCATATCATAACCCTCCTCCAAGTTTCATCTCATTCCATTGATCTATGTGAGCCAAGGATCAATTCTTTGTTTCTGTCCAAATTTTTAGTTAGTGAAGCAAGTATATTTTATCTTGCTCCATTATGGCTAAAAAAATTCTTGAGCCTTCCCCTATCCATATCAACTCTCTCCACCAAGTTTTGGCCCATTTCATGTAGCCACTTGCCCTGTGCAATTTTTCCAAGTTTCTGTCCAGGTAGATGCTGTATGAAGCAAATGCTAGTTTGGCAAGTCCAAATGGCATGAAAATTTTTGGGCATCTTCATATATTCAAATCATTGGGCCATGCCCAATTTCAGCTCATTCCATGCAGTTATGTGAGTGCAACTTCATGATCGCCATTTCTGGCCATTTGAGCACTTTCTACTGCAACCCCTATCTAAACCCCTCCTCTTAAGCTGATTTTTGGTGATCAACATCACCTTAGTATGTGATCATCATCAGACAAATCACTTCCTTCGTTCCCAAGCTTGTGTTTCCTATGGACAGCACAAGTAGGTTGCTGCTGATCTGCTTTGGCACTCAGTGCATTTCTCTTCTTTGCCCCTGAGATCTTTTCTTTGTTCATTAGCACTGAGGGCACTAAGGACTGTCTGCTAGAAATGATTTGGCGATTACCTGGCAACGCGTATGCCAGTTCATGAAGTGACCAGAGGGTGCATCAGCCAAATCTCGTGCTCTGGCACATTGTCACCCCTGTTCCCGATGTTTCCCTCCGTGTCTTGACGTCCAACCATGTCCTGGAGATAGCTCGTGACCTCCTGCATCGCCCTGCATCGCTGTCCCACCTTATCTCATCGCTGTTTGGCCACAAATGCCATGCTCGTGCTGGTAAACGCCTCTGTCCTCCATTAGAGCCCAGCGTGAGCATGCCCGTGAGCTCTAGAGACTTCCCCTTGGCCTATTTAAGGCATGCCCGAGGTGTTCCGCGCCTCATCGCTCTCCTCCTCGCCTCATTTGATCACCGGAGCAGCAGCATCTCACCGTTCTTCGCTGTTCATCCGCGGCCATCGCTGGAGTCCACTCACCTCCGAGCCTCTCTGGCTTCGCCACCACCCTCTCCTCACCCCGGCGCACCTCCCCCATTGTCCCCCTCCCCTCTCGCGGTAGTGCTTCATGGTTGCTGTCCCCATGCACGGTCACCGCCCTCACCCCTCGGCCTCACCTCGAAGCCGGCCACCGAGACCTCTCCTCCTCTTTCCAGCCACACCACCGTCTCCCCTTCATTCGGCAACACCCCCTCCACCCTAACTTCCTTGCCACCGACTCCTTGTTGTCGCGCGCCCCTCCTCTTGACCGGAGCAGCCATACTTGACCGCACCATATGGAGATCCCTTTCCGGCTGACCCCCGCCACGGCTACCACTTCACCTGGATGCGGTGCTCGCCGGTACACCCATCCATGGCCTTGCCTTTGTCAGATACGGCCGGAGACGGCCAGGCCATCACCGGCCGCGCCCCTGCCAGCCTGCCTCTGTTACTTGTCGGGGAGGAGGAGGGATGAAGAACACAGGGAGCGGGAGCAGAGAAGCAACGGGGCCCGCATGTCACCCTCTGGGCGTTGACCCCGCCCCGCCTCGTCAGTAAGTGGAAACACATTCCCAGAAATGCGCATTCGGTTAGTAAAAACGTACTTTTGTTCTGCTTTGTAACAAAATGTGTTTTCCACTTCTAAAAGTTCACTTTCGTTCTTCTTCGGCTGCAAATACGCTTCTCTTTTCTGAAGGCTTATTCTCCGAGAGTGCGTTTTCTATTTTTCCTCCCAGGGACTTGTTTGTAGGAGATTTTTCACATATTAGTCCCTGATCTTCTTCACCTCATAACTCTGCGACCATAACTCCGATCGAGGTGAAACCAATGCTTAATTCTTTGTCTTGTCGAGCTCTATCTTTTGGTAACATTTTAGCTAGGTTGTCACACAGTGAAAACGACCATTTTGCCGTTGCCTCTAATCAGCCCCCTTCGAGCGAGAACCGTCCGACATTTTGTTCCGCGGATTCACCGCACTTCTCCCCGGAGTCTCCGTCAACCCAAAGCAAGGCACAACAGCCATTTGCATGATAGTCATGCAGTAGCCTTGACTGCTAATGTCATGTTGTTGTTTGTCTTGACTGCTTTTGGTTATTGTGAGCTTGCAAGTACATTCAATGTACTGCGATTGCCATTTCATGCGGAGACCACAGGGTGCATCAGCCAAATCCCGTGCTCTGGCACATTGTCGCCCCTGTTCCCGACGTTTCCCTCCGTGTCTTGACATCCAACCATGTCCTGGAGTTAGCCCGTGACCTCCTGCGTCGCCCTGCATCGCTGCCCCACCTTATCTTATCGCTGTTTGGCCACAAATGCCATGTTCGTGCTGCTAAATGCCTCTGTCCTCCATTAGATCCCAGCGTGAGCATGCCCGTGAGCTCTAGAGCATTCCCCTCGGCCTTTTTAAGGCGTGCCCGAGGTGTTCCACGCCTCATCGCTCTCCTCCTCGCCTCATTTGATCATCGGAGCAGCAGCATCTCACTGTTCTTCGCTGTTCGTCCGCGGCCATCGCTGGAGTCCACTCACGTCCAGCCTTCCCACGCCCATCCGAGCCTCTCTGGCTTCGCCACCACCCTATCCTCACCCCGGCGCACCTCCCCCATCGTCCCCCTCCCCCCTTGCGGGAGTGCTTCGTGGTTGCTGTCCCCATGTACGGTCACCACCCTCACCCCTCGGCCTCACCTCGAGGCCGGCCACCGAGACCTCTCCTCCTCTTTCCAGCCACACCACCCTCCCCCCTTCATTCCGCGACCCCTCCTCCACCCTAACTTCCTCGCCACCGACTCCTAGTTGCCGCGCACCCCTCCTCTTGACCAGAGCCGCCATACTTGACCGCGCCATGGAGATCCCTTTCCGGCTGACCCCCGCCACGACCACCACTTCACCTGGATGCGGTTCTCGCCGGTACACCCATCCATGGCCTTGCCTTTGCCAAATACGGCCGGAAACGGCCAGGCCATCACCGGCCGCGCCCCTGCCGGCCTGCCTCTGTTACTTGTCGGGGAGGAGGAGGGAGGAAGAACACAGGGAGCAGGAGAAGAGAAGTAACGGGGCCCGCATGTCACCCTCTAGGCGTTGATCCCGCCCTGCCTCGTCAGTAAGTGGAAACACATTCCCAGAAATGCGCATTCGGTTAGTAAAAACGTATTTCTGTTCTGCTTTGCAACAGAATGTGTTTTCCACTTCTAAAAGTTCAATTTCGTTCTTCTTCGGCTGCAAATATGCTTCTCTTTTCTGAAGGCGTATTTTTCGAAAGTGCGTTTTCTATTTTTCCTCCCAGGGACTTGTTTGTAGGAGATTTTTCATAGATTAGTCCCTGATCTTCTTCACCTCAAAACTCTGCGACCATAACTCCGATCGAGGTGAAACCAATGCTTAATTCTTCGTCTTGTCGAGCTCTATCTTTTGGTAACATTTTCGCTAGGTGGTCACATAGTGAAAATGACCATTTTCCCTTGCCTCTAATCAGCCCCCTTCGAGAGAGAACCGTCCGGCATTTTGTTCCGCGGCTTCACCGCACTTCTCCTCGGAGTCTCCGTCACCCCCAGGCAAGGCACAACAGCCATTTGCATGATAGTCATGCAGTAGCCTTGACTGCTAATGTCATGTTGTAGTTTGTCTTGACTGCTTTTGGTTATTGTGAGCTTGCAAGTATATTCAATGTACTGCGTATGCCAGTTCATGCGGTGACCACAGGGTGCATCAACCAAATCTCGTGCTCTGGCACATTGTCGCCCCTGTTCCCGACGTTTCCCTCCGCGTCTTGATGTCCAACCATATCCTGGAGTTAGCTCGTGACCTCCTGCATCGCCCTGCATCGCTGCCCCGCCTTATCTCGTCGTTGTTCGGCCGCAAAAGCAATGCCCGTGCTACTAAATGCCTCTATCCTCCATTAGGAGCCCAGCGTGAGCTTGCCCGTGAGCTCTAGAGCCTTCCCCTCGGCCTATTTAAGGCGTGCCCGAGGTGTTCCACATCTCATCGCTCTCCTCCTCGCCTCATTTGATCACCGGAGCACCAGCATCTCACCGTTGTTTGTTGTTCGTCCGTGGCCATCGCTGGAGTCCACTCACCTCCAGCCTTCCCGAGCCCCTTCGAGCCTCTCTGGCTTCGCCACCACCCTCTCCTCACCCCGGCTCACCTCCCCCATCTTCCCCCCACCCCTCTCGCGGGGGTGCTTCCTGGTCGCCGTCCCCATGTCCGGTCGCCGCCCTCACCCCTCGGCCTCACCTCGAACCCGGCCACCGAGACCTCTCCTCCTCTTTCCAGCCACACCACCATCTCCTCTCCATCCCGCGACGCCCCCACCACCCTCTCTTCCTGGCTGGGGACTCCTAGTTGTCATGGGCCCTCCTCTTGACCGGAGTCGTTGTCCTCGACCGCGCCATGGATATCCCCTTCTGGCTAACCCCCGCCATGGCTGCCAATTCCCCTGGATGTGGTACTTACCGGCGCACCCATCCATGGCCTTGCCTTTGCCAGATATGGCGGGAGCTAGCCAGGCCATCACCGGCCGCGCCCCTGCCGGCCTGCCTCTGTTTCTTGTTGGGGAGGAGGAGGGAGAAAGAAGACAGGGGGTGGGAGGAGAGAGAGAGAAGCAATGGGGCCCGCATGTCACCCTCTAGGCGTTGACCGCGCCATGCTACGTCAGTAAGTGGAAATGCATTCCCAGAAATGCGCACTCGGTTAGTAAAAATGTACTTCTGGTCTGCTTTGCAACAGAATGTGTTTTCCACTTCTAAAAGTGCACTTTCGTTCTTCTTCGGCTGCAAATACGCTTCTCTTTTCTAAAGGCGTATTCTTTGAAAGTGCGATTTCTGTTTTTCGTCCCAGGGACTTGTTTGTAGGAGATTTTTCAGAGATTAGTCCCTGATCTTCTTCACCACATAACTCCGTGACCATAACTCCGATCGAGGTGAAACCAACACTCACTTCTTCGTCTTGTCGAGATCTATCTTTTGGTTACTTTTTCACTAGGTGGTCCCATAGTAAAAATGACCGTTTTGCCCTGGCCTCTAATCAGCCCCCTTGGAGAGTGAACCGCCCAGCGTTTTGTTCCGCGGCTTCACCGCACTTCTCGCTGAAGTCTCCGTTACCCCAGGCAAGCCACAACAGCCATTTGCATGATAGTCATGCAGTAGCCTAATATTTAACATAAGTTTGCCCATTATTTGCATGCTTGTTAACTGCTACTGTTGTTGTTTCGGTTTTGCTCGTGGATTCATGTTCACCTTCATGCTATGTTCTGGTGCATCTTGTTACCTTGTACTACTTGCTAGTATCATTTTCACATGTCATGCCCGGTAGCAATAGTACATGCTGGTAGTAGTGATGATTGTTCTGCTCGTTCCATTGCTATGCTCGTTCCATTACAGTACCATTGCTATGCTCGTTCCATTGCAGCTAGTTGGTTACATGTTTACTCGGTAGTATTCTTGCATGGTATTTGTTTGTCAGGACCCCGACTCAGTGCCACACCGATCTAGCATGTAACACCTCATATCACTTTGCGGCCTCACGCATGGTATTCCCACGGGTGTTGCCTTACCAGGCCCGGGACCGTTTGCGCCTTTTGGCTCACGTATATGATAGTGTCGCTAGCATCCATATGACAAAGTACCCGAGCTGACATGGCTAGTCGTGAACCCAAAGTGGCACTAACTTACAGGGACAGGCATACATGACCTAGCAACGAACGTGTCGGTCATCAGCGAGTGAGTCCGGGCTGTAGCACTCGGCTAGCAGGACTCCGGTAAACCGGGCTGTAGCGAGCTAACAGGACTCTGGTAGTCATCGCGTGACATTTCCCCATAATGACAGAAACAGGAATGAAGAAGGACACATGCCGGCCAGCCTAAGTGTTCCGGAGCAGTAGCAAGCTACCAGGGCTCGATGGAAGCACTAGGAGACATTTCCCGGTAAGAGAGGCTACCAAGGATAAACAACTAGATAGTCAGATCCCACACATACCAAGCATTTCAATAACATACACACAATATGCTCGATATGTGCAAATACCACATGGCATCACAACATGACTCTAAGACTCAAGTATTTTATTCAACACGCTCCGAGGAGCGAGATATTACAAACATGGGTCTCATGACCCAACATTCAGAGCACACAAGTCAAAGCACAAGAGGAAGCTTAGTACAGACATCTACAAATGAAAAAGGCTGAGAAGCCTAACTATCTACAAGATCCTGCCAGGGTCACAAGATCGTAGCTGAGGTAACAAGCTGAACGTCGAAGTCCACGCGGAACTACTAGTGAGACAGAAGTCTCTCTGCAAAAACATAAAATAGGCAAACGTGAGTACAAATGTACCCAGCAAGACTTACATCAGATCTAACTACATATGCATCATTATCAACAAAGGGGGTGGTGGAGTTTGACTGCAGCAAGCCAGCTTTGACTCGGTGGCTATCCTTAACTACGACTGCAAGTAACTCTTTTGAGGTGGCGCACACGAGTCCACATATTCACCATATCAATACACCACTATGGATCCGTTCCCGTCTCCCTATGAGAACGCCATCCATAGCACTCACGCTTATCTTGCGTATTTTAGAGTATCCACTTTCACCTGTCTATGAACTGTACAGGCAACCCAGAAGTCCTTTACCGCGGACACGGCTATTCAAATAGATGATGTTAACCCTGCAGGGGTGTACTTATTCACACACACTCTCGCCACTTACCACCATGTACACGTCGTGTATCTCGGCAACCTTCAAGTCAAGCTTTGGCGAGTCGGCCACGACGACTAACCACACAAGTCTCTAGTCCAGGTTTATCGCCTATTCGGGTTCCATCCGTAAGGAGATCCGGCCGGGGTGTCGCTCACGGCCCCAAATGATGTGAGCAGGGTTCCCAAGCCCACCATCCGTGTGACACTTGGTACACCGTGCCACTGTGCCTAGTCTGTCCCAAGCCCACACTGCAGGGTGCCACTTGGTAGACTACTAACACTACCTACAAACACCAGAAACTAGTTGCAACTCCCGGACAGAGATCAAGTTGATTAATAAATCGAGAGGGTCGAGTTTCGGAACCCAATGTGTGGTAATGCTGTTCATGGATCACAAACACGGAACTCAGTTCCTGAGGACGGCTGCAATGAGACAACCCACCATGTACTCCTACATGGCCTCTCACCGCTACCTTTACCAAATCGTGTTCACACACTTAGCTCTCAACAATAGGACATGTTCACCACACCTCCAATTCATCCCTGATAAATCAGACCTGACACAACTCTAAGCAATAGCTGGCATGACAAACAAGCATGAATGAGTAGGCACATCAGGGCTCAAACAACTCGTACTCATGCTAGTGGGTTTCATCTATTTACTATGGCAATGACAGGTCATGCAGAGGAAAAGGGGTTCAACTACCGCAGCCAATAACAAATGAATCATTGTTATCCTAATGCAGTAAAAGAGAGGAGGAGCGAGAGAGTGGGATTGTATCGGAATGAACAGGGGGGTTTGGCTTGCCTGGCACTTCTGAAGATAATATAGCTCTTCATCGGTGTCATCGATCTCATCGTCGGAACCACCTCTACTGAGAGGGAACAATTACCGGCAACAGAGAGGAAACACAATCAATGCAGTGCAACATTATGATGCATGATTATGACATGGCAACATGCTGGTGTTTTGGGCGAATGCAACTAGCAACAAAGTTAAAATGAAGTTGGTTTGAACCCTAAGTTCAAATCCAAACTCCATATGTGAAATTCAAATGCCATTTATATGATTTGTGCTAAACAGCAGCTATAAGTTGTTCTAACATGCATGAAAATGGTACAGATGGATAGATTGGATTTTTCTGATCATTTTTCATATATAATTTATTTCATTCTGAGCTACCGTTGAATTTCTATGATTTTTTGAAGTTTTGGATATTTTCTGGAATTTCCAGAATAAGAATAAATCCAGAAAAAGGTTAACTGCGTCAGCAAGACATCGGTGTGACGTCAGTAGGTCAACAGACCGGTCCAGGTCAAACCTGACAGTGGGCCCCGCGTGTCAGTGTAACAGTGGCTAATTAAGTTTTAGCAATTAAACTAAACTAGTTTAGCAGGGGCTGGCCCCACCTGTCATTGACTCAGGGAAGGTCAAACCCCGGGTCAGCCGAGGCTAATACGCCGGCGGCTTGTCGCCGGCTATAGCGGGCATGGTGGAGGGCTCGGGTTAGCTCCTCCGGCGACCAAAACAACGGCGAAGAGGCTCTACGTGGTGCTGGGACTCGCGCGCATCCAACACGACTAGCGGCAGCAGCCGGGGTGGACCGAGCTCGCTGAACGAAGCGCAGCTGGCGTCGGAGTTCGGGCATCGACCGAGTCGACACCACAGAGCATGTTAGGAGTAGCAGCTGGGAGTTTTGAGCTCCTGGAGACGCGCTGAGTGCGTTGCTATGCTCGGCTGTGAGCGGAACAGCTCAGGAGCACGGGCCTGCCGGCCATGGCGGACGGCGGCGCGGGAGTTCGCGAGGTACTGTGCTAGGACACGCGGACGACGAGGGAAGAAGGGGGAAAGGGGACCAGGGCTCACGGCAAGGTGAAGGGTGCAGACGGCAGGGCTGGGGACGCCCCGGAGACGGTGAATCGGCGCCGGCGATCTTCGGTACCCGTCGGTGAAGACGACGGTGATGGCGTCACTGCAGGGCTCCTGGCGTTGCTTGGCGCGGTGAGGAGGAAGAGTAGGTCGAGGCGGAGCTTTGGGATGCGACTGGGAGGTGAGGCGGTGGCTGTGGCTGCACGGGCAGCGAGCCGCAGCGACGGGCGTGTTCGGGAAGAGAGAAGAGAGGGGAGGGGAGAGAGCTGCGAGGAGGGAGGAGGTGCAGAGGGTCGAAGGGGGTGCGTGGCGCTAGGGAAGGCTCAGGGCGCTTTGGGGAAGCAGGAGGTGGCTCGCGCATGGACGCGCGCGACGGCCACACGCCCTCCTTCCCACTGGTAGGAGGTGGAAGACGACAGAGAGGAGCCCCTCGTGGGCTGGGCTGGCTTTGCCCGGTTGAGCTGCTACAGTGCCAGGCCAGGTGGGCTTTGCCAGGTAAGTTCCTTTCTTTTTATTAATTCATGTTTTCTATTTTTTCTATAACTTCAGGGCTTTATTAAAAATGTCAGGGAATTTCCAAAAATCATGAACCTAATCATGACTACTGTTTGGAATATATTCAACAGTAAACATTTTAGTTTATAAATATTTGAGCATTTAAAATATTTAATAGCATTTAAACGCCCAAATGCAAATACTATAGGATTTAATTCAGAGCCCAAATATGTCATGGAAAAATGTGCAACACCTCTGGTTATTGCTTCTAGCATTTTCTAGAAATGATGAACATTTTTGAAAGCCATTTGGATTCACTGAAATTATTTTAGTTGAACCTAGTGAATTCGTTTGATGCTAGGGTTTAGGCAATCCCCATTTCAAGTTCATTTCGGAAGTTAAACATGATGCACACATGAAGGGCTATCCTACTGCATACCAGGACTAGGGATGTGACAAATCACCCCCACTCAACAAGAATCTCGCCCCGAGATTCAAGACGTGAGGTAAGAGGAAAGGGGGGTCACAAAACTATCACAATCTTCATGATCCATTTGCCCTTCTTGAAGATGTTGACTCATTGCTTCAAATCGATCTTGACGTCTTTGCTTTCGAGATCTTCATTCAACATGATGACAAGAAGAAAGGGAAAACTCTAGAAGGATCGATCTCCTCGAAGATCGAACAACTTAGGATCAACTCATGGAATGAGACATAGCAACATCACTCGAGCTGAGACACGAAACACACATCTAGAGGGATGGAGTGGAACAAATGACGAGGGTTCACTAGATAGACAACAATTCCACGCTTAAGAGGGTGGTGAACCGTTGTCGATGTAGCGAGGAGTTGGGTTGCCATGATACCATAACAGGGCACCTTAGGGAAGGTGACTCGTAGAAATATCCCCTTAAGTGGCAAAAAGAATTACCTTTGATTCAGATATCATTGAAACTCTTTATACCAGCCTAAGGCAATTCTCGAGCGATCATTTGGTGGGGTTGGTAGAATGGCATACCAGATTAGAATGGATGATGTGGATTACCTTGTTGAAAACAACACAAGGGATGATTTTAGGCGGGAGAAGCTCAACAGTAGAGAGTGAGTCCACTGTTTGAAAAGTTAGAGCATAACCGAGGAAACTGAGAGCAATCCCAGTTAGTGCCGATAATAACACCTAGCGCTTGTGCGTGCTCTCAAGAATTGAGCATTTCCATATTCATCAAGGTTTTACCAATATCCGTGTCAAGGATCCTGGCAACACAACGTACTACCATGATGAACAGTGATAAACAATGCAGAGGCAAAGGAAGATAACCTTCTCAGATTTCACCTTAGCGGGGCCAAGGGAACAAAATCTGGATGATCGACCGAGAGACATTTAGCACTCCACTTCTAATGTTCTCCTTGATGTGCTAGCATAACCCATTCATAGATATGGTTTGATATCTAGAACATCAAGTAAAAGGTCGGACTTCGGGAGCACAACCATCCATAAGGAACAACTACTGGAATAAGTTCTACGAGATCCTTATGGGGAGGTGGCCAACTTCCTCAAACAAGATACTACAATAATAGTTCTTCTGGTTGGGTGTGTTGGCCATGACATCCATTTTACCGGGTTACAGAGAGACCAATATTATAGTTCTTGGGACATGTTCCAACTAACATATCTTCCTGAGATTCAGATCTGGTTGATGTTAGAATATTCCAGACTCATCAGGTCTAGAGAGAAAAAATGGAAGTTTCAACACAAATCGACGAGATGCTGTTGCGGGATTCTCGGGAATAAACTACGATAGCAAGCTCCAAAACATGAGTTGGTTCTGCTACGTACATATGAATGCATTTTCCCAGACAAGCATGACCACATAGTAGTCTTATAATAAAACGCTACCGAGTTCAGGTGGGGAACCATCATTGCGGATAACGAAGTCCTTGATTAAGCGCGGGTTAGATCATAAAAGGAACTCCTTCTCCTAGAACAAATCAGTCAGTGGCTTGGTGTGCTAGGAACACATGTAGGATGAAGGTTGCAAGTCTCCAAACCACGGAATACTTCGCACGTATGCGTGGCTAACTTGGGATGATTCCAGAGGAAGCAAAAACAAGCTTTCTCGAATTCACGGCGACAGCTTTCATCAAATGCACGTGAATTAGAGGAAGTCCCTCCTTTCATCCGAACATATGCTTCATGAGCTAGCATGAAGAAATGCTTTCAAAAGTTTCCAACACTAGCTTAATGCTCAACAAAATCATGGAGAAGATAAAAATGTTGCTGATGGGCTCAACAACAACTCATCGGAATTTCCATATCATTGGACTTCCACCACTATGTGAACAATGTGATAGTATTGGTCAGACCAAAAGATGTAATGGTGTATGCTCGAGGAATCAACCACGAGTAAGACAACATTACAAATATCGTTGGTTCTGATTTCATTTAAGGATAGCCCACACTCAAATGAAGGTTTGGACAAGACAATAGATTCAACAACCGATCACGAGGAACAATCGATGAAGATATCATCTCTCTTGAACACACACACACACAAGGATATCCCTTTGGAAATTAACTAAATCGGACAAGCTTCCATCTTCCAACTCTCCAAGTTGTTGTTTACCTTGACCAAACAGCTCAGGGGTATGCAACACAAATTCTTGGAGAAGGGGTGGTTTATATGAAACCAACTTGATCACGAACTCAACATAGCGGTCAGGTGACATCCTGGTGATACTTCCAAGAGGATATTCAGAAAATCACGAACCACCGATATGTTATTAAGCTCGGGAATAATCTTGCTTTTGAAGCAAGACGATATGATCAATAGAGCGAAGGTTTGAAATAATCCTAACTCATTGATCAAGGAGTGCACCAGTAGAATGAACTAGGTACCACGATCAATCTTAGAATGATGATTCAATAACCAACATGCTAAGAATGAAATTATTGTCCTTTAACTACCAAGCAACGGAGTTGCTAGGAGTATTGAGTTCACACATCACGATTCACTTGTCGGCACTCCGGTTGCGACAACACGGAACCGAGGAATGAATAATGATGGCGAGAAGTATCACTACATCAAGAATCCATAAGAGAAGGTGCAATCCTCATGACATTCCTGACATAAAGTGGGTAATACTTCAGGGTAGAATAGAATCAATAGCTGGATTGGCATTTAGATCTGCGGAATACAACTACTTTGACCCAATCCTAGATATGGAAGAGGTACTGGAGTTTTTTCTCCTAATCATCCCGAATAGAATGGCTCGACGGACCACAAGAGTAATAAGCATCGACGAACAAATGCACGCATACTCTTGACTATCAATTGATAGACGAGGTCAGAAGACAACTAAAGAGGGACAACCCAAAAGAACATATGATTTTCTGAGTTGTGGATGCATAGATTAGTATGTTGAACAAGTTCAACATATTTCTTCCAGATAACCTATACAGAAAGGTAGAAGTGGCAGGGTCACAACATAAAATCGAAAACTGGTCAAGAGCACTCTGGTTGTGATCTTTCAGTTTAACGAGGAACTTCTGCCATAAGTAGTTCATTTTATTTGGAAGAGGAGAATACCACGGACCTCAAGGACTATCACAAAGGTTACTAATATCCTAAAGGAACTAGCAAACACTATCAACATGAGGTAAGTAGGGTGAATCTTGGGTTCAAAACCCTAGGAATAGAATACCTACTAACTAAATTGCATCATGGGATGCATCCAAGGATGATGGCCAGAATGATCACACTGGGAACATAAAACATGGCTAGATTACTAGGTGATCCCCTAAGATACCTAGGTCATAACAATAGTTCAAACATACACGTCGAGGCAATAGAGTACCTCAACTCACTGATTAGTGTGGTTAACCTGGCCCAAAGGAACATCAGGAACAGGAGGAAGGGATTTGCAAATGCATCAGATTATTTAGAAACCTGGGGTGAGTCAGACAGCATAACGGCTGTAAATGCTTGAAAAGATTTAAGACATCCTACAAAATGGTGGCATAACCACTCGATTATCATAATATCAAGGTTCTGAGATCAACTATGAATACATGGAAATAATAGGAATTGAACTGAGGCTTGAATCCGACAATCTTATGGGTCTACTAAATAGTAACACGTGATCCTGATAGAAAGAAGAGAAAGCCTAGTTCCTTAACCCCGTAGGAAAGATAAGGTGACTCAGATAATAAGGCATAAGGTTTAAGGAGTAAAAAGAGCCTTACGTTCCATCCCACAATCAATTCCCTTATATAACTAAAGAATTTCTAGACTCAACTTCGAACAGTTTGGCTTGGTAATCCTACAGGCAGTCAAGCTCTGATACCAAACCAGTCAAGACCCCGACTCAATGCCACACCGATCTAGCATGTAACACCTCATATCACTTTGTGGCCTCACGCACGGTGTTCCCACGGGTGTCGCCTTACCAGGCCCGGGACCGTTTGCGCCTTTTGGCTCACGTATATGATAGTGTCGCTAGCATCCATATGACAAAGAACCCGGGCTGACATGGCTAGTCGTGAACCCAAAGTGGCACTAACTTACAGGGACAGGCGTACATGACCCAGCAACGAACATATCGGTCATCAGCGAGTGAGTCCGGGCTGTAGCACTGGGCTAGCAGGACTCCAGTAAACCGGGTTGTAGCGGGCTAACAGGACTCCGGTAGTCATCGCGTGATATTTCCCCATAGGGACAGACACAGGAACGAAGAAGGACACATGCCAGCCAGCCTAAGAGTTCCGGAGTAGTAGCAAGCTACCAGGGCTCAATGGAAGCACTAGGAGACATTTCCCGGTAAGAGAGGCTACCAAGGATAAACAACTAGATAGTCAGATCCCACACATACCAAGCATTTCAATAACATACACACAATATGCTCGATATGTGCAAATACCACATGGCATCACAACATGACTCTACGACTGAAGTATTTTATTCAATAGGCTCCGAGGAGCGAGATATTACAAACATGGGTCTCATGACCCAACATTCAGAGCACACAAGTCAAAGCACAAGCGGAAGCTTAACATGTCTGAGTACAGACATCTACAAATGAAAAAGGCTGAGAAGCCTGACTATCTACAAGATCCTGCCGAGGGCACAAGATCGTAGCTGAGGTAACAAGCTAAACGTCGAAGTCCACGCGGAACTACTAGTGAGACAGAAGTCTCTCTGCAAAAACATAAAATAGGCAAACGTGAGTACAAATGTACCCAGCAAGACTTACATCAGATCTAACTACATATGCATCATTATCAACAAAGGGGGTGGTGGAGTTTGACTGCAGCAAGCCAGCTTTGACTCGGTGGCTATCCTGAACTACAACTGCAAGTAACTCTTTTGAGGTGGCGCACACGAGTCCACATATTCACTATATCAATACACCACTATGGATCCGCTCCCGTCTCCCTACGAGAACGCCATCCATAGCACTCACGCTTATCTTGCGTATTTTAGAGTATCCACTTTCACTTGTCTATGAACTGTGCAGGCAACCCAGAAGTCCTTTACAGCGGACACGGCTATTCGAATAGATGATGTTAACCCTGCAGGGGTGTACTTCTTCACACACGGTCTCGCCACTTACCACCATGTACATGTCGTGTATCTCGGCAACCTTCAAGCGGAAGCCTGGCGAGGGAGTCGGCCACGACCTGACTAACCACACAAGTCTCTAGTCCAGGTTTATCGCCTATTCGGGTTCCATCCGCAAGGAGATCCGGCTGGGGTGTCGCTCAAAGGCCCCAAACGATGTGAGCAGGGTTCCCAAGCCCACCATCCGGGTGCCACTTGGTACACCGTGCCACTATGCCTAGTCTGTCCCAAGCCCACCTGTACCGGGTGCCACTTGGTAGACTACTAACACTACCTACAAACACCAGAAACTAGTTGCAACTCCTAGACAGAGATCAACTTGATTAATAAGTCGAGAGGGGTCGAGTTACCGGAACCCAATGTGTGGTAGTAACTGTTCATGGATCACAAACACGGAACTCAGTTCCTGAGGATGGCTGCAATGAGACAACCCACCATGTACTACATGGCCTCTCACCGCTACCTTTACCAAATCGTGTTCACACACTTAGCTCTCAACAATAGGACATGTTCACCACACCTCCAATTCATCCCTGATGAATCAGACCTGACACAACTCTAAGCAATAGCAGGCATGACAAACAAGCATGAATGAGTAGGCACATCAGGGCTCAAACAATGACAGGTCATGCAGAGGAAAAGGGGTTCAACTACTGCAACAAGTAACAAATGAATCGTTGTTGTCCTAATGCAATAAAAGAGAGGAGGAGCGAGAGAGTGGGATTGTATCGGAATGAACAAGGGGGTTTTGCTTGCCTGGCACTTCTGAAGATAATATAGCTCTTCATCGGTGTCATCGATCTCATCGTCGGAACCACGTCTACTGAGAGGGGACAATTACCAGCAACAGAGAGGAAACACAATCAATGCAATGCAACATTATGATGCATGATTATGACATGGCAACATGCTGGTGTTTTGGGCTAATGCAACTAGCAACAAAGTTAAAATGAAGTTGGTTTGAACCCTAAGTTCAAATCCAAACTCCATATGTGAAATTCAAATGCCATTTATACGATTTGTGCTAAACAGCAGCTATAAGGTTTTCTAACATGCATGAAAATGGTACAGATGGATAGATTGGATTTTTCTGATCATTTTTCATATATAATTTATTTCATTTTGAGCTACCGTTGAATTTCTATGATTTTTTGAAGTTTTGGATATTTTCTGGAATTTCAGAATAAGAATAAATCCAGAAAAAGGTTAACTGAGTCAGCATGACGTCGGTGTGACATTAGTAGGTCAACAGACTGGTCCAGGTCAAACCTGACAGTGGGCCCCGTGTGTCAGTGTAACAGTGGCTAATTAAGTTTTAGCAATTAAACTAAACTAGTTTAACAGGGGTTGGCCCCACCTGTCATTGACTCAGGGGAGGTCAAACCCCTGGTCAAACCCCTACAGCAGGCGCGACGGAGGGCTCGGGTTAGCTCCTCCGGCGACCAAAACGATGGCGGAGAGGCTCTACGTGGTGCTGGGACTCGTGCGCATCCAACACGACTAGCGGCAGCAGCCGGGGTGGACCGAGCTCGCCGAAAACGAGCTCGCAGCGGCGGCCGGAGTTTGGGCATCGACCGAGTCGACACCATAGAGCATGTTAGGAGTAGCGGTTGGGAGTTTTGAGCTCCTAGAGACGCGCTGAGCGCGTTGCTATGCTCGGCTGTGAGCGGAACAGCTCAGGAGCACGGGTCTGCCGGCCATGGCGGACAGCGGCGCGGGAGCTCGCTAGGTACTGCGCTACGACACGCGGATGACAAGGGAAGAAGGGGGAAAGGGGACCAGGGCTCACGGCGAGGTGAAGGGTGCAGACGGCGGGGCTGGGACGCCCCGGAGACGGTGAATTGGCGCCAGCGATCTTCGGTACACGTCGGTGAAGACGACGGCGATGGCGTCACTGCAGGGCTCCTGGCGTCGCTTGGCACGGTGAGGAGGAAGAGTAGGTCAAGGCGGAGCTTTGGGATGCGCCAGGGAGGTGAGGCGGTGGCTGTGGCTACGCAGGCAGCAAGCGGCGGCAAGGTGCGTGTTCGGGAAGAGAGAAGAGAGGGGAGTGGAGAGAGCTGCAATGTAACGCCCCGAGACCGACGGTCCAGATGCCTTCCTTGTATTCCGGGTTTCGTCGTGTGATTTATTTGTTTGATGCATTCATCATTGCATCATTTGCATTGCATCATGTCATCATGCAACCCTTTTTAAAACTCAACTAAATAAATTGCATAGATCGTTGATCTATTTAAATCGAGGGATATTCACATGGTGATTTCTCTTTAAAACATATTCAAAGTCTCTCAATATTATTAGGGAGCTATATAAAATATTCCATTAATTTGGAATTAACCATAACCCACTTGCTAAATATCCCATGCCGTTGTTATCTCAATTCTTGGTCTCCAACCTTGCCCATAATTTCTTTCATCATTTTTCGGAGCACCACCAAAAATCCGAACATTTTGGACCTTCCTTTTATCAAGTCCTAGTTCAAACTCATTTGAATAAATCTTTCAATCACGCCTCTTTCTATTTTTCCTGGAACAAGCTAATTTTTATGAGTCAGGAAAAGTTGTCTTTGTTCTCAAATTCTTTTCCTAACCCTCTCTTTCTTTTTCTTTCCTCTAATTTCTTTTCTGCTAAATAGTTAAAGAAGAGAAGGGAGAGACCCAGCTAGGCCTCTGCCAGCCCACTGAGCCTCTCGCCATTTTCCTCTCCACTGGGCCGGCCTCCCAAGGCCCAGCCGCGCCCCGCTCTAACCCTAGCCAGCCTCGATCCCCAACACCCCTCCTCTCGATTCACTTGCGCCGCCAGCACCCACGCACCTCTCCTCGATCCCGCATCGCCCGCGCCAGAGGACGCGCTCCACCCCATCGCCCTCTCCTGCGCCCATTCCCGATCCTCCCGCATCCCTCCTCTCAATCCCCATATCCCTCTCATTCCCGTGCCCGCAGCCATGGCCCACCTCGCGCGACCCCCTCTCCCTTTCCCCTCGCCGCCTCCTCCCTCCACCGGCGCCAGCCGTCCCCGTCGCCCGAGCGCTCAAGGAGAGCAGCTCCTCGAGCTCGTCACTGCTGCTTCCTCCCTCTGCTGCCAGAGAGGAGCGAGAGCCTCTCGCTCGAGCCGCGCCGCCGACCAAGTCCCTCTTCCTCTCCAAGCCACGCTGGTGACCCCATCGGTGCAGCCAACTCCGGCGGCTCTCCGTCGCCTGCGCCTCCAGCGCCTGACCCCGCGCCCATCCGCCTCGGAGCCGGCCTCCACTGCCTCCTCCCTCACCTGCGGCCTCCTCCTCATCGCCTCCGCGCCACCACCTTGCTCCGAAGCCCGCCGTCCACCTTCCCCGTGGCTGAGATGCTCTTCGCCGTCTGCCTTCCCGGCGTCCTCTGCATCCCCTGGTTGCATCAAGCAACAGCATGCCAAGTCCATCGCCACCTCGCTAGAGAGCCCCGTCCTGGCCCAGATCTTCATCGCCAGCCCCAAGCCTCGCCGCCGCTGCCTTCGTTTTGCCTGAGCTGCGCCCCTGCTTCGCCTCGAACAGCAGCAGCTCGCCCGCTTGTCCTCGCGGACTCGTTTCAGTCAAATGCCAGGTCCACGGGTCGGCCTCCTGTTCGTTGACCACCGAGACCTGAGGCCCTTTTGTTTTTTCTTCGCCATGGATGCGCCAAGTTAGACTACATGATGCGTCAAGTACCTCTACCGTCGCCACGAACGACTACTTCCACGATGTCCGAGAACAACTACTTCCACTACAGCGGCCACGAGAACGACTACTTCCACTACGACCCGAGAACGTCTACTTCCCTCGACGATTTTGAACCGCCCCGAAATGCACGCTACAAAGGTATAACGCCGAGATGATGCCCGTGAACGAATGCATGTTGTATGAGATGCACCCTACGTTTGCACCGTGCCCGTTTGCTTCGTGCATGTTCCTCCTCCTTTGCCATGCCACCGTCCCGTGGGAACCCGGAATCCGGGATCACCCCACCATCTTGCATGACTCGCACATGCTCACTTCCTTTTGCAACGGTATCTCCGTGAGCTACCGGAACCGATATGTTGCCGTGGCATCATTTTCGGATTCGTTGCCGTGGCACCCGTTTTGTTCCGCAATGGTGACCAAATGCTTCATAACATGCTCATGTCGACATTTTCATAAAAATTGCATATAACTTGTATATGTCATCTGCATCATGATAACAACAATTAAAATGTTTAAAATTGTTGCTTGCTTTAAATTGCTACATGCACATGGGGATTTTTTCGGACTTGTTGCTTGTTGTTCCGGCCTCATTTAAACTTGCCTAAATAGGTAGTTTAATTATGCTTCACCTCTTTCCATGTTAACCAACATTTAATCTTGTTTTGTTCATAACCGAGAGAGAAACTAAATACTTGATGTGGTGTTTCGTCAATATGCAACTTGTTGCATATTGATCTCCACTTAACTTGTAGTATTGTTTGTTGCACTTGCCATGCCATGCCTCTTTAAACCGGACGTGCATCATACTTGATTGTGCTTCATGCCATGTTTATGTGATGGTTGTTTACTATGTTGTTTGTTTCTTTCCGGGTTGCTTCTCTCGTTAGCTTCGGTTTCATTCCGGAGTTGTGAGGTTTCGTTCGACTACGTCCATTTGTCTTCTTCATGGAATCGTTCTTCTTCCTTGCGGGATTTCAGGCAAGATGACCGCTACCCTGGATCTCACTACTATCATTGCTATGCTAGTTGCTTCGTTCTATCGCTATGCTGCGTTACCTATCATTTGCTCTTCAAGCCTCCCAAATTGCCATGAACCTCTGACCTTTGACACCATTCCTAGCAAACCGTTGTTTGGCTATGTTACCGCTTTGCTCAGCCCCTCTTATAGCGTTGCTAGTTGCAGGTGAAGTTGAAGATTGCTCCATGGTGGACAGGGTTTATGTTGGGATATCACAATATCTCTTATATTATTAATGCATCTATATACTTGGTAAAGGGTGGAAGGCTCGGCCTTATGCCTGGTGTTTTGTTCCACTCTTGCCGCCCTAGTTTCCGTCATACCGGTGTTATGTTCCCGGATTTTGCGTTCCTTACATGGTCGGGTGATTTATGGGACCCCCCTGACAGTTCGCTTTGAATAAAACTTGTCCAGCAAGGCCCAACCTTGGTTTTACCTTTTGCCTCACCACCACCTATATTTCCCTTGGGAGTAATTAACCCAAGGGTCATCTTTATTCAGCCCCCCTGGCCAATGCTTGTCTAAGTGTTGGTCCAAACTAGAGCGCTTTGCAGCGCCACCTCAAGGAAACTTGAGGTCTGGTTTTAGTTGTACGGACTGCTCATCCGGTCGTGGCCTGAGACGAGATACGCGCGGCAACTATCAGGATGTCGGCACGCCGGGAGGTCTTGCTGGTCTTGTTTTACCATTGTCGAAATGTCTTGTAAACCTGGATTCCGAGACTGATCGGGTCTTCCTGGGAGAAGGTCTATTCCTTCGTTGACGCGAGAGCGATGCTTGCTTGCATTGAGTTCTTCTTCTGCTTCTTCGATCAGGGGATAGGTTCCAAGTCGGCAGCGTGGGCTAGCAGGGTGGATATTGTTTGAGTTTCTGTTTATGATCCATTTGTAGTCGGATGTTGTTCTTGTATGATGTATTGTTGTATTCGTGTGGCATTGTATGCCTTTTGTATGTATCCCCATCTATTATGTAATGTTGATGTAATGATATCCACCTTGCAAAAGCGTCTCAATATGCGGGTCTATCCTTGGTGGGACCTTCGAGTTCCTTTTGGATAGGGTCGCATATTGGGCGTGACAAGTTGGTATCAGAGCCTTCCCCGACCTTAGGAGCCCCACTGCTTGATCGTTTTTAGTGGCCGAGTTGTGTCTAGAAAAATGTTTTGAGTCATTTAGGATTATATATATCGGAGAGTTAGGAATTATTTTTACTCCCCAGTCTCTTCATCGCTCTGGTAAGGCATCCTGACGTAGAGTTTTGACTCTTCTCTTCTCAAATTTCACTAATTTTTTTTTAGGATCACGCGGGTATATTGGAATCGTTCCGATGGTTTTATGATGAGAACATTGTCTTGGTGCCTCCTGTCGGGGTTTAGTGGAAGTGTCGGGGAGTTGAGCTCGAGGTGTTGTCGTCATAATTTTATCGTTGCAGTTCGGAATACGAGGTTAATGCGCCGACATCGAAAATCTCTTTTATGCGTTGTTGGTGAGATAACCCGATAACCCGATCTTGAGGTGAGTACGGAGTATTGCCATGACTCATATAACGGATGCTTTTGAAGGTTGAGGTAGGCGATTTCGAAGGTTTCTTGGTTATGTGTTGAAGGATGGATACAGCTGGATGTAGGATTTGCTAGTTTTGGGTGAGATATTATGCTTCCCTTGTATCCCCAACACCTGATTGCATAACCGGAAAATTTCGGGAGTTTCATAGGTGGGAATTCAAGTAGCTCTTAGGATATCTTTCCGACGGATGTATGATATGAAATTGGGGTTCGACGTCTAGTGGTCCGCCTATTCACGGTTGGTTTTATAGTGGTCTCGTTGTGTCTTAAAGAGTCCTTGGCTATGCCGACTCGGGGACCTTTGTCGCATTTGGGGTTCTTCTTTTATTTTGGTTCCGTAGTCGGACCTTGATTGTATCTGGATGATGTAATGCTTTATTCATGTAATTGTGTGAAGTGGCGATTGTAAGCCAACTATGTATCTCTTTCCCTTATGTATTACATGGGTTGTGTGAAGATTACCTCACTTGCGACATTGCTTTCAATGCGGTTATGCCTCTAAGTCGTGCTTCGACACGTGGGAGATATAGCCGCATCGAGGGCGTGACAAGTTGGTATCAGAGCATTGGCATAGCAAAAGAGCGAGCAAGCATTTTTTTCCGTTAGTGGCCGGTTGTCACCTCATAATGTTGAGATGTTTCCATAAGCCCGCTACAAACTTATTCTTTTTGTTGTTGGTCTTCCAACAACTCTATTCCAACCTTCTTGCAAGGATGCCTTCCAAATTCAATTGTGGTAGAAGTTGTCATTTTCTTCTCACGTCCTTTTATTCCAATGATCTTCTTCTATTCTTTTGATTCGGAGGCATTGTGATGTTGTGCTCTTCAATCATCATCTTGTTTTGTCAGGATCGTGTTCTTTTCATGCTTATCCATTTAACCGGAGTGTCCTGCCTTTTTCTTTCAAGTTCTTTTTCATCTTATCAAGTTTTCTTCTCTTTTCTACCGGAGTGCTGTCCAAATTTTGTCATTCTTGTTCCTTGGCTATCTCATTATACCAATGTGGTCATATTCTTTTCGTTCGTGAAGCTCTTATTTCCATGTCTTTCAACCTTCAAATCCTCGCAATAATCCTTGTTCCTCTTTTCTAACGAATTGTTTGCAATCTCGTTCATCTCTGTTATACTCTTTCTTTTAAATTGCTCAACCTCTCAAAGTTCGTGGTTTCACTCATTCGTCAAAGAAGCAACTTAGTTTACCTCTTATCTTCCTCTTCCTTTTCCCTCCGGTGCCATCCTAGATCTCGGGACGAGATCCTGTTGTAGTGGTGGAGTGTTGTAACGCCTCGAGACCGACGCTCCAGATGCCTTCCTTGTATTCCGGGTTTCGTCGTGTGATTTATTTGTTTGATGCATTCATCATTGCATCATTTGCATTGCATCATGTCATCATGCAAGCCTTTTTAAAACTCAACTAAATAAATTGCATAGATCGTTGATCTATTTAAATCGAGGGATATTCACATGGTGATTTCTCTTTAAAACATATTCAAAGTCTCTCAATATTATTAGGGAGCTATATAAAATATTCCATTAATTTGGAATTAACCATAACCCACTTGCAAAATATCCCATGCCGTTGTTATCTCAATTCTTGGTCTCCAACCTTGCCCATAATTTCTTTCATCATTTTTCGGAGCACCACCAAAAATCCGAACATTTTGGACCTTCCTTTTATCAAGTCCTAGTTCAAACTCATTTGAATAAATCTTTCAATCATGCCTCTTTCTATTTTTCCTGGAACAAGCTCATTTTTATGAGTCCGGAAAAGTTGTCTTTGTTCTCAAATTCTTTCCCTAACCATCTCTTTCTTTTTCTTTCCTCTAATTTCTTTTCTGATAAATAGTTAAAGAAGAGAAGGGAGAGACCCAGCTAGGCCTCTGCCAGCCCACCAGGCCTCTGGCCATTTTCCTCTCCACTGGGCCGGCCTCCCAAGGCCCAGCCGCGCCCCGCTCTAACCCTAGCCAGCCTCGATCCCCAACACCCCTCCTCTCGATTCACTTGCGCCGCCAGCACCCACGCACCTCTCCTCAATCCCGCATCGCCCGTGCCAGAGGACGCGCTCCACCCCATCGCCCTCTCCTGTGCCCATTCCCGATCCTCCCGCATCCCTCCTCTCGATCCCCATCTCCCTCTTGTTCCCGTGCCCGCAGCTATGGCCCTCCTCGCGCGACCCCCTCTCCCTTTCCCCTCGCCGCCTCCTCCCTCCACCGGCGCCAGCCGTCCCCGTCGCCCGAGCGCTCAAGGAGAGCAGCTCCTCGAGCTCGTCGCTGCTGCTTCCTCCCTCTGCCGCCAGAGAGGAGCGAGAGCCTCTCGCTCGAGCCGCGCTGCCGGCCAAGTCCCTCTTCCTCTCCAAGCCACGCTGGTGACCCCATCGGTGCAGCCAACTCCGGCGGCTCTCCGTCGCCTGCGCCTCCAGCGCCTGACCCCGTGCCCGTCCGCCTCGGAGCCGGCCTCCACTGCCTCCTCCCTCACCTGCGGCCTCCTTGTAGCGACCCGACTCGGTAAGAGTCGAAGTCTCTGTGCTTACCGTGCTAGTCCCTGGTTCGACTTGCTAGCACACACAGTACTCGATGAAATAACAGAAATAACACACATCTCTTTATTACATCGATAGTCCAGGAGCAATACATTTATTACCAAATAGGGCATAGAGCCAATAAACAAATACTGCGGAAGCAAAGTAGTAAATGAGTCCAACTCCACGAGCAAGGTTGAGTGTAGAACATCGACCTATCGCACCTTAATCCTCGTCGGATATATACGCAAGCGTGATAAGTTGCAGCCATATAGGTCATTACATTGAATGTCTTGGCAAGTCACATCATAAGTGTAATGAACCTACTTGTACATGCAATTTGGCTGGTGGAAAGCTCTAAGTTTAATTTTTGCATAAAGCTAGTTTTCCCTATTAGAAAAGATGTTATTCTACTACTACACATTTGCATAGGATGAGTTGGCAAACCCAACTCCATCCGTTCCCAAGTTTCATTTAAATCCCAACTGTTTAATTAAAGGTGAGGAGATCTCCCGGCATTTTCACTACTAGATGCTCAAGATGTCCGTAATCGGGACAACTAATCGATTAGGTTGACACTCTGCAGAGGTTGCGCACTTTTCCCCACAAGACTCGACCACCTCCATGATCGGAAGATCGAGACATAGTCTTTCAAAAATGTTCCCCCTTAACCCATGGATAGGCCGGTACACCTACATCATTCTACATCTGCTAGCCCATCCCGGAAAGGGTCACACTAACTACTCAACTAAGCCAGAGCCCATATTGGCTTGTGGCTGCACACGTAAGCTTCTAGACATGAGAATCGATTGATCTCTTTGAGCTGGCCGGACGGTCCACTAGTGGTGCACCACCATGGATTTCCCATGCGTGCCCCACTGTACTTCGCCACCATTCCCTCAAGTTTCTGCCCAGGTAGTTCATTAATTAACTTAGGTCCTATCTACTACATTGTCACTCATACTTTACAATGTTCACTCCCCAATCCACGTCTACTTAGCGAAGCAACATAATGTAAAACGATGGCGACAATGTCATATGGTTCAGACCTACCTCAATGAACTACTGGGTGAAAAGCATAGTCATGTGGCATCAATTCCTACCATGCAGTCCTACCGCAAAGAACTAAGTGCATAATAAAAACATAGGTAATAAAACATGATCAAGATGCAACTTGCCTTGGTACTGCTGGTTGAATTCTAAAGACTGAAAATATTCTGCTTCGCACTCCGGGCAATCTATCGCAAAGGAGATAAACAAACATAAGCTAACATTCAAGAGAACCAAGTAGAACATGCAAAACAAAAAGTCTCGGAAAAACCAAATGAACAAAACATCACACTTAACTAGCATGAAAAATATTCTAGGTGCAAAACAACATAGGCCTATGGTTCAAAAAGTGATGTGAACTATAGTGCGTACTATGCACACTAGTAAAATATTAATGGGCAGATTCTAGTGTGTGAAAATTATTGTGACAAAGGTCCAGGTGATAGGGTTTGGTTACGGTGACAAAGTGCAAAAAGAATCAACGTAATCGGAGCTACGGTTTGGGAGATATGGCCATTTGAAGTTCGAATTCAAATCTGAATAAATTCAAATTTGAATCTGTCAAAAGTTTGCAAAAAGGATACCACTGGATAGATCTAATCAATACGAAGAATTTGCCGCTGGTTTCATCGAGTTTGGATCTACGGTTAAAAAGTTGTGGCTATGCGAAGTTAGTGGACTAATCGCTAATTACGAGGGACTAAGCAGAGAAGAAAACTATCGCAAACAAGTCCTCGCCATGTGGCGGCTCGTGGCTGGCGAGCAGCGTCTGCGGAGGCTATACGCTAACGGCCGCTAAATAAAAAAAAGTGGCGGCTAACTAAAGAAAAACCGACTCGGTTTAAATAAAACCGGCGGTCTAAAGGGAACCGCGGTAACGCGTACCTCTTCGCATAAAATAAAAAAATCAAACCTAATCTAATCTAGGCCGTCCATGGTAGATCGAGCAGGCGAGGTGGGGTGGTGGCTTACAGTGGCTGGAGGTGGTGGCGCGGCGAGCGAAGAAGGCGGCGGCATCGGTGACGGAGGGCGGCGGCTCTGGCGGTCCTCGGCGTCGGGAAGAAGATGGGAGGTGCGGCGCGCCGAGGGCGTCGCGAAGGTGGTGGCGGCGTCGTCGGCGGCGTCCGGACGGGCGGGCGAGGACGGCGGGGCTCGAGCTCGGCGAGGTCAGGCGTCGTCGGGCGTCGTCTCCGGCGGGACCTAGGCGAGGAAAAGGTGTCAAATGGATGCGCTTTGTCGCGGGAAATCATTTGACGAAGAAGGTGGATGCCGTGGTGGCTTACTGGCGACGGAAAGCTCCGGCGAGGTCCGTTCGGCCGGCGAGATGCGAACTACAACGGCGGCGGCTATGGGCGGCGTGGGACGAAGCGAAGTGGCAGAATGGAGAGAGGGGGTCGAGGGCTTCTTATAGGCGCGGAGAGAGGGCTCGGGAGCGAGGGATAAGCGTTATCCGCGAGGGCCTCGCCCGGCGGTTGCGAGAGCGCGGCGGCGAGCTCATCCTGCGGAAGAAACGGGAGGTTGGGGGAGATGAGGTGGAGCGGGGCCCACCAGTCAGTGGCGGCGGCGGTAGCGAGCGAGGGCGGGCGCGGGCGGTCGACCGGGGCGGAAGGCGTCGGGCGCTGGGGCTGGCCTTGGGCCAAATGGCGATGGGCTGGCTGGCTGGCCTTGGCCTGGCTGGTAGCGTCGCCCCTGGGCGAACTGGTTTGGTCGAGGCGGGTGAGTGCGTCGTGCGTCGTGTTTTTTTTAAGCAGAACACTAAAGTGGTCATAATTAATTCAAATGAATTAATAAAACACCACAATAATTTATAAAATATCTATGCAATATTTAGAGCCTAATGAACATTAAATTAAGCACGAACATTTTAAAAATATTTCCTAATGCAATTAATGCACTTTTGCGAGATAAAATAAATACCAAATAAACTCCAAAACTTCAACTAATATTCAAAATAAAATTTCCCACTCTTTTATATTTTGAGGAAGTCATCTTATCCCCTCTCATTTGTTTTTCTCGAGTGGAAAAATATTATTTGAATATTTTTAAAAACTCCAAAATGCAAAGAAATATGATATGCATTGAATGATTCTATTAACATCCGAATTTAATAAAAATTGGGATGTTACAAACCTACCCCCCTTAAGATGAATCTCGTCCTCGAGATTCGGGTTGGCCAGCAAAAAGGTGTGGATGGTCCTGCCTGAGATCTTCTTCTCTTTCCCAGGTAGCTTCCTCCTCGGTGTGGTGACTCCACTGTACTTTGCAGAACCTGATGATCTTGGTTCGAGTGATCCTCTTTGCAGTCTCAAGAATCTTAATAGGCTTCTCCTCATAAGTCAGATCGCTCTCTAACTGAATTGCCTCGAGTGGCACTGTATCTCTCAAAGGAATATCCGCCATCTCTGCATGACACTTCTTCAGCTGGGAAACATGAAACACATCATGAACTCCTGTCAAAGCCTCTGGTAATTCCAACTGGTATGCAACCTCTCCTCTGCGTTCGAGAACTCAGATGGTCCCACAAATCGTGGTGCTAACTTTCCTTTGACTCCAAATCTCTTAATACCTCGAAGTGGAGACACTCGAAGATATGCTCTATCTCCCACTTCATAGATCACTTCCTTGCGTTTAGCATCGGCATAACTTTTACGCCTTTGGTGGGCTATCTTAAGTCATCACGAATCAACTTGACCTTCTCCTCTGAATCCTCGATCAAATCAGGTCCAAACAATTTCGATCTCCAACTCCATCCCACATCAAAGGTGTCCTGCATTTCCGCCATACAATGCCTCAAAAGGGCCATCTGCAAAGCGGCTTGGTAGCTGTTGTTGTACGAGAACTCTGCGAGGGTAAGTTATCATCCCAACTAGACCCATAGTCTAGCGCACAAGCTCTCGGCATGTCCTCCGAATCTGATTGACTCTCTCTGCTCGCCCATCGATCGTGGATGGAAGGCTGTCTTGAACTCTAGCTTTGGTACCCAAAGTTTCATGCAAGCGATTCCAAAACTTTGAGGTAAACTGTGTTCCTCTATCGTCGATGCTCCTCGGAACTCCATGCGAGACATACAATCCTGGTCATATATATCTTTGCCGACTTAGCACTTGTATAGGTGGTCTTCTTTGGAATGAAGTGAGCAACCTTGGTCAATCGATCCACTATCACCCAAATGGAATCATAACTTTGAGCGGGTCTGGGTAACCCGTGATAAAGTCCATACCAAGTTTATCCCATTTCCAATCAGGTATCGGCAACGGCTGAAGTAAACCGGCTGGTTTCTGATGCTCTGCCTTTACTCTCTGACATACATCACATATCGCCACATACTCGGCAATCTCTCTCTTCATACCGGCCCACCAAAAACTTTCCTTCAAGTCCAAATACATCTTGGTGTTGCCTGGGTGTATCGAATATGGTGAGTCATGAGCCTCCTGAAGAATCAACTTCCTGATCTCTGGATCATTGGGTACACAAATCCGTTGCTCAAACCATATGGTTCCATTTTCATCCTCACGGAATCCTTTTGCTTTCCCTTTGTTCATCATTTCCTTTATCTCAGCAATACCTTGGTCCAACTTCTGGGCTTCTCTGATTCTTCCCAACAAGGTGGACTGTACCTCGAGTGCGGCAACATAACCTCTTGGAACTATTTCCAACTGAAGGTCCCTAAGCTCATCACATAACTCCCGAGGTAAACCTCCTGCTGTAAGGGTGTTAACATAACTCTTACGGCTCAAAGCATCTGCCACAACATTGGCTTTTCCTGGATGATAATGCAGACTCATGTCATAATCCTTTATAAGTTCCAACCATCTCCTTTGCCTGAGATTCAACTCCTTCTGCGTGAAAATGTACTTCAAACTCTTGTGATCCGTGTAAACATCTGCGATTCCCAATAAGATAGTGTCTCCATGTCTTGAGTGCATGCACAACGGCTGCTAACTCCAAATCATGCGTGGCATAGTTCAACAAATGAGGTCGAAGCTGTCGTGAAGCATAAGCTACAACTTTTCCCTCCTGCATAAGAACACCTCCAAGTCCCTAACGTGAAGCATCACAATACACCTGAAAGTCCTTGTGTACGTCAGGTAGGATTAGCACTGGGGCTGTAACCAAACGCTTCTTCAACTCTTGAAAGCTGGCTTCACACTCTTGATCCAAAGCGAACTTGGTGTCCTTCTTCAACAACGTTGTCATGGGCCTTGCAATCTTAGAAATTTTCAATAAATCTCCGATAATATCCTGCAAGTCCAAGGAAACTGCGAATCTCGCCAACTGTGGTGGGTGCATTCCATTCCGTGAGTGACTCTACCTTGGTAGGGTCCATCGCAATCCTTCACGACACAACATGTCCAAGGAATCCGACTTCCTTGAGCCAAAACTCACACTTGCTGAACTTGGCATAAAGTTGATGTTCTCTGAGCTTCTCCAAAACCAAGCGCAGATGTTTAGCGTGTTCCTCCTCATTCTTGGAGAAAACCAATATGTCGTCAATGAATACCACAACGAACTTATCCAAGAACTCCATGAACACCTTGTTCATCATGCTCATAAAATAGGCAGGGGCATTAGTCAAACCAAAGGACATGACTGTATACTCATAAAGCCCATACCTTGTGGTAAAAGCTGTCTTGGGTATATCCTTCTCACGGATCTTCAATTGGTGATACCCCGATCGAAGATCGATCTTGGAGAAAACACTAGCTCCTTCTAGCTGGTCAAACAAGTCATTGATCATTGGTAGGGGATACTTGTTCTTGATGGTCACCTCGTTCAAAGAGCGGTAATCCACACACATCCTCAAGGTTCCATCCTTCTTCTCTACTAAAATCTTGGGGCTCCCCAAGGTGATGAACTCAGGCGAATATACCCTTTCTCTAGCAACTCCTTAATCTGTTTCTTGACTTCCTCCAAATCATTAGCGGGCATCCGTCGGCCTCTTGGAGATAGGTCACATGACAGCAGCAACTCAATCAAAACTCAATCTCCGATCTGGCGGCATACCGTAACTCCTCAGGAAACACATCGGGATAATCCTTCACCTTGGTACTTCTTCTGGACAACTCCGTAAGAGAGTTCACCGAGTCCTCTTAGGCTTAAGCACGCATACATACTTGATCCTCTTCTTCTCGGGGTGGTGAGAAAAATCGATCTACTAGCACAATCGATGGTCCCCTCATACTTGGACATCCAAACCATCCCTAGGATTACATCCAACCCTTGTGACTCTAGTATGATCATATCCGTAGGGAAAACATGTCCCCCTATGTTCAAAGGCAACTGGAAACATCCCTGACTAGCCATAGACTCGGCTCCTGGGGAACTCACTAGAATGGGTGCCTTAAGAGCTACGGTAGGCAACTTATGTCTATCCACGAATCCCCTTGATATGAATGAATGCGATGCACCAGTGTCAAAAAGAATGAGTGCTGGAAATAAATTAACCAAGAACTTACCAATCACTGCGTCAGGCTGTTCATAGACCTCTTCCACATTGACATGATTCACATGCCCCTTAGTGAAAGGATTAGGCTTCTTGCCTCCAGAATTCCCATTGCCATTTCCATTTCCATTCTGCGCCTCAGGACACTCATTGGAGTAGTGCCCTGTCTTCTTGCATTTGAAGCAAGTGATGTGACTCAGATCTTTCTTCATTGGTGTAGAAGAGTTGAAATGCTGCTGGTTGCCATTCCCTCCATTGCCATTTCCATGCTTGTGACCATGGTGGTTGTGTCCATTTCCTCCATGCTGAATGTGGCCTCCATGGTTATGATGATTCCCTCCAAACTTGCTAGTTCTGATCCGAACTTCCGAGTACGGGCTGTAGCGGGTTTCTGTTGAACTCGAGTTATACTTCCCATGACCGTACTTTCTCTTACGATTCTCCATCTGCTGGTGCTTGCCTTGAGAATGGTAGCCTTATCAACCAACTCTCGATAGTTCACAAAGGTCGCCATACAGTCAACTGAACTCCCAACTCATCGTTCGGTCCCTCGAAACTTCTCTGCTTGGCTGCATCGGTGGCCACGTCCCCAGTGCATAACGGGCCAACTTATGAACTCATCGGCATCTTTGGGGTACCGTCGTCCTCCTGGCGCAAGTTGCGGAACTCCTTCTTCTTGAGACTCATGGCTCCAGTGAGACATGAGCGGTCGGAATGCCCTCTGAATCGAGTCCAAGTCACATTCTCCAAGGGGTATGTGGTGGTGTAGTTCTCCCACCAAGCGTGCCGGGCCATCCAGCTGATGGGCGGCAAACTTCACCTTCTCAGCATCATTGCATCCTGCCGTGGTTAGCTCCCTTCCTATCTTGCGGAGCCAGTCATCTGCGACGATTGGCTCCGTGCTGCTGGAGAACACGGGTGGTTTCAGCCTCAGAAAACGGGTAAGACTGTCAACTGGGGGTGGCGGCGGTGGGTTGTTGTTGTTCTGGTTCTGGTTCTGAATGACCATCTGCATAAGAGCATTCTGCTGCTGGATCAACTCCGCGAGCTCCGGCGGAAAGTTGAATTCGAGGTCACGTCTTGGAGGCATCTGATGGGTTTAGAGTGGATGAGAAGTCAGAATAGAATAAGGCCTAGGGAGTAAAATCACACTACCCATATGCACATGATAGCAAATAAACTTCAAACCACTCCAATTCAATTTCACTCAAAGGGGTTCACATGAACAATCAAACCTAAGGTAAGCCATGTCACAAGATTTGACAAGGTCTCACAAATGAAATAAAACTAATCGGATAACGAAATCGAATTCCTAACTCTCATGGTGGTATAAAATCTAACTCTCGTCGGATGAAGACCAGTCAACCATGTTGACATCAGGTGTCCTTGCATCACTGTCTGTGTCATCATCTCCAAGCTCATCACCCTGGTCCTTGTCCTGGCTGACATAGGCACCATACGAGTGATCCTCTCCGGATGTTTTCTCCTCATCCAGCTTCTCCTCGGCCTCCTCAAGCTCAAGCTTCAGATCGTCGATCTTCTCCTATAGTCGTCCAGCTCTCCCTCATGCTCGTCTGGCGTCTTGGAGTTCCTCCTCGAGATCGGCCTTGCGAGTCATGAGGTTCTTGATGACGATCATGTTGTCGACAGCTCCAGCTCCATCATACGAATGTGATCCTCCATGTCCGGGATGCTATCGTCTCGTCCTCCAGCACGCACCACATCTCCATTTGCGTCATGGCGTCCAGTACATCACGAAGGAGGTCCTCTTGAGGTCTTCGTCATACTCCTCCCGAATGCGTCCGAGAGCAACGTGAGCAGCGATGCCCCTGCCCAAGCCCCATGTTGCGGTATCCACATGGAAATCAATGGGCTTGGTGCGGTTTCCGAGGATGCGTCCAGGGATATGGGCATCGATCCTCCAACATGTCTCCTCGGGCAGGGTGGCGGTGAAAGTTCCAGTGAATGTAGGAAGCCCAATCTTCAGGTGCTTCACGATCTTCACCAGCTGCCGTCCAAAAGGCATGGTCTCATCGGGCTGCTCAAACTCGACAATGGCGGACGACATCTACATTTTGAAAGGGGAAAGAAATTAGTATGTAGTAAAGAAGGTACGAGACCAAAGGATATATAGGAAAGTGAAAAATAAAGTTTTTATCCTATGGCTTTTCCATTTTCTAGGGTCGCGTCCTCTGATCAACGTGTGCTCGATACCATCTTGTAGCGACCCGACTCGGTAAGAGTCGAAGTCTCTGTGCTTACCGTGCTAGTGCTGGATCGACTTGCTAGCACACGAGACTCGATGAAATAACAGAAATAACACACATCTCTTTATTACATCGATAGTCCAGGAGCAATACATTTATTACCAAATAGGGCATAGAGCCAATAAACAAATACTGCGGAAGCAAAGTAGTAAATGAGTCCAACTCCACGAGCAAGGTTGAGTGTAGAACATCGACCTATCGCACCTTAATCCTCGTCGGATATATCTGCAACGTGATAAGTTGCAGCCATATAGGTCAGTACATTGAATGTACTGGCAAGTCACATCATAAGTGTAATGAACCTACTTGTACATGCAATTTGGCTGGTGGAAAGCTCTAAGTTTAATTTTTGCATAAAGCTAGTTTTTCCCTATTAGAAAAGATGTTATTCTACTACTACACATTTGCATAGGATGAGTTGGCAAACCCAACTCCATCCGTTCCCAAGTTTCATTTAAATCCCAACTGTTTAATTAAAGGTGAGGAGATCTCCCGGCATTTTCACTACTAGATGCTCAAGATGTCCGTAACCGGGGACACGGCTAATCGATTAGGTTGACACTCTGCAGAGGTTGCGCACTTTTCCCCACAAGACTCGACCACCTCCATGATCGGAAGATCGAGACATAGTCTTTCGAAAATGTTCCCCCTTAACCCACGGATAGGCCGGTACACCTACATCATTCTACATCTGCTAGCCCATCCCGGAAAGGGTCACACTAACTACTCAACTAAGCCAGAGCCCATATTGGCTTGTGGCTGCACACGTAAGCTTCTAGACATGAGAATACGATTGATCTCTTTGAGCCTGAGCGGACAGTCCACTAGTGGTGCACCACCATGGATTTCCCATTCGTGCCCCACTGTACTTCGCCACCATTCCCTCAAGTTTCCGCCCAGGTAGTTCATTAATTAACTTAGGTCCTATCTACTACATTGTCACTCATACTTTACAATGTTCACTCCCCAATCCACGTCTACTTAGCGAAGCAACATAATGTAAAACGATGGCGACAATGTCATATGGTTCAGACCTACCTCAATGAACTACTGGGTGAAAAGCATAGTCATGTGGCATCAATTCCTACCATGCAGTCCTACCGCAAAGAACTAAGTGCATAATAAAAACATAGGTAATAAAACATGATCAAGATGCAACTTGCCTTGGTGCTATTTGGTTGAATTCTAAAGATCGAAAATATTCGCACTCAGACCGCAATCTATCGCAAAGGAGATAAACAAACATAAGCTAACATTCAAGAGAACCAAGTAGAACATGCAAAACAAAAGTCTCGGAAAAACCAAATGAACAAAACATCACACTTAACTAGCATGAAAAATATTCTAGGTGCAAAACAACATAGGCCTATGGTTCAAAAAGTGATGCGAACTATAGTGCGTACTATGCATACTAGTAAAATATTAATGGGCAGATTCTAGTGTGTGAAAATTATTGTGACAAAGGTCCAGGTGATAGGGTTTGGTTACGGTGACAAAGTGCAAAAAGAATCAACGTAATCGGAGCTACGGTTTGGGAGATATGGCCATTTGAAGTTCGAATTCAAATCTGAATAAATTCAAATTTGAATCTTTCAAAAGTTTCCAAAAAGGATACCACTGGATAGATCTAATCAATACGAAGAATTTGCCGCTGGTTTCATCGAGTTTGGATCTACGGTTAAAAAGTTGTGGCTATGCGAAGTTCAGGGACTAATCTGCTAATTACAGGGACTAAACAGAGAAGAAAACTATCGCAAACAAGTCCCTGGCCACGTGGCGGCTCGTGGCTGGCCGAGCAGCGTCCGCTGCGGAGGCTATACAGCGAACGGCCGCTAAATAAAAAAAACGGTGGCGGCTAACTAAAGAAAAACCGACGCTCGGTTTAAATAAAACCGGCCGGTCTAAGGGAACCGCGGTAACCGCGTACCTCTTCGCAAAATAAAAAAAATCAAACCTAATCTAATCTAGGCCGTCCATGGTAGATCGAACGGGCGAGGGTGGGGGTGGTGGCTTACAGTGGCTGGAGGTGGTGGCCGGCGACGACGAAGACGGCGGCGCGGCGTCGGTGACGGAGGGGCGGCGGCTACGGCGGTCCTCGGCGTCGGGGAAGAAGATGGGGAGGTGCGGCGCGTCGAGGGCGTCGCGAAGGTGGTGGCGGCGTGCGTCGGCGACGTCCGGACGGGGCGGGGCGAGGACGGCGGGGCTCGGAGCTCCGGCGAGGTCGGGCGTCGTCGGGGCGTCGTCTCCGGCGGGACCTAGGCGAGGAAAAGGTGTCAAATGGATGCGCTTTGTCGCGGGAAATCATTTGACGAAGAAGGTGGATGCCGTGGTGGCTTACTGGCGACGGAAAGCTCGGCGAGGTCCGTTCGCGGCGAGATGCGAATCACTTCTGGCGGCGGCTAGGGCGGCGTGGGACGAAGCGAAGTGGCGAATGGGAGAGGGGTCGAGGGCTTTTATAGGCGCGGAGAGAGGGCTCGGGAGCGAGGGATAAGCGTTATCCGCGAGGGCCTCGCCCGGCGGTTGCGGGAGCGCGGCGGCGAGCTCATCCTGCGGAAGAAACGGGAGGTTGGGGGAGATGAGGTGGAGCGGGCCCACCGGTCGATGGCGGCGGTGGTAGCGAAGCGAGGGCGGGCGGGCGGTCGATCGGCGGGCGGAAGGCGGCTGAGGCTGGCCTTGGGCCAAATGGCGATGGGCTGGCTGGCTGGGCTGGCTGGTTTGGTCAAGGTAGCGTCGTCCTCGGCCGAACTGGTTTCGGTCAAAGCGGTGAGTGCGCGTGCGTGTTTTTTTTAAACTGAACAATAAAGTGGTCATAATTAATTCAAATGAATTAATAAAAACACCACAATAATTTATAAAATAACTATGCAATATTTAGAGCCTAATGAACATTAAATTAAGCACAGAACATTTTAAAAATATTTCCTAATGCAATTAATGCACTTTTTGCAGATAAAATAAATACCAAATAAACTCCAAAACTTCAACTAATATTCAAAATAAAATTTCCCACTCTTTTATATTTTGAGGAAGTCATCTTATCCCCTCTCATTTGTTTTTCTCGAGTGGAAAAATATTATTTGAATATTTTTAAAAACTCCAAAATGCAAAGAAATATGATATGCATTGAATGATTCTATTAACATCCGAATTTAATAAAAATTGGGATGTTACACTCCTCCTCGTTGCCTCCGCGCCACCACCTTGCTCCGAAGCCCGCCGTCCACCTTCCCCGTGGCTGAGATGCTCTCCGCCGTCTGCCTTCCCGGCGTCCTCTGCATCCCCTGGCTGCATCGAGCAACAGCATGCCAAGTCCATCGCCACCTCGCCAGAGAGCCCCGTCCTAGCCCGGATCTTCGTCGCCAGCCCCCAAGCCTCGCCGCCGCTGCCTTCGTTTTGCTCGAGCGGTGCCCTGCCGCCAACAGCAAAGAGCTCGCCCGCTTGTCCTCGTGGACTCGTTTCAGTCAAATGCCAGGTCCACGGGTCAGCCTCCTGTTCGTTGACCACCGAGACCTGAGGCCCTTTTGTTTTTTCTTCGCCATGGATGCGCCAAGTTAGACTACATGATGCGTCAAGTACCTCTACCGTCGATGCGAACGACTACTTCCACGACGTCCGAGAACAACTACTTCCACTACCGCCACCGCGAGAACGAATACTTCCACTACGACCCGAGAACGTCTACTTCCCTCGACGATTTTGAACCGCCCCGAAATGCACACTACAAAGGTAAAACGCCGAGACGATGCCCGTGAACGAATGCATGTTGTATGAGATGCACCCTACATTTGCACCGTGCCCGTTTGCTTCGTGCATGTTCCTCCTCGTTTGCCATGCCGCCGTCCTGTGGGAACCCAGAATCCGGGATCACCCCACCATCTTGCATGACTCGCTCACGCTCACTTCCTTTTGCAACGGTATCTCCGTGAGCTACCAGAACCGATATGTTGCCGTGGCATCATTTTCGGATTCGTTGCCGTGGCACCCGTTTTGTTCCGCCATGGTGACCAAATGCTTCATAACATGCTCATGTCAACATTTCATAAAAATTGCATATAACTTGTATATGTCATCTGCATCATGATAACAACAATTAAAATGTTTAAAATTGTTGCTTGCTTTAAATTGCTACATGCATATGGGGATTTTTTCGGACTTGTTGCTTGTTGTTCCGGCCTCATTTAAACTTGCCTAAATAGGTAGTTTAATTATGCTTCACCTCTTGCCATGTTAACCAACATTTAATCTTGTTTTGTTCATAACCGAGAGAGAAACTAAATACTTGATGTGGAAGCCAGTCAATATGCAACTTGTTGCATATTGATCTCCACTTAACTTGTAGTATTGTTTGTTGCACTTGCCATGCCATGCCTCTTTAAACCGGACGTGCATCATACTTGATTGTGCTTCATGCCATGTTTATGTGATGGTTGTTTACTATGTTGTTTGTTTCTTTCCGGGTTGCTTCTCTCGTTATCTTCGGTTTCGTTCCAGAGTTGTGAGGTCTTGTTCGACTACGTCCGTTTGTCTTCTTCATGGAATCGTTCTTCTTCCTTGCGGGATTTCAGGCAAGATGACCGCTACCCTGGATCTCACTACTATCATTGCTATGCTAGTTGCTTCGTTCTATCGCTATGCTGCGTTACCTATCATTTTCTCTTCAAGCCTCCCAAATTGCCATGAACCTCTAACCTTTGACACCATTCCTAGCAAACCGTTGTTTGGCTATGTTACCGCTTTGCTCAGCCCCTCTTATAGCGTTGCTAGTTGCAGGTGAAGTTGAAGATTGCTCCATGGTGGACAGGGTTTATGTTTGGATATCACAATATCTCTTATATTATTAATGCATCTATATACTTGGTAAAGGGTGGAAGGCTCGGCCTTATGCCTGGTGCTTTGTTCCACTCTTGCCGCCCTAGTTTCCATCATACCGGTGTTATGTTCCCGGATTTTGCGTTCCTTACGCGGTCGGGTGATTTATGGGACCCCCCTGACAGTTCGCTTTGAATAAAACTTGTCCAGCAAGGCCCAACCTTGGTTTTACCTTTTGCCTCACCACCACCTATATTTCCCTTGGGAGTAATTAATCCAAGGGTCATCTTTATTCAGCCCCCCCGGGCCAATGCTTGTCTAAGTGTTGGTCCAAACTAGAGCGCTTTGCAGCGCCACCTCAAGGAAACTTGAGGTCTGGTTTTAGTTGTACGGACTGCTCATCCGGTCGTGGCCTGAGACGAGATATGCGCGACTACTATCAGGATGTCGGCACGCTGGGAGGTCTTGCTGGTCTTGTTTTACCATTGTCGAAATGTCTTGTAAACCAGGATTCCGAGACTGATCGGGTCTTCCTGGGAGAAGGTCTATTCCTTCGTTAACGCGAGAGCGATGCTTGCTTGCGTTGAGTTCTTCTTCTGCTTCTTCGATCAGGGGATAGGTTCCAGGTCGGCAGCCTGGGCTAGCAGGGTGGATATTGTTTGAGTTTCTGTTTATGATCCATCCGTAGTCGGATGTTGTTCTTGTATGATGTATTGTTGTATTCGTATGGCATTGTATGCCTTTTGTATGTATCCCCATCTATTATGTAATGTTGATGTAATGATATCCACCTTGCAAAAGCGTCTCAATATGCGGGTCTATCCTTGGCGGAACCTTCGAGTTCCTTTTGGATAGGGTCGCATATTGGGCGTGACATGCGAGGAGGGAGGAGGTGCAGAGGGTCGAAGGGGGTGCGTGGCGCTACGGAAGGCTCAGGGCGCTTCGGGGATGCAGGAGGTGGCTCGCGTGGCGTGGACGCGCACGGCGGCCACACGCCCTCCTGCCCATTGGCAGGAGGTGGAAGACGACAGGGAGGAGCCCCTGGTGGGCTGGGCTGGCTTTGCCCAGTTGGGCTGCTACAGTGCCAGGCCAGGTGGGCTTTGCCAGGTAAGTTCCTTTCTTTTTATTAATTCAAGTTTTCTATTATTTCTGTAACTTCAGGGCTATATTAAAAATGTCAGGGAATTTCCAAAAATCATGAAACTAATCATGACTACTGTTTGGAATATATCCAACAGTAAACATTTTAGTTTATAAATATTTGAGCAATTAAAATATTTATTAGCATTTAAATGCCCAAATGCAAATACTATAAGATTTAATTTAGAGCCCTAATATGCCATGGAAAAATGTGCAACACCTCTGGTTATTGCTTCTAGCATTTTCTAGAAATGATGAACATTTTTGAAAGCCATTTGGATTCACTGAAATTATTTTAGTTGAACCTAGTGAATTCGTTTGATGCTAGGGTTTAGGCAATCCCCATTTCAAGTTCATTTCAAAAGTTAAACATGATGCACACATGAAGGGCTAGCCTACTGCATACCAGGTCTAGGGATGTGACATTGTTTTTGATGCTAGTGGTCATGGTATGCTCATGTGTAGTGTTATGATCATGCTCGTCAGAATGCCATGTTCATTTGGTTAAATGCTTCATTGTTGCTATGCTCGATGATTATGTTACACCCCCATGCTCATGTTGATATCATGCTCATGCATCGTAGTTGCATCGTGTTAATCTTTTATGGCTCAGCATATTGCATTCATGTTTAAACGGATAATAATGAACTTGAACAACTGTTGGCTGAGTCAAGGTGCCACCAAATCGAGCTAACCAGTGCAACCACACTAGACTTATGGAGGATCCTAACTGGCTCTATTGACATGCCTCTCGCCGGTGCCTCCAAAGAGGGAAGGTTATGGGCGTGCGCTACCATGATCAGCTAGGCGGACATATGCCTTGTGTGCCCGTTGTTGTTGTTATGAGGTACCTTGTCCCTACACTACTAGGAAAAGGCCTACTAATGGCGCACTGGTTTTGCCTACTAATGGCGCATTACCAGTGTGCCATTAGTAGCACGCCACTAGTATTTTTTACTAATTGCGCACCACTGGTGCGCCATTAGTATCTGGTATACTAATGGCGCACCAAGTAGTGTGCCATTAGTATGTAACACCATGCGCCATTAGTGTGCCTCCCGGGGGGCCATACGTAAGCATGTGCTTTGTCATACTAATGGCGCATTCTGTGTTGATGCGCCATTAGAATCCTTTGGCATACTAATGGCGCACCTGGTGGTGATACGCCATTAGTATGAATATTTGGTTTTTTTACTTTTCTAATTTTTGCACAGGTTACAAAATATATTATTGGACGAGAATATAGACAGCAAGACACACAGCAACATCAGATTCATCGAATACAATAGAAGATTAGTCTCCGAATACAATTCATCATATTAGTCTCCGAATTCAAAAGACCGAACAAAGATAAAACATTACAAGTCTCAAAACCGCGAGTATCGAGTTTGTCTGCACATTACAAGTCGATGTCGATCATCTAAACTACCATCACATAGAAGAGGGTTGTGGTCATCACAATGAGCATCATCGCGATCAAACTGGTCTTCATCCGGTTCCTCCAACGCTCCCTCCTCTCCCGCTAGATAGCGGGCGTATCTAGATTCGGCCTCCGCCCTAGTGGTGTACCCTTTGTAACTGTTACCACTGAAACGGTGAACCTGTCTCCGACACTCCTCCCAGTCGTCGTAGACTCCGGGAACCTTACCCTTGTACACGACATACAACGGAATCTCTATGCACAAGCCAAACAACAGACAATACATAAGCAATATGTAAGTATGCAACAAAAGGATCGGAAGAGAAAAGCAAGACATTAATAGCACGATTCATGGTCCTACTAATAAATAGCATCGATTACATCTATGTTGAACGGTTGTCCAAACCAAAGAGACATACGAATTCATTAAAGTTTAATTACAACATGAGCCAATTAATGTTTCAGAACTACACATCACTACTTTCGACTCGACTCATCGGACAGGAGCGTGGATGAAGCCGCCATCTGTCGTGATGGTCATGAAATCGCGGTCGTTGTCACCCTGCATTTGTAGCATTCCATCTATCTCATTGTTGGACGGTTGATATCTGAGGAAGAACTGCCCCGAGGTATGAAGGACATCTTGATGGATGATGTCCGCAAACTCCGACTGGATGCGAAAGAATTCTTGTCTGAGGTCCGCGTCCTAGATTGCCGACAAGTTCGCGGCCCAACCTTTGAGATTATCTGATAGCAGAAGTTGATGATGGTCCCTTACGATCGCCTGCATGTGATGGAGGGCTTAGTAGGCATCCTTCTGACCGCCAGGCAGCTGCTTCATGTAGCAGAACTTCGTATTGTGTGAGAACATGTGCTTGCCGTACTTACGAACTGCCCTGGTAAAGGTGCCTCCAGATTTGGCGTAGCCGGGGAGAACATCATCAAGAACTTTCTTGACATTTGTGTAGTATATCTTGGAGTTACGGTTCGGGTCGAAATACGTGGCCATGGAATATTTCGGGCTGAAGAGGATGAGTGTGCAATGTGTCACCGCACGTAACACGGAATGTTAGAAAAAAGAACGATCGAAATCTAAGAAATCATATGTTACGGGCGGTTAAGGGATGACTTACTCGGAAAGTAAGCCACAAGGAAGTTATCCTTATCTGGGTTTGCGAATAGCGCCTTGAGGTGTGAACTCGCAACTTGGCGGTCCCAGCCGCTGCTCAAGTGCTTGGCACGCATGTAGAAGGGGTCGACTATCACGATGTCCGGGGTATTGTCTCTAATGATCAACATCTCTAATGATCAACAATTATCCTTATCAACGTGTAGTGCTGCGGATGAAGGTTAAACATAGCAAAGATGTCATCAAACCACAGGACGATCGTACCCCCGATGTTGCCATCCACAAAGCCCTTGCCCTCTGGCACCTTGGCCACGAAAACCGGGTATGCCACATCCTTCTCTCTGAGACGCCGCTTCTCCAAAGAAAGAACACTGTCGTGCAGATTTCGTATAGCACCGGTTGCAGCATTCAACATATTTGGCGGTAGCATCGCCCTACCCGCCACATGCACCCTCCTCGAGATATCCTTAGGTGAAGGTGGCCCGTCCTGAGCACGGATCAAACTCGGTGCCAGCTGGCTCGCACCGGCGCCCTTGTTAGTCTTTCGTTTCCGTCCCTTCTTCTTGATCTCCTGTAATGGGACCGAGTTCTGCTCACAGACCGCCTTCTTGAGCATGTTGGGGCTGATAATATTTCGCACCTCAGCTATCTGAGGCTCGGTGAAGGCGGGAGCTGGAGGCCTCTCCTAAGAACTGAACGCCAGACGACGCCTGTTGCAATTGGATTTCTCCGCCGTACCAGCTAGATTGCGGTCGTCTTGGTTGGGTTCTTGAGAAAGAGGCCCGCAAAACTCGTCAGCGTACCCATGTTCGGCAAAGTGCTTATCGACTTTGGTAAATGTACCGTCGTCGTTGTCGTCGTCGTCCAGATCCTGTGCCATAGGGCTGTCCGGATCCTGTGCCATAGGGATGTCCGGCAGGTCCGGTAGCGTTGCGGCGTTCTTGCCATGGCTTGGCGCCGCACGATCGGGCGGTCTTGTCGTAAGGTGGTGTCCCCGCCCCCAAGCGAATCGGCTCTTCGCCAAACCAGCGAGGGCCGATTCTGCGCCGAGAGGTAATCTCATCTTCTTCGTCGGCCCAGTGGTCGAATCGGAGGTAACAGCTCGTCATGACTGGCGGCACTGAACCACTTCAACCCTATACTTGTGGGTGGCATCGGATTACCGTGAAACATGGGGTTGCCGGTTGAGCGATTACGCCCTTGGCGACATCGACCAACTCGATGCCCACGAAGGCGAGAAGAGTGCAAGGGCGTCGCCGGTGCCTGCGAAAACATGTCTGGCGTCGGGGATGCCGGTCGAAGGCAAGGAGATGAAGTCATTGGCGAGAGGCTTAGTTACCGTGATGCCGTCGAGCTCGGCTAATGTCGAGGCACCGCCAGCGGCGGGCGGTAATCGACGGAGGCGCTTCTTTGGCGAGTGCGGTGGCGACACCCGGTGCATTAAGCTCAATGCCGTGCGGCGCCGAAGACATGAATACCGCCTCCGCCGGAGACACCAATAAGCGCCGCCGCGGAGACACCAATGGCGCCACCAGAGACACCAATGGCGCCGCTGCTATTTGTCTGCGAAGTTTGGCCATGAAGCTAGGAACCGGGGGAGGCCCCTGTTGGCCGCCCTCAATCCACGTCGTCAGCCCATGAATTAACGTAGGCACCATGGCGTTGAGCTTCGTTCCCAGTTGTTGTCCCACTTGCTCTTGGACAAGCTCCAGAATCCACACCACTTCTGCCTTGAGTGCTTCAACCTCGCACGTCTGGCTTTCCGAGCTGGTTTTTTCTCCTTCCGCACACCAGCGGTATAGTATGACCCCCATTTTGTGGACAAGCCTTTGTCGGCCACACGACCAGCTGACGTCGGTTAGTGAGCTTATCCTTGTTTTTCATTACATTCAACGCCCTATTTAAAGGGGTGTCGAAAGGGGAGCTCTGAGACGACCCCGCGCTACTGCTTTCAGTGTCCTGCGAAAGGAACGTGAACCATTTAGAAATATTGGGGATTAATTAGAGTGCAACCATATGGAGCTAATTACGCAGGGGTGTATTCCTTACCAAAACAAGCTCAAGCGCCCTGGTCTTCGGATCCGTGGTAAGCTCCTTTGTTATAGGGTCCTCCTTGTACCAGGCCCTGACATAGTTCCTAGTCTGCTTGTCACCGTTGTATTTCTCGAAGCGGGGCGGTAGGCCTTGCTCGGCACGCTCCGCGTCCTCCTTGTTCCATATAGGCTCCGCCACTCTGTAACCGCCGGGACCGAGTTTGTGTTCCCCTAAGTTCAACTCCTACATTTCTTTCCCCCACTGACTTGATTCGGAGGTTGCACTGCTCTCGCACTTGATCTTGAACTCCTTGTACTCATCTTCGCTCATCAAAGGATATTTCACCTTGATCTTCTCATAACTATCACCTTTATCAATCATTCTCTTCACCGCGCTTCTCCAAGTAGACAGGGCCGTGCTCATCGTCGTGAGGGCGACATTGTTCACTTTATTCCCTGACAGGCGTGTGTTTTCAAATTCGGCCTAGGTTGGGCCTAATCACTTGGCACTAATCACTTGGCTCTATTGCCACCTATGTTGGGTTTATCATCTAGGGTTTATCGATGCTAAGGAGAATTCTAAGTTGGGCCTAATCACTTGGCTCTATTGCCACCTATGGTTTAATGCAGCAAGAATAAAGGGCGATTGATCCTACTTAATTAAGTACTAAGATACCCGGCCCATGCATTAGTCATAAGTACCCCATATGTCCTATTTTTAGCAAAGTCATGCTAAAATTCACGGAAAATTTCAACATGACCTTTGCTGAAAATAGGACATATGGAGTACCCAAATTTGCCGGAACGGAAGTTAATCAACATTCTGGCAAACTCAAGGGCCTCTCGGGGTACCTGCAAAATCATCACGACACGATGGTCGGAGACAAAACCCAGCAAACTAGCACCACAATGTGCCTCTACTTTCATATGGATGAAAAGGGCACAAACCATATGGTCCTCTGCTTTCATATGGACAAAAATCAGCTCAACTTATGTGAGCTTCCATTCCAGATCTAATAGCAGCAAGTTGTTCACTTGTACTAGCTGCCTTCAAGAAAAGAAATCTGCAGTGGCACATCTGCTCTCTGAATACATTAGCAAGAAACAAAACAACACCTAGTACCATCCATCTGCTATGGTCGTATCATGCAGTTTAACTAAGAACTAACAGGTAATTATATAACAGAAAACTTGGCGCGTGTCACTTAGCTTGGGCAAGCAACATACCTCGTCCTCTTGGTTAGTCCAAACAAGCTATATGCTGAGCCTCAACTCACCACCTGCACATTTTACAGCACCCATGAAATGAAAACCTAAACATAATTGTCAACCAACAAAACCAAAACACAAACATGACTTCAAATTTTCACGATCAGGAAGAAAAACAGGGTTTTCAAGTACTATATTCAGTTTCGTGGCATCAGTTGAACAGTTGAAAAAGAACAAGCTTCATTTAAATATCTTGCTGCTAACAAACATAACTAATGTCAGTACTCAAAAAATAGAGTGACCACACAGGGAACAAACAAACTATTCACTTTTTATTTCTTCAGAATTGGACCAGACAGAGAACAACTCCTTGGAAGCAAACTGAAACCATGCTGAAATTATACTGAAACCATGCTGAAACTTTACTGAAACTACTCCTTGGAAGCAAATTGTCTTGGAAGGAGTATTGTGTGCACAAATCTACTCCAACTAGTTGCTTTCATTTAGAGATTGTTAGCACAAACAGCATGCATGAGTCATTCTTCCGACCGTTACAAATAGAAACAATGGCAACCAAGGTTAAAAACCAACAATCCTATATATTATTCTGAAACTTGATATATTGAAATCACTTAGCACCCTCTTTATGTGTTCATTCAACACTTCAAATTGAGGAAAATAATACCAACTAGGATCGGTATGACCTTCATTTTTCATTTTGTGTATGATCAATTAAATCTTCTGCAAGCTTATATGAAAAGGTTCAGCAACTTGAAACGTAACTCTTGCTTGGTGTTCCAAATCATTTCATTTATATTTTAAATAACAGTAGGAATTATTTCATAATAGAATTTACCCCAATATCAAATTCCTTTAATGCCATTTTCAAACTCTGAGTTGCCTCTGTTGCACTAAAACTAATTCATATAATTTTTATAAAATTGCCACAAAATTTTTGGGAGACCCTATAATTCCTATAAATCATTTTTGAACAAAGACCCATCCTACTCTTTTGAAATTTTTGAGAGAAACACCCACTTTTCCATCGGCACCCTTGTGAACTGAAACTGTAGGCAATGCCAAGGAGATTCACACCAGCAACAACTTACATGAACCACAGATGAGTTAGGCTTCCAATCGTCGCCGGTATCACACCCCGCAGCAGATTGCTGGACAGGTCCCTGCATTTTTATTTGACAAACGTTCGTCAGACCGACAACACATTATAGCATCAAACTGAGTAACAAAGAGGACGATGGTGGTGCCAGAACCTACAGGATGGTGAGGTGAGTGAGGTCGCCGATCCCCAGAGGATGCCGCCTTGCGGTAGTTGGCTCTCGAGTGGCGAAGAAGATCTGCACAAGCACAACACCCACATTTTATTTCAGCAAACTGATAATCTACCAAACACAATAAAACAAATCCAATCCAATGAAGTACTAGTAGTAGTACAAAGAAAATGTAGATGGTATACTTGTGGCATACTTACATCGCTCTGAGCTTTGTGAATTCCTGATCTCTGCGGGGATGGGGCCGTGCAGGCTGTTCTGGTGCAGAGCTCTGAAGAAAGAGGGAGCAGGGGATTTGAGGCCAATAAAACAGAACGTTTTAGAGCTTTGAAAAATACAGCAGAGCAGATTTCGTTTGCGGTGAAGCTTAGAAATGAATCAAATCTTACAATTTCATAGCAAGCAACGTTAGCAATTTCGGAGCAAGCAGCTTCAGTAGTGGGGGGGGGGTGGAGGAGGCTCACCACGGGGAGGGCCGGAAGAGAGCTCGACAAGGTCGGGGACAGGCAAGAGCAGTGGTTGGGGCGACGAGATGTGGGCGGATGAACGAAGAAGGCAGCGACGGCGGCGGCTATGTGAGACCCCGGCTCGAGCTGGTTCCCTGAACGGAAGAAGCCAAACGCGGTCATCCTCCTGGATGTCTCCCCGCGTGATGACGACGACAGTGGTCGCGGCAACGACGAGGGGGGCCGCGGTCACTGCGCGATCTGAGGTGGAGGGGTGGCGGCGGCGGCGGTGGGATGCTCGGGGGTGGCGGCAGCTTGCGGTGGTGAGGGGTGGAAGAGCTGCGGTGGTGATGGGTGGAGGAGCGCTGGAGGTGGGGGCGGGACGCGCTAGAAAGGGGTCGTCGGCGGCGAGGGGGAAAGGGATCTGGCGCGGGGGGCGAGGGGGCTAGGGATTTGATCTAGCGCGGGGGGCGAGGGGGAAAGGGATAGAGGGGGGAAAGGAATAGCAATGTCGCACCACCCAGGGGTGCGCCATAAGTACATCCATAGCAATGGCGCACCACCGAGGGGTGCGCCATAAGTAATTTTTTTATTGATAACAATGGCCCACCCTCTCCTGGTGCGCCATTAGTAACTTTTATTTTTTATTTTTTATTGATAAAAATTGTTACACTATATACAGGAGATGAGTAGAGGAGGGAGCGAGGGAGGGAGCATTTACATTCGTTGACGGGTGCGGGGGGGTCATGAAAAAATATTTAGTTTCATCTAATATTTTTTTAGAAAATGACAAATCAAATCTGAAAACATTTATGAATGTGAAAAAATATCATCAAATTTCTTATTTGAAATTATTTATGAATATTAAAAAATATCATCAAATTTGTTATTTGAAAATATTTGAAAAAATATCATAAAAATTTAAAAATATTAATGAGTTCACAAAATATTAACAAATTCAATACTTTTTGTGTTAGAAATGCAATACCATAATAAACATAATTCAATATTCATGAGGACTAGAACAGAAGAAATATCATTTCAAAATGTCGAAATACAATCGAGAAATGAAGACTACGATTTAAATACAATCGATCTTATTTAGCTATCTGTTCACAATCTTCTTGCCCTTCTTTTTTGCAAATGGAGTTCTTCTGTGGAACGGACGTCCTTTAGGTAGGGTGGTCCTGCTTCTTCTTGTGGTGTGTGCTGCTACTTCATCGTCGTCGTCATGATCGATCTTCGGGCCGCCGTACTTGTCGAAGTCTCGCTCATTGGCTACTCCATCCATTCCAATGATCTTCCTTTTGCCTCTCCTCACGACAACACGACTGGGCTTTGACGGGTCGGTAATGAAGAAGCATTGGTCCACTTGGGAAGCCAGTACCCATGGCTCATTTTTCGCGGTGATGTTTGCGCCCGCGGTCTTGGATTTGGCTTCGGGTATAACCATGGTGGTGAAATACCGGTCTTATTTTAGGACGCTCTTGGCCCATCTGACACGGAACATCGGGACCTTCTCTCCAGCGTAGCTCAGCTCCTAGATCTCCTCGATTCTTCCGTAGTATCTATCCTTGTCGTTGCCGGTGTAGTATTCCATCGTTACCCCGGAGTTCTGATAACCATCGCTCTTCATGTCCTTGTTCTTGGTGTAGAATGTGTAGCCGTTGATATCGTACGCCTCATTGTGCTCGGCGCCCTGTGACAAGGCGAATATGAGTTGTTCTTCTGCGGAAGAATCCTCATGTAAAGGGTACAACAGAAGCTTCTAGTTGAACCAACGCATGAAACATGAGTTGTGCTCTTTGATTATATCTCCGTCCGTCCTCTGTTGGCCTCGGTCATTGTACGTCTTCTCAATGAAGGTTTTGTGCTCTACCACCCAAGGATCGACCACGTCTATGTGTTGTAGCATGACTAGGTTTGCTCTTTCAAAGTCGGCGAGTCGACCCTCGAAGTTGACATGCATTTCGCGGTGACCCTCATGGTGACCCCATCCAGCGAGCTGCCGAGGTGCTGCTGACGAAGCGGACCAGCGGGGTTCTTGATGCCTAGATAATTAGATGCGATGGGAGATGCACTCTTGATTCGAAAAGCCCTGGCTATACTTCCCTCTGGATGTGACATGTTGCGAACATATCCTTTGATGACACCATTCATCCTTTAGAACGACATCATGCTGTGCAGGAACGTCGGCCCGAGTTGGATGATATCCTCCACGATATGGACTAGCAGATGAACCATAATGTCGAAGAATGTAGGCGGGAAGTACATCTCAAGCTCGCATAGTATCACCACGATCTCTTCCTGTAGCCTTCTCAGTTGCCTCACGCCAATCGACTTCCGAGAGATGACGTCGAAAAAGTTGCATAGGCCAAATAGCATTTCACGTACGTGCACGTCCATGATCCCACGGATTGCAACTGGAAGTATCTGCGTCATCAGCACGTGACAGTCGTGAGACTTCATCCCGCTGAACTTCTGCGTCGCTGGGCCTAGGTATCTGCTTATCTTCCCCGCGTAACCGTAAGGAAGTTTTACTCCTAGGAGGCAGGTGAAAAACTACTCGATCTCCTCCTGACTTAGAGTGAAGCACGCGGGAGGGTAGTCATTTCCGGTCTTTTTGGCCTTTTTGCCTTTGCGACGACTTTCTGTGTCCTGCTTCGCCTCATCATCATCATCATCATCATCATCATCATTAGCGTGAAGCTCCTGCCTGATGCCCATTGCTTTCGGCCCATCTTTGGTCCTCTCTGGCATGTTGAGCAGGGTACCAAGCAGACTCTCGCACACGTTCTTCGTGATATGCATGACATCAAGGCTGTGAGGCACACGGTGGATCTTCCAGTACGGCAAGTCCCAGAAAATAGACCTTGTTTTCCATACCTTCAGCAGCGGCTCTGGCGCCTTTCGCTTCTTCCCGGCTCTGGTGCCTTTTGCTTCTTTCCCGGCAGTGGGCAGTCTTTCCAATTTTTCAACAGCTCATCTATTTCCTCGCCGCTCCTCGTACACGGGCCTTTTCGGGGTTCGGTTTCACCATCGAACAGATCCTTGCGTTTCCTCTACGGGTCATCGTCGCGAAGCCACCTTCGATGTCCCATGAACATGGTTTTCGAAGACTCGGGATCTCTATCTAGCTGGCGATACGTTGTGGCATCCATGCACCTTACGCATCTAGAAAATACGTGGACTACCTGCCCCGCGAGATATCCGTAACCGAGATAGTCGTGCACCGTCGTGAGCAATGCGGCTCTCATAGGGAAATATTCTTTCTCTGCGGTGTCCCACGTATTGGTGGCGTTTTCCTGGCGTGTCTAGCTCCTCCTTGACAGCCCAGATCTGATTGATGTCGTTCCTGGTTGTTTCGGCCCTTCCATTAGCATACTCATGTGAATGTACTTCCTCTTCATGCACAACCGGGGAAGGTTGTACATCCACACAAACACAGGCCAGGTGCTATGTGTGCTTTCTCGGCTGCCAAATGGATTGACTCCATCGGTGCTCGTGCCCAGCACGATGTTCCTTGGATCCTTCCCAAATTCTGGGGATTCGAAGTTCAACGCTTGCCACTGGCTCGCATCCTTAGGCTGACTCAGCATCTTGTCTTTTTTATTTATCTCTGGATCATTTCCGTCATCTTCCCACTTCTTCTCCTCCCTATCCGCGTGCCAATGCAGGAGCTTTGCTACCTTAGGGTCCACGAAATACCGCTGCAGACGAGGAGTGATCAGAAAGTACCACACCGATTTTCGAGGAGCTTTCTTCCTCTTCTTGTATCGAGTAACGCCGCACACCGGACATATGGTAGACTCCGCATGCTCGTCCCGATAAATGATGCAATTTCTCATGCACACATGGTATTTCACGTGCGGTAAATCTAGAGGACACACGATTTTGTTCGCCTCCTCGAAACTGGTCGGGCACTTGTTCCCCTTGGGAAAACGTTCGTCCCAGAATGACATGTTCTCGTCGAAGCATGCGTCGGTCATTTTTTGTTTTACCTTCATCTCGAGCCATGAGCGTTACTTTCAAAGGGTATCCTCGGGCTGCATCCTACATACAATGGAGTAACGCGTCTATCTCCGGCTGATCTAGCTTGGCTTCTCTCGGCGGCAGCTCTTGCGTTATCCGTGCGCTTGAGAAGCAGCTCTTGAATATGAGGGTCCTGCACCGGCCTCCATAAATCATCTGCTCCGGCATCTTCATCTTCATGATCATGCCCTTCGTCTTGATCTTCCTCATCATCATGTACGACATCTTCTACATGATGATTGTGTACAACATCACCGTCGTGATCATGTCACGGAGATTCTTCGTCTTCTCGTCCGCCCCGCCGCGGTGGTACTTGTCTTGTTGCCCTTCCTCATTTCTTGCGGCCCCCATGGATGACTTCATAGTCATCTTCATCACCTTGCCACCGATAGCCATCCATGAAACCATGCAAGAGCGGTGGTCCCTTTTGCCGGAATCGGGTCCGCAATAAGGCTCTTCACTTGCATCTTCGACACGGACATCTTATCTCCGTCTCGTTCTTTTGAAGCATCTCGGCCTTGGCGGAGCTCAAAAACCTATTCACGATGCCTTCGGTCATCGTGCGGACCATGGTCGCTGCGCAGGTAGAGCAAAAGCGATATTTTAGAACTAAGAAAAAATTTGGCATGACCTTCCTAAAAATAGGACCAAAAAGAATGCATAGTGCCAAAATTCTGCTTGAAGCGGAAATGAATCAACATTCCTGCAAAATATTGGCAACTATCGCATTTCAAATACCGGTACCTGCAAACACAAACATATATGCAACACCACAAACACATGCAACACCACAAACATACATAGATCTAGCTAGGCCACAAAAAGTGCATATGCACGTTGTTGGAGCGAGCTAGGGAGAAAAAAAGTAGATCTACATCATGAAGATAGCTTTCCCCTTACTTACCTATCAAAAAAAGGTAATTTCACCACTTAATTTTGATGAATCTATGGTGGAAATGAGGTGAGGAGGAGGAGGCAGCCGAAAGCTTGGAGAAGGAGGTGGAGGGAATCAAGTGGGGAAACTGAGTGGGTAGGTGTGGGGCTGTCCAAAATATCTTGTTGGGGTCCCAGGTTACTAATGGCACACCACCTGCAAATGCGCCATTAGTAACCACAGTTACTAATTGCGCACTGCAGTGGTGCGCCATTAGTAGTTTTGCGAAAAAAAATATATATATATATATATATATATATATATATATATATATATATATATACTAATGGCGCACTGTGACACGGTGCGCCATTAGTAGTTTAAACTAGTAATGGCGCACTTTGACACGGTGCGCCATTAGTAGTTTTGCAAAAAAAAGAATTAAAAAAATTCAGTAATGGCGCAATGTCTGCCTGGTGCGCCATTACTAGTTAGAACTAGTAATGGCGCACTTTGACCCGATGCGCCATTAGTATGTATGGAAAAATGGAAAAAAAATAATACTAGTGGCCCACCCTGTTTCTGGTGCGCCATTAGTGTCTTCCACACTAATGGTGCATCACCAACTGGTGCGCCATTAGTATATAGTAGTGGCGCACTACTTCCATGGTGCGCCATTAGTATCAATCCTATCTATAGCCCTTTTCCTATTAGTGCTGTTTGGGACCGTTTATGTTTGACATAATGGTGGCCGTTGTGTGCCATTGGTTGAGACAGGGCCACCCAGGACTAGGCCCAGAGGGGAGTTGGTCGGAGGGGCCGGGAGAGTGTCATCGGCAATAGAGCAGTTTTGTCTGAATGCCATTCATCCACACGCATGGGAGTGCGAGGCCAAGGGTTCCGTGGTGTGGGTACAGTGTGCTAACCTCTGCAAAGTGTGTGTTAAATCTATTGATAGCCGTGCCCATGGACATGGGCCCAGTTCATAGTCGGTCACACTATGAGCCAACGGTAATAATGATAATAACTTGATTAATAATAACCCCAGTTCGATGATGAGAAAGAGATTGGTTGTGATCGAGAGAGGATCGCCGTGGTATTGAGGATACCGATGTTGGATATTTGTGATCGTGCGAGGATCATAGTGGTATCGAGGATACTGAGTTGATGGATATTTGTGATTGAGAGAGGATCACCGTGGTATTATGGATACCGATGTTGGTAAGATGATGCATGTGTTGGTTACGAGGTAACCCGAGCACAGTAAGTTGGTGCATGATAATGTTAACCTGTTACATGTAGTATCATCATGTTCATATGCTGATGCTAGTATTGTTCTAGTCGTATCATGTTCAGTTGGTGCACGCCATGTTGTTCTATTAGTATCATGCTCATGATTGCTTAACCTACTAATGCCATGTTGTTGTTTGTCTTGACTGCTTTTGGTTATTGTGAGCTTGCAAGTACATTCAATGTACTGACCTGGCGTGTCATGCCAGTTTGCAGGTCGTGCCTAGATTGCTTGCTTGTTTGGTGTGTTTGCTGTGTTCGCGAGCTATATAAACGTTCTAGCCAGAGTCCCTGTGGAGTGGAATCCATCATCGTCGTTCGCTGTTCCGGTTCCAGTAGTTGTTCCGCTGCCTCGAGTTGTTATGCTGCTTTCATGCAGTGCACAACACATAGACTTAGTGCATGTAATGTAGTCCGTAAATACAAGCAATGCAGTCCGCAATGTTGGTACAAGCAGTCACAACGTTGGCACAAAAAAGGATGCATGCAGTACAAAATGTGTACACCTGAAGCACAAGACTCTGATGAATGCAGTGCACACAGACCCAACAAAGCAGTGCACACCCGTACACTAGAAAAAGTATATGTAAGAGGAAAGACAATAAAGAAAAATGTGACCAGCATGCAGTGCACAAAAATGTGTAGTGTGGAATGTGTGTACATGCAGTACACAAACCGGATGAATGCGGTGCAAGAAGATTTACTAAGCAGTGCATGCCCCTAAATTTGAAAAATATACATAACAGGGAAAATATTAAAAAAATTGAGCACCCAAGTGCAACCGGCCCCAGCCCGTCTTGTAGTAGGTTTGCGCCCACAGTAGCCGAGTTTTTCTGAGCCAGATGCATGGGGTCGGGCACACATGGGCCACAGGTCAGAGAGGATAGAGTAGCGAGAGCCGTGTATAAGCGCCCGAATAGGTAACCAGAGGAGTTCGATACGGCTGCCTTGCCAACACTTATAAACAGGTCGAGCACACTCTCCGCAAGGGAGGTGGGACCAAACGATACCGCTCACACACAGCGCACCGGGAGCCAGCCGTGCCGATGAACTTACTTGGGTCGAATGCGTTTTCACACCTCTACCACAGGCCCAACACGCTAGAGTTGTTAAAATAACACGTCCCACTAAAAAACAATAAGTACAAAAATAAAACACTAAAGAAAAATGAGAAACATTTTTTAAATGAATAACAACCACAAAAAAATGTGTGTGGGCACTGCCAGAAACTACAGTTCGCTCTCATAAATAAAATCCAAGAAGCTCGAAGTCAACGTACAAATGCAGTCCGCAACCTACAACAATGCAGTTCATCACGTGGAAGCACGAAGTATTGCTACATCTAAAATGCAGTTCTCTTTCTACTGCATTGCAGTAGGGCTAAAATGAAGAATGCATCATAGTTTGTTAAGCAAAGCAGTCCGATACCCATATCAAACACTACCCTCCATCCACACAAAAGCTGCTTCACCATCACATATAAAAAATGGAAAATAAGAAAGAACTCCATCAAAAAAGTAAAGTGTGTACACCCTTATGAATCCTGATCCGATATAATACAGTATATGAAGAATAAAAATAACTCTCATGCAGTACACGTTGTGGACATAGGCAGTTCTGTCAAGGTACCAAGGAAGTGCACTTAATAGGAAAATTCACCGAAAACATAATCATCACATTTTCTGACAGTTGCGTACATACTTGAAGTTGTCACTAAAAAAGAGGCGACGACATTCAAAATTCCAACGCACTAAGACAGCCTCCTCATAGTAGAACCTCTCTGCGGTTGCCATGTAACTGAGAACACAGCCCCACCATGCTACCACCCCGCTCCACCACTCCCACGTCCTGTCACAGAGAGCAGAGAGGAGAAGAGGAGAAAACACAACTGCTTCGTCCCCCCGAAAACCCATTGAAGCTTCTTCTCCCCACTTCCTTTCACTGACCTCTCTCTCCAGAACAAACGCGAGAGAGCAGAGGAGAGCCATGGCGGATGCACCTATGTACAGGTAGCGCCGCAGGTACACCGGGGAGCTCCACGACGTCGACCTCCACGGCAACTGAGGGAGTCCTGGATTAAGGGGTCCTCGGACGGCTGGACTATGTAGCATGTGTCGGACTGTTGGGCCATGAAGATACAAGACAGAAGACTCTCTCCCGTGTCTAGATGGGACTCTCCTTGGCGTGGAAGGCAAGCTTGGCATTCGGATATAAAATTCCTTTCTCTGTAACCGACTTTGTACAACCCTAGTCCCCTCCGGTGTCTATATAAACTGGAGGGCTTAGTCTGTAGAGGCAATAATAATCATACAGGTTAGACTTCTAGGGTTTTAGCCATTACGATCTCGTGGTAGATCAACTCTTGTAATACTCATATTCATCAAGATCAATGAAGTAGGAAGTAGGGTATTAGCTCCATAGAGAGGGCCCGAACCTGGGTAAACATCGTGTCCCTCGCCTCCTGTTACCATCAACCATAGATGCACAGTTCGGGACCCCCTACCCGAGATCTGCCGGTTTTGACACCGACATTGGTGCTTTCACTGAGAGTTCCGCTGCGTCATCACCAAAAGGTTTGATGGCTCTGTCAATCATCTACAACAATGTAGTCTAGGGGGAGGTTTTCCTCCCTGGACAGATCTTCGTATTCGGCGGCTTCGCACTGCGGGTCAATTCGCTTGACCATCTAGAGTAGATTGACAGCTACGCCCCTGGCCATCAGGTCACGTTTGGAAGCTTGAATTACATTGCAGATATCCGTGGAGACTTGATGTTCGACGGATTCGATCCCATGGCAGCCGCCCCCTGCCACCACGATGAACATCACTAAATCTGTCATCGGATCATGCCCAGGAGATAGCGCATGTAAGTGCTCTGGCCCTGGATCCGGAGCAGATTGCACCGTCCGAGGACGGGAGCTCAACCCCGCCGCGGAAGCTGCAAACTCAGCGGCGTTAGAGCCGCACACAGATCCAACCTCGAGCGGGGCCTATGTCACCAGAACTTCGGATTCATCTTCGATCATAGGTTCCGAACCGCGTGCATCCGCGCCCATCGAACCTGATTAGGCACCGATCGTTGAATTCAGCTCCACGGACATCGAACCTGATTAGGCACCTGTCCTTATCAGGGGATTCTTAGCTGAACTATATCCGGTTTGGATTGGAAGCTGATGACGGAGAATTCCGATTCCCACCCACCACCCACTTCATAGCCACTGTCGAAGACTTAACCGACATGCTTGATTACGGCTTCGAAGACATCGATGGTATGGACAACGATGCCGGAGAGGAGCAGGCACGAAAACCACCGCTTACAGGGCACTGGACAGACACCTTCTCGTATGACGTATACATGGTGGATAAAACCAAAGAGAACAATGACGACAATGAAAAGGATTCAGTCGAGGATAAGCCTCCTGAGATACAGCCAAAGAGCCGCCATCGGCAGCGCCGCTCTAAACCACGCCATGGAAAAAACAGCAATACTGACACAGGAGAAAATAATACTCCGGACGATGCCGAAGTCAATGAAGACCCCGTTGAGCCAACTTCCGAACAGGATGAATGAGAGGATGTGCGAGTTAGCCCTAATGAACAGGCTGTTAGCGAAGACACGGAGGATAGTAATTATATTCCACCCTTCGAGGATGAGGCGAGCCTCGGTGACAAATACTTTATCGTGCCTGAGGAGCCCATCGATCAGGAGCGCTTTAAGCACCGGCTAAAAGCCACTGCAAGGAGCATGAAAAAGAAGCAGCAGCAGCTTCAAGCTGATCAAGATCTACTCAATGACAGACGGACTAATTTCCTGGCAGCCGAGGAATACGACCTTGAGCGCCCAACAAAAAGTTACCTGAAACACAAATTGTTACCCCAATTCGATGAAGAGGCGTTGGAGCCCATCCTACCGGCGCGTAATGCGGCTGACCGACCACAACATGGCCGGGACAAAGCGGTAACTCAAGCCGAACACCAGCCCGCACTACCTAGCCGTAAAAACAGAGAGACAATAGCTCGAGGATACGCATATGACCTTCGGCATGGCCTGGAAAATAGAGCAGGTCAAACCAGATCGATCTACCAATCGCGGGGGCGTGCCCCGATGCGCGAGGATGGCCATCCGGCCTGACGTGACAAACATAACCACGCCCGGGCTGAAAACCGCAGACGAACTCCATCCGAGTTACGTCGCGACTTGGCCCGATATAGAGGCGCCGCACACCCCCTTTGCTTCACTGATGAAGTAATGGAAAATGAATTCCCAGAAGGGTTTAAACCCATGAACATCGAATCATATGATGGGACAACAGACCCCGCGGTATGGATTGAGGATTTACTCCTCCATATCCACATAGCCCGCGATGATGACCTCCATGCCATCAAATACCTCCCACTAAAACTAAAGGGGCCAGCGCGACACTGGCTGAAAAAGCCTCCCTGAGAACTCCATCGGCAGCTGGGAACACTTGGAAGACGCCTTCTGCAATAAGTTCCAAGGTATATATGTTCGGCCTCCGGACGCCGATGACCTAAGTGACATTATCCAGCAGCCCGGGAAGTCTGCCAGGAAGCTCTGGACTAGGTTCTTAATCAAAAAGAACCAAAATGTTGATTCTCCGGGCGCCGAAGCCATCGCGGCCTTTAAACATAGCATCCAAGATGAATGGCTCGCCCTCCACCTCGGTCAAGAAAAACCAAGATCCATGGCTGCCCTTACCACTCTGATGACCCGCTTTTTGCGCAGGAGAAGACAACTGGCTCACTCGTAGAAGCAACAACACCGATCATCCGGGTACTTCCAAAGTTCGAAACGGCAGCGGCAAGCCACGACACAATAAACATAAGCGTTGTAATAACAATAAAGGAACGCAAGACACGGCGGTTAACACCGGATTCAGTGGTTCCAAACCCGGTCAACGGAAAAAGGCATTCAAGGCAAACCGAGACGGACTATCCAATTTAGACAAGATGCTGGACCGGCCTTGCCAGATTCATGGCACCCCCGTTACACCAGCCAATCACACCAACAAGAGCTGTTGGGTTTTTAAAAAAGTCGGCAAGCTTAATGCCGAGCACAAGGTGAAGGGGCCGCCCAGTGACAGCGATGACGAAGAGACTTGCCAACCGAAGACTGCGGTTCAGAAGGAATCCCCCTGAAGTAAAGAAAGTAACCATGGTATACATGACGCACATCCCTATAGAGGACTGCAAGCGCGCGCTATGGGACGCTGGCGCCATAGAGCCAGCCGCCCCAAAATTAAGCCAATGGGTGGCCTACCCGATCACTTTTGATCGCAAGGACCACCCAGCCAGTATCCTTCATAAAGGTCTGGCGGCTCTCATCCTTGATCCAATTATCGATGGGTTCCATCTCATGAAAGTCCTTATGGACAGCGGCAGTAGCCTTAACCTACTCTACCAAGACACTATCCGCAAAATGGGCATTGATCCTTCAAGAATCAGGCCCACCGCAACTACCTTCAAGGGAACAATATCCGGCGTAGAAGCTCACTACACGGGCTCGATTACATTGGAAGTCGTTTTCGGTTCGCCGAACAACTTTTGAAGCAAAGGCTTGACCTTCCATATTATCCCGCTCTGTAGTAGCTGACATGCACTACTCGGGCGTACCGCTTTTGCTCGCTTTAATGCGGTCCCACATTACACCTACCTCCAACTTAAGATGCCCGGTCCACGCGGCACCATCACGATAAATGGAAATACGGTATGCTCCCTGCATACAGAGGAGCATACTATGGCTACTGCGGCCGAAGTACAAAGCGGCCTTATCAAGCCACACATTTCGTTGGCCGTCAAGCCGCCAGTCTCCATTAGGCAGGACCAATCAATCTCAGAGCTGGATTAGCAGTTCGGCCTCCACCGTCCCCCCCATATACCCACGAGTTCTGTCCTGCGCACATAATTATACACTTCAAATACCCTAGTCACTAGCGGAGGCACAATGTGGACAGATCCATAACACTATCCGCACACTCATAGTCTTTTTCTTTTTCTAACCATTTTTTGTCTTTTACCACAGGTGACTATGTTTGCTGAGAAGTCCTTAAACCAAGGCAAGGCAGCGCAGACGTGCGACAGGAGGTCCAAATGTTTCTTGTAGACCACACCCTTTATTTCAAACCTGTAAAGTGCACTTTTTCTCAACTTTTGACCCCCGGCATGTCAAATAGCCTTGGTAGTAGCGCTATAATCTGTAAAGATCACGCTTGACATATCATTCAGATGCTAGTCAACATAACCCATACTCAGTGTTCACTTTTCTCAAAGAACTGAATTTTGCTTCTGTGGTTATTTCATGCGCACACCTCGGCATATATTGCCAAGGGCTCGATATGGCAACATATGAGTTGCCGACAAGTCCGAACAGCTTTATAGCACACTTCAGCGTCACGAGTTTAGCCTTATATGCATCAGCTCTGAATCATGTCTTTGGTCAATAGTTGGGTTGCCCGGTTCCTGTGCTTACTACCTTAAGTTCCGCTCTGTCAGCTAGGGTAGTAAAGGAAGAACTACTGCGATTGTGTCCTGGTTCATCCAGATGAGCACCTCAGTAGAGAAAGCCGAAAACTGACTGTTATGATGCGGCGAGAGCTAGTCAACCACTCGATGACTCACCGGAATCTTCGCGATTCCTTCGGTATTACAAGAAGGTCCATTCTTCTGGTCACGTATGTAAACGCACCGTATTCGGATAACCGCGTACATACCAGGGGCTATATCATAGACCCACCGTCAAACTCCTATGGCTAAGTGAAAGTGTTAAAGCCCTATAGTCTGATTCCCTGGTTCACCGCATTGACACCTCCTTAATGGACCAAGACATTGGGTCAAGAGTGATCAAGTTCTTTTCCGAACACCCCCGCGTTATATGCGAGGGGGCCGAAGCCGATGACTGGTAAACTTTCAGATTATACAAGAAACGGTCACACAGGAGGCAGAAGTATAAAAAAACATAGCCCTAATATATCATAATATTGTTTTTACAATTTCGGTACACTTCACTCGAACATAATATCTTTCGAGCATTGACCCTCTATCAAGCGGAAACAATCTAGGACATCGTCAAAATAATGCTCTGGCGTGTCATGGTCCTTTCCCTTGGGTGGACTTTTCGCTGCAATATCGGTGGCCTTCATCTTCGCCCAGTACGTCTTCACACGAGCAAGGGCCATATGTGCACCTTCTATGCATGTTGACCGCTTAACAGCATCGATATGCGGCGCCGCATCAACAAGTCGCTGCCCCAAGCCGAAATAACTATTCGGAATGGGCTCAGTCGGACAAAGCCGGACCATGACGTCCTTCATGGCAGATCTGGATATCTTGTGGAGCTCGGCCCACTGGGCCATCTGTTCGTTCAGCAATAGCGGACGCTTTGGCATGCTGAATTGCGACCAGAAAAGCTTTTCCATTGCATGTCCTGCTTGCGCTTGGAAAAACTATGTCGCATCAGAGACACTCTTTGGCAAGTCCAAAAATTCGTCTGGAGAACTCCACATTTGATTAAGCGGGGCATAGTTCGGATCGCCGAATTTAGTTTGTAATAAGAAGGGCATGCCATCCGCAATCTCCCGAACTTGCGAGATCTCCTCCCGAGTCGCTCTAGACTCGGACCGTGCTTCCCTCGCCTCTTGTAAGGCCTTTTCAAGATCGGCTGCTCTGTTTTTGTTATCTCTCTCGAGAAATTCACATCGGCTAGTGGCATCCTTTAGCTCAAGCGCCAAAGTAGATATTCTCTCTCGCACCGGCGCCGAGCAGCCTGTTCGGCCTTTAATTCAGCAGCTACCTTTTCGGCAGCCGCATTACTCATCCTGGCTTGCTCCTTGGCCCAGGCAAGTTTAGCCCGAAGTGACTCAACTGCGGCGGCACTATCTGTAGTTATGCATATCTCAGTATACAATTCTCAGCGTCATGCTCATATTATAGTACTTGCATATACTGACTGCCCCAAAGACATACCTTGCACCTCAACGAGCCGCCGGTTAATAAGCGTGATGTCATCATCTGCCACATCAAGTTTCTGCTTCAGATCTGCAACCTCTGTAGCTTGGGCAGTCGCCAGGGATGTAACAGCCCGTGTTCCAATTAGTCAGATTATTTCCTGGGCATATCTTTCTTGATCCTCTGATCGCCTCCTTTTGGACGCCAACCAGAGTCTCAGGGGATACTATCTATACACATGCGCATTTTGCGTTTATAAGACAATTGAAAATATTACATTACATACCTCGAAGCCTCTTAGTAGGCCCGTAAAGGCTTCATTCAGTCCACTTTTCGCGGACAGAACCCTCTCAACCACCGTACCCATCAAGGTACGATGTGCCTCTGAGACGGGCGCATGTTGCAATATGTCCATCAATGTATCAGGGCGCCTCCGTATCCCTGGAAGCAGTTGTAGGAGTACAGATTCCCTTCAACAGAATATATTTACCCGACCTTAGAGTCATCTCTGGCTGTAAATCGGATAGTCTAGGGCCTTTATTGTTGGTCCCCGTATGGTTCGGACAGCCCGGACCCTGGACGGCCGAAGTGTCACCTTCGGGCCTAGTCTTCATAGTCCCTCGCACCACTTGTTGATCGGGAGAGATCCTCCGAGACGACACCTCGGGGTCGTCTGGCCTATTGGGCAGGGAGATCTGTGGAAGCGACTCGCTCTCCATCATCTTCGGAAGAAGATCCCCCGAGGAGGAGGACTTTTGAGGAATGCTGCATGCCGGATTGCAAACATATATTTTAAATATTACCCTTGCAACCAAAGAAAGAACGGGATATGTTGAAGACACCCTTGTTCACTTACGATTCAGCCAAGGGCTTGTCCTTACGGAGGAACTCCGTAACAACGTCACCTCCCGAACCAGAACCCCCTAACAGGGATATCTTCCCTCGCTTAGAAGCCTTTATCTTCAAGTCTTCGGAGGCGGTCCTCTTCTTCCCATGGGAAGAAGGGATGTCAGTTTCTCCTTCGCTTTCATCTTCGGAAGAGGGAGTTCCAATCTCCCCGGACGAGGTACCTGGCGTACCTCTAGAATGGGGACAACCCTCGTCCTTCTTGCTCTCCTCCTTGTCTTCCTTCGCCGGCACTTGATATGGTGCCGAAACCAGCATCCTTGTCAACAACGGATCAGCTGAGTCTTCGGGAAGAGGGGTCGAACACCTAATTCTCTTTGCCTTGTTTATCCAGCCTTAGCTTAGTATGGTTTTCTCAGTATATTGTTATGAGAAATTTAACTAAGCTGTGCTCAGGAGTCGAGTGCTTATCGAGGTATCCGGATGGTTGCAGTCAAGGCCGATGTCCTCTGTAGTATCCGGCCACTTTTTTAGTGTCCCGAAGAATAATTTCCACAATTATCTGAGCGTCGTGCCAAAGAAGTGCTGAAGGGTTCATGGTCTTTCCGGATTGAACTCCAACATGCGGAGAGGCCGTCGCTGGAATGGTAGGACCTGACGGACTAGCATTACTTGGATTACGTTGATAAGACCGGTGTCCTTTTCAATGAGGCGCCGAATGCGGCTTTGTAGTGTCTGCACTTCATCAATTGATCCCCAGTCCAGCCCCTTATTAATTCATGATGCAAGTTGTAACGGAGGTCCAGATCGGAATGCAGGTTTAGCTGCCCACTTGGTACCACGGGGTTCAGTGATGTAAAACCACTCCCGCTGCCATAGGTTGGAAGTTTCTATGAAGGAGCCTTTTGGCCAAGGAGTATTGGCGAGTGTGCCCATTGCAGCACTACCGCACTCCACTTGTTTCCCGTCGACTACCTTCGAATTCACATTAAAGGTCTTGAGCCACAAGCCAAAGTGTGGGGGAATACGGAGGAAGGCCTCACACACGATAATGAACGTTGAGACGTGAAGAAAGGAGTCTGGGGCTAGATCGTGAAAATCTAGCCTGTAATAGAACATGAGCCCTCGGACGAAGGGACGAAGAGCGAACCGTAGCCCTAGGAGGAAGTGGGAGAAGAATACAACCCTCTCGCCAGATCTGGGAGTAGGAATAACCTTCCCTTGAGAAGGAAGCCTGTGGGGGATTTTCGCGGTCAGGTATCTTGCCACCTAGAGTCTCGCAATATCCTCCTCTGTGACAGAGGAAGCCACCCACCAACCTTGAGGGTTGGGTCCGGACATGACTGGGAAATGCGAACCGATTAAATTGAACATTGGGTACTGGAACTCGAGGTGGGAGAGGTTGAGAAAAGGGTTGGCGTAAAGGAGAAAAGACGGGTCTTAGCCCCTTTATAATGGCGATGAATATCAAACGCCCCCTCCTAGGCCTTAAAACCTACCTATTCCTAAGGAATCATGCCAATAGAATGGTTCGGTTACCCACGCCCATATTGATGAGAATCCCGCAATAAGGGGACACGATCTTTGCTTTGACAAGACGTGCCAATGAAACCGCATATCAAAATATAGAGCGGCAGGCTAAAAAATTGTTCGAAATAATGGCCGGGTGGCGACGTGATGTCACGCTACAAAAAATTGTCAGCGGATTGGACTCGTGAAATATTATACTCTCTGCGGTTGTGTGTGGAATTTGTTTTGCAGAGACGGACACGATTCTTGTGTTCAAAGACTACTTTGGACTATTCGGAGAAGGCACGCGCCTTGCAATACCGAAGACAATTTGTGCGCCGGACACCTCGTCATTGAAGCCTGGTTCAGGGGCTACTAAGGGAGTCCTAGATTAAGGGGTCCTTGGATTGCCGGACTATGTAGCATGGGCCGGACTATTGATCGTGAAGATACAAGACAAAAGACTCTCTCCCATGTCCGGATGGGACTCTCCTTGGCGTGGAAGGCAAGCTTGGCGTCTGGACTCTCCTTTCTGTGTAACCGACTTTGTACAACCCTAGTCCCCTCCTGTGTCTATATAAACCGGAGGGCTTAGTCTGTAGAGGCAATCATAATCATACAGGCTAGACTTCTAGGGTTTTAGCCATTACAATCTCGTGGTAGATCAACTCTTGTAATACTCTTATTCATCAAGATCAATCTAGCAGGAAGTAGGGTATTACCTCCATAGAGAGGTCCCAAACCTGGGTAAACATCGTGTCCTCCCGCCTCCTATTACAATCAACCTTAGAAGCACAGTTCGGCACCCCCTACCCGAGATCCGCCGGTTTTGACACCGACAGCAACCATAAGCTCCACGTCGTTTGCACAAGCAAGGGTCAAGACGTGGACAAGATGTTGTCCACACTCAGGAGGAAGCTCAGCGGAATGCTCGTCAAACTAGTCGGCGTTGATGTCGAGTACACGCACTACGTGAAGCCACAGCGATCAGTAGTGCTCTAGCTATGCATAGAAAAAGAATGACTTGTCTACCACATCTCTGCAGCTAAAGACAAGTGAGAATAATTTTCAATCTGTACTATTGCTTGTCAATATTGATTTTAATTTTCTTCATCGCAATTTCCATTATATATACTTCGGTTCTCGTTTTTAAAAAGCATGGCATAGGAATTCATTGACAGTTTTCATCTGGCTCAATGTAACTCATGTGTTCAATTCTTGAATTAGATGATATAGCAATCCACGCTGTTTTATTTTCATTTACCAAATACAAATTATCTACCTGAACAATAGAAAACTACACCATTAATGCCTATTTTCAATCATGTATGGATTTGGAGGTAAAAAAGAGCATAGTCCCAACTATTTAAAACATGTATGAAATTCAAATCAAGACAAAAAACATGCACAGAGTATTATTAGCTACTCACTTCAACAGATTCAGGGGATTCATATTGCACTTCAGTTTCAGAAAAATCAAAACAACATTGGTAGTTCTCAAAAATAAGTGGCATTGTCTCACTATATCCAGTTTATACAAACATCTTGCAGGCCAATGGAACTAGACAAATTCCTCATGAATGGTGAAGCCAGATTCACCATTGAAGGAGACAAAAACAAGTTGAAACTATCTGGCTTGGAGATCAACTCCGACAACTAATTGATATTCAGGTGGAATGGAGAGACCCATACAAGAAAAAGGAATTTGACTCTTTGGCTGATGTTGCCAGCAAGCTGATCGACATTCACTACCATGACATGAAGAACAAAATCAACCGCAAGCAGGACCATATTCTGTGGGGGTTTTGCCCGTTGCCAGACAAGCTTATCAAGTATGCAGCAATAGATGCATTTGCAACCTACGAGTCATGGAGAATCATCTACGATATCATAATGGCACTAGACAGCGCAAAAAGAGAAAAATAAGCGAAGAACAAGAGCAAGGCTGTAATGCCATACATCAACTAGAAATGAACAGGGCTATGTTTAGTTTCATTTTACTTTAGTACTTGTGTTATTCCTTGTTTCCTATCTGCTAGGTTTTGCTTATGTCCGTTGCTACATATTGAATGTTTCTTTGTAAAACAATGTCATTGCACTAGGTAATGATTGTTGACTATGTATTAGAACAAGTATACAAACAAGGTTGAAAAAAATGATGTGTGATACCAAAACATACCAATATCTGATTCAGAAACAATGTTCAACAAAAAAATTAAACACTCTGACTGCAACTCATAACATAAAAAAGAAAGATAAATGCAGTTCACATTGGTAAATATAAGCAGAGCGCCAAGTGTGTACATGCAGTCCACAATTGTAATTAAAGAAAGACCATTAATATTCATATTTCAAAAAAATTATAATACACATACCACTCTAAACAAAGGGGAATGCAGTTCATGAGAATAGTATTAGGCAGTTCACAATGTGTGTACAAGAAGTGCAGTACATACCTAAATGAAGCGCAAGAGGGACTGCTGTCACTTTTCGTGCAGTGCACAAATACATACTTAATACGTGTACTATAGTGCACAACGTTGGTACAAGCAGTGCAAATGGTATAATTTGTACTGACACGAATACATGTAGTGCTAAAGAAAAAAATGCATGCAATAAGAAAAGATAAAAAAATGACCACCTGGGTGGAACCAGGCCCCAGCCAGTCTCGTAGTATGTCTGCACCCACAATACGCGAGTCTGTTCTAAGCCAGGATGCATGGGGCTAGGCACACATGGGCCCACAGGTCAGAGAGGATAGAGCAGGAGCACCATGTATAAGCGCCCAAACAAGTAACCAGAGGAGTTCGAGACCTTTTCCTCACCAGGGCTTATAAACAGGTCAAGCGTGCTCTCAGCGGGCGAGATGGGTCTAAACATTTAGCGCGCACGCATACAGCTAGACAAGGCCGACTTGGTCCTAATGCATCTTACACCATCAATGGGCCCAACACATTATCACATCCCAAAAACCAACAAGCGCCACGAACAAGAAGGCAACACCAGTTCCCTCGCACATAAAAATAAAAATAGTATGCTGACCAAAAGAATACAATTCGGTATGGGAAGAAAGATGCGTTGCCAATTAAGCATTGCAGTTCGTTTAGACAGTTGGTTTTTTCCATGTAATAGTGAGCACTGTCACTTGGCGGTTGCCACGACAAACGAAAACAGCAACCGCGAGCACTGTCGCTTGGCGGTTGCCACACCCTTTAAGATAGACAGGGGCGATGGGGTGTGACAAACTCGCCTCCGCATGCGACACCGTGGCACGCCATGTCGCCGCCTACTTCGGCTCATTCCAGGCTCGGCCTCTCAGTGGGGTTGGGAGGGGGGTCACAACCCCCTCCCACCCCCTGCTCGGCCTTGCGCTAACTCACGCAGTGCGCTTGGTTCACAGGCATAGTGCGGTTATTCTGCTTTCCATCCAAACAACGCACGCAACCCAGAGCCACACCCCTAAGATAGACAGGGGCGACGGGGTGTGACGGACTCGCCTCCGCATGCCGAGCCACAGCATGCCACGTCGCTGCCCAGTCCAGCTCGTTCCAAGCTCGGCCTCACAAGGGGGGCAGGGAGGGGGGTCACGACCCCCCTCCCACCCCCTACTCATCCTCGCGCTATGCATGCAGTGCGCTTGGTTGACAGGCATAGTGCGGTTATTCTTTTTCCATCCAAACAATGCACGGACCCCAGAGCCACACACCTAAGATAGACAGGAGGCGACGGGGTGTGTCGGACTCGCCTCCGCATGCGGCGCTGCGGCACGCCGCGTCGCTGCCTGCGCCGGTTCATTCCAGGATCGGCCTCGCCCTAACGCATGCAGTGCGCTTGGTTTGACAGGCGTAGTGCGACTATTATGTTTTCCATCCAAACAACGCACGCAAGCTAGAGCTACACCCCTAAGATAGACAAGGGGGCGACAGGGTATGACGGACTTGCCTTCGCATGCGGCGCCGCGGCATGCTGAATCGCTGCCTGCTCTGGCTTGTTCCAGGCTCGACCTCGCAGGGGTTTGGGGAGGGGGCCTCGCTCTAACTCATGCGGTGTGCTTGGTTGACAGGCATAGTGCGGTTATTCTATTATCCATCCAAACAATGCACCCAACCCCAGAGCCACACCCCAAAGATAGATAGGGGGCGACAGGGTGTGACAGACTCGCCTCCGCATGCGGCGCCGCGGCACGCCGCCTCGCCACCTGTTCCGGCTTGTTCCAGGCTCGGCCTCGCAGGGGGTGGGGAGGGGGGTCACGACCCCCCTCCCACCCCCTGCTCGGTCTCTTGCTAACGCAAGCAGTGCGCTTGGTTGACAGGCGCACTGTGGTTATTCTGTTTTCCATCCAAACAACTTACGCAACCACAGATCCAGACCACTAAGATAGACAGGGGGCGACGGGGTGTGACAGACTCGCCTCTGCATGTGGCGCCACGGCACGGCGAGTCACCGCCTGCTCTGGCTCGTTCCAGGCTCGGCCTCGCAGGGGGTGGGGAGGGGAGTCACGACCCCCTCCCACCCCCTGCTCGGCCTCGCGCTAATGCACACAATGCGCTCGGTTGACAGGCGCAGTGCAGTATTCTATTTTCCATCCAAACAACGAACACAACCCCACAACCACACCCTTAAGATAGACAGGGGGCGACGGGGTGTACAGACTCGCCTCCACTTGTAGTGTCGCAGAACGCCGCGTCGTTGCCTGCTCTGGCTCATTCCAGACTCGGCCTCGTAGGGGGGTGGGTAGGGGTCACGACCCCCTCCGACCCCCCTGCTTAGCCTCGCGCTAACGCATGCAGTGCGCTTAGTTGACAGGCGCAGTGCGGTTATTCTATTTTCCATCTGAACAACGCACGCAACCCCAGATCCTCACCCATAAGATAGAAAAGGGGGGGACGAGGTGTGACGGACTCACCTTTGCATGCGGCCCCGCGGCCTGCTGTGTCCCTGCCTGCTCGGGCTTGTTCCAGGCTCGGCCTCACAGGGGGTGGGGAGGGGGGTGACGACCCCCTCCCACCCCCTTCTCGGCCTCGCGCTAACTCACGCAGTGCGCTTAGATGACAAGCGCAGTGCAGTTATTCTCTTTTCCATCCGAACAACGCACGCAACCCAAGAGCCACACCCCTAAGATAGAATAGGGGTGACGGGGTGTGACAGACTCGCCCCCGCATGCGGTGCCGCGGCACGCCGCATGGCCGCCTGCTCCGGCTCGTTCGAGGCTCAACCTCGCAGGGGGTGGGGGGTCATGAACCCCCCACCCCCGGCTCGGCCTCGCGCTAAAGTAGAAAGTGCGCTTGGTTGACAGGCGCAGCGCGGTTATTCTGTTTTCCATCCAAACAATGCACGCAACCCAGAGCCACACCCCTAAGATAGACAGGGGCGATCGGGTGTGACAGACTCGCCTCCGCATGCGGCACCGCGGCATGCCACATTGCCACCTGCTCCGGCTCGTTCCAGGCTCGTCCTCGTAGGCACGACCCCCCTCCGACCCCCATGCTCGGCCTTGCGGTAACGCACGTAGTGCGCTTGGTTGACAGGCGCAGTGCAGTTATTCTGTTTTTCATCCAAACAATGCACGCAACCCAGAGCCACACCTAAGATAGACACGGGGCGACGGGGAGAAAATACAGTGATGTACAGCCTCCATGAAGATCCCCATCAAAACCTAAAAACAGGGAGAAAAACATGGAAACACTCAGCACAAAAAACCAAAACCAAAAACATTAAATGCATCTCAATAATACAACAAATGTAGTTCACTAAAGAAGAGGATGCAGCCCACTTGTCAACAACTATGGAGCCTACTTATAAAGAATGATGCATCCTACTTATCTATAACAATGCAGCTCACATGTCGATAACAATGCAACTCACTTGCCCAAAAATAAATGCAACTAACTTGTCTACAACAAATGCAGCTCACTTACTCAACAAAAAATAGCCATGCACTATAAATCACGCATTTCAATAAACACACTGGTAAAAAGCAAAACACCTTAAGAAGCGAAAGCAAGCAATAGACAAAAAATAAATAAGGGAAATAAAGAAGTTCACTAAAACAACCTTTATCTGCAAAAATTAAAAGTGACGATAAATCAAGGCAACACTTTGTTGATATGAGCCAACTATATAGAGCATGGCCTTTCTGATGTAGCCAATGTGCCCCCCCCCAAACTGAGCAACTCAAAAACCATCCCATGTCTGCAAGAATTGAAACATATAGAATCCACAATCCTGCCTGCAATAAAAGAAAGAAACCATCAGTTTCACATAATGAAATATAAAAAAAATAGTTGAGCAGTATGATGGAGAGGGACTGTAAGGAACATACCCATTTGGATGAAGTGGGACAATGACTTGTTTCAACAGTGTAGGAGGATTTAGCGGCTCATCGGAACTTGAGCTACCTTCTTTCCATGCACGCTTGATATTTTTAACCATCCTCCTAAAAATCCTGATCGCATCAGAGCTGCCAGGTTTATTGAGCGAGTCAAGAAATTCAAATCGCTTTTCTTTCAAATTTAAGGCAACTGCACAAAAATGACCAACGCCATCCCTCTTCTCTGGCGGATCAAATGTTGCAAACAGGACCTGTTGGAAGTTAAAAAATAAATAAAACTATTACAAGAAGAGGAAACAGAACACTATATAAACCAGCACACAAAAAATGGTTTTCGACACATAAAAATGTTACTCACCATATCTTTTGTGTCAACACGCTCCTCGGCTTTTGAAGACAACATCATTTTAACACTCCTGCCAACCGAACCATCATGCAAAATACTTGTTTGCGAAAACAAAACCCAAAAGAAATAGTGCTCAAGCAAACAGTTCTTTACACAAAATTAGAAAAGAAAATCAAAAAATAAAACAAAAATTTATGCATGCTTACACAAATATGGTATGGGATAACCCTCATCGGAGATCCCTTAAACTTATCTACCAACAAAGAAACCCTGAGATCTACAAGGCATGGAGTGAGTGTCCCTTTATCCTAAAAAGATTCACCTACTTCGGAAATGGTAATATCAGCCATCTCAGTTTTAAAAGCAATCATGTCCTTGATTTTTTTATGACAAAACTGAGACATAAGATAATAAAGAAATAACAACAATGAGAAAGGGTAAATACTGAAATTAGAAAACACATATGAATAAAACAATTTGTAAAAATCCATACTTCTTCTTTGTGTCCCTCCGAGCCCTCGTAACAGTAGTGTACAACTCATCGTATCTTCTGAGAAGAGCTGGATCAATGCTCAACGACGTCACAACAGGAAGTTCATCATCTGTAATAAAAACATGAATTTCTCTTATCCAAAGAAATGAAGTTCAATATTAAGATAAGGAAACAAAACTACAATGCATCGGGAACATCAACAACAAAAGATGAAGTTTCACTTATCATTAAACATCTAATACAGTTACAATAGTAATTAAAAAATGAATGAGAAAAATTTCAGCTTCACTGTTCGAAACAAAACTCTTGCCTTCAGTGTCAGAGTCTTCATGTTGTTGTTATTCAAAGATGACCAAAACATGTACCTGTCTAGGTTGCGACGAATCCACCACAACCTCACTGGACTGCCCTTCTGTAACAACATCAGCATTCTCTGGATTTACAACATTCTGGTCAACCGCAACGTCCTTAGATACATTAGCTACATGAGTCTCCACTCTAAATACATCAGGAACATCATTTGGCACTAGATAGATGAGGAGAAGCAGCAACTCTACCAACAGGAACAACATTCTCCAACAGCTTTTCAATGCCAAAATTAGAATCTTCTTGCTGACTAATTGAAACAAAATCATGGGATTCTCGAGCTACAGAAAGTTTTGCATTGTTGACGGCAACCGATACAAAAGCGTCAACTGCCACCACCCACAATAGCACAATCCCAGTGGTTCATATCAACATGAACTTTTATGTTTTCATCTCCAGGCTGTGATTTTTTTAAAGAAGACACAATGTCACAAATGAGCGTGGGGAATAATTAACAAAACAACACACATGTCACTTATGCAAAAGATTGCAGTACACATATGCAAAACAATTGCAGTTCACTTATGTCAAACACTCAGCCCACATGTGTCAAATAACTGCAGTACATGTATGTAAAAAGAACTGCAATTCACTTTGTCAAACACTACAGCCCACATATGGAAAAAAGAACAGCACTTCAGTTCTGTTAAATACTGAAGCTTACATATGTAAAATACTGCGGCCCACGTATGCGAAAAGAACTGCAGTTCACTTTTGTCAAATACTAAAGCTCACACATGTAAAACTATGCATCTCACATATGTAAAATAAATGCATATGAGTTAACAGAACAAGGTACATCAAGCTTGTAACAACAACAACAAAAAATTAGATTACAACCCACTAACAGAAAAAGTAATTCCACTATACCTTATCAGCTACAACACCCGGAGGGGACGATGCATGAGCCAAGTCCTCATCCTTCCCAGAGCCATCGTAGGAATCTTTGTGCACATCACAAGCAGCGACTCCAGTCTACAGGCATAGAACAAACCAGAAACAAAAATAAGATGGTAACGACAAAAAAAGAAAAAAAACTTCAACTACGCACAAGCAGTAAACAACTTACAATCGTGAGGTACACAAAAAATAGAATAAAATGGAAAGCAAAAAATGTAAGTACAAGAAGAGAGGCACATGGCAGAACAGACACGGCAGAAGTACTTGTACCTGACCAATTCCATCATCCTTAGATCCATGGACACCAGAAGATTCCACCGCAGCCTATCACAAAAAAAACAATGAGGAGCAGTACACACAATACACAAAAGAGGTTCAAATGCACAAAAAACCTAGAACGTACATTATCAGCACCGACGCCAGCATCCTGACGGTTCATTTCATCCAAAATATGGTCATCATCCTTCTCATACCGAGTTCATTTTTCTTCCTGTGAATGTTTCAACTAAGCATACGAAGACCGAATATTCGTCAATGCAATCTTCAGGCTTTCAACCACGCCGCAATCAAAATTGTGCACAACAACAATATATTCATATCGTGGGCCATGGCCAATAGGGGAAAAAACCAGCAACTGTCCTCAACCTGTTACCAGAGGTTGGAAAATCTTCAGTCAACTTCAAAACCTTCAGAAGAAGCTCATCTATCTCCTCGTGTTTTTTGTCGCCAACAAATGTCGGTTTAGAAGAGCTTCTATTATCAAAAATGCGACGAGCCATGAGACCACGAGTATGCAGCGCCTCATCATCACAGGCAGAAAGCTGGCTATAGATAGGCTCATAAAACCTAGCATGAGTTCTAGGCCCCGCATCAGAGTTGAGATACGTCTCCGTCGTATCTATAATTATTGATTGTTCCATGCCAATATTATTCAACTTTCATATACTTTTGGCAACTTTTTATATTATTTTTCGGACTAACATATTGATCCAAAGGCAGTGCCGTTCACATCATTGTATGTTTTATCTTTCACAGAAACCCCATATCAAACAGAGTCCAAACGGGATAAAAATGGACGGAGAATTATTTTGGAATATTTGTGATTTTTGGGAAGTAAAATCAACGCGAGACGGTGTCTGAGGTGGCCACGAGATAGGGGCCCACGCCCACTCCAGGTGGGCATGCCCCCCACCCTCGTGGGCCCCTCTTAAGGCGGTTGATGCCCTTCTTTGGCTGCAAGAAAGCTATTTTTTGGAAAAAGATCTGGACAAAGGTTTCAATCCAATTGGAGTTACGGATCTCAGGATTTAAAAGAAACGATGTGTCACGACCGGTTTTTCCGGGTAATAAATTTCCAGAAAAGACCGTCGTGCTCATCAGCCCCAGGATTACTGTTAGCTGATGAGGTTCCAACTTGATACAGAAATTCCAAGCAAAATACAAAATATGTGGTACAAGACCATTTTGGCCTGTGAGTACAACAAATGGTTTCTAGTGGTTGATGGCGGAAGCGGTTTATGGATCATCAGTGTCTATGGGACTCCATTTCCCACAGGAACAGCTGACCAGGTTAACTCCTATCTTCGCGAGGCTGCTATCTCCATTGCTTAGGTTCCGGGGCTGTCGTCGCATCGCTCCTCTCCGGGCAAGAAAATCTGCCAAGACAATAGCCAGGGACAAGCCAGTGAGTACTTTGAATGTACTCGCAAACATTATGAACACAGGTATAACATAACAATGGTGTGCTGAAAATATCCTATGCTCGTGACGTCAGTCACAAAGATCAATATAACTCTGGTGTATGAATATGCAATGTCACGGGAGTATTAAAAATTATGAATTAAATAACAAGCATGCCACGATCAAGGCGTCGAGCGACACCACAAAAGGGCTTTTAAAGGAATGCCACATCAAGGCGTCGAGCGAAACCACATAAAGGGCTTTTAAAGAAATGCATGATCGCAAGGCGTCGATCGACACCACATAAAGGGCTTTAAAAGAAATGCCACGGTCGGGTGTCCGAGCGACACCACATAAAGGGCTTTTAAAGAAATGCCACGGTCAAGGCGTCGAGCGACACCACATAAAGGGCTTTAAAAGAAATGCCACAATCAAGGCCCGAGCGACACCACATAAAGGGCTTTAAAAGAAATGCCACGGTCAAGGCGTCGGCGACACCACATAAAGGGCTTTTAAAGAAATGCCACAATAAGGCGTCGAGCGACACCACATAAAGGGCTTTAAAAGAAATGCCACGGTCAAGGCGCCCGAGCGACACCACATAAAGGGCTTTAAAAACAATCATAGTGAATATCCGGAGGTAGAACCATCCTGAGATACTCAATAAGAACAATATATCACGGGTTAGTCAACAATAATAATAATCATAATCATCATTAGTCACAAGTCACAGCCCCTGTTGTTCCGATTAAGTTAATGGCTTCACCTCCAAGACCGACACTAAGACCGACACTTGACCCGGCCCTGCATCAGAATCCTTAACCATGGACACGGCTATTCAATAGGTTTTAATCTCTGCAGAGGGTGTACTCTTTACCCACGAGTAACGGATTCCTTTAGTCCATCGGGACTAATTCCGCCACGGTCTTTTAAATGAAAACACACCGACTTGCACACACCAGCTTAACTCACTCGTGTGTGCGAATCACCCACGACACTTGTCAAGCAAACTCTAAGTGGGAGGCTACAACCTCGAGTAGCATGGGATCAAATTTATATCACAGCACTAAGGGGTGGCCTCCCTCTCGGTCCCAACCGAAACACCCATGCCCCTGCATCGATGGTGGCTTTAATCCATGGCCATGGTACCTCATCCCGCCCCTACATGCGGTGTGTGCTAGAAAGGGGTTGACAAATTATCGAACTGTACCCTACATGGCGAGGGACAAGTGGTAGCACGAAACAAGTGTGGGGGTTACTGGAACAAGACTCGATCTACGGTCGACTCAGGAGGTTTATAGTTTCCTGCATGACATGTATAACAAATATATTTCAACCAATACAATCAACACTCATTATATCTTACCATGCCATACCGGACATAACCGTCCCGACGGCGACCGGCGACAAGCTCACGCCTGCCCAAGGCAGAGGCTTTCCCGGATTCCTTTCCGGTATGCATGCAAGATACATGAGGATGATCACCATCACAAGTATACTCATTTCCAACAGCATGGAGATCACCAATATGCATCCATGCAAATGATCATGTCACATGAAATAACAAGTCCTTCGAAATGAGGTGGTGTTATAAACGTGTCAACGAACACACCCAAAATATTATGCCGGGGTTCAGAATGCTTGCCTTCAATGAGTGGTAAGGTGGGGTGCACTTCAAAACTTTTGAAAGTTTCTCCTCTCTTCAAAAATCCTATTTTAGCAATATAAAGAATTAACACACAAAATAAAAACAGCACCAAAAGTTGTTTTGAAATTTTTTCAAATAAATCTTAAAATAAACTAGACAATATTTGAGAGAGGTGGGAAAAAGAATTAATTCATTTGGAGTTATATTTTAAAAGATATAGCCACCAAACATTTGGTCAAAAATCTGTTTTTAAAATAAAGATATAAAAGAAAACGCTTGGACAGAATACGCTGCGTGGCGAGGAGGCGTGCTTGAGGGTTTACGCCCACCTATCCAGCGTGGGCGCAGAGGGCCACCGACAAGGTCCGGGGCCCACTAGTCATGTTTGACTAGTCTCCTCCTCTCCTCTTCCTCTGCCCGAGTAGAGGCGGCTCGGCGTCGCCGCCGGCGTGGCGGCGGAGTCCCCGGGAGCCGAGGGCGGGATGGATCCGCGGATCAGCGGAGGTCCTCCGGTGGTCGAGGGTCGTCGAGGTGGAGAAATCGCCGGCGAAGCCATGGGCGGAGGAAAGCCGGTGGGTTTGGGGTGCAGGATGCCGTGGCTCCGGCCGTGTTTGAGATGCCGGAAGCTCCGCAGGTCAAGGGAGTCGAGCGGTGGTGTTGGAAGGGTGGGGAGGCTCTGCGGCAATGCACGGCACCGGGGCGCAACGGCGGCCGAGCTGGCCGGAGACGAGGAAGATGGCCTCCCGTCGTCGATTGCGGGTTGTAGGAGTACCAGTGGGATGGTATGAGGCTGCCTGAAGGCTTGGATGAGCTCGGGGCCTCCTTTTATAGCTCGTCGAGGTCGGTTCCGTGGCGGCGGAGATAAGAACGGCGGCGAACCGCCTCTCTGTGCTGTAGGGCAACGTGGCGGCGACGAGGGCTTGCGGACAAAGCTGCGGATGAGCTCGGGCTGTGCCAGGGGCCAGGTGGCGAGCGGGGAAGGCTCGGACGGCGCCGACATGAGCAGGGGCTGTCGGGCGACGGCGGCGGCTAGCTCTTGGCCTGCCGGGGAGTGGCGAGGGGCGGCTTGGCGTGTTGCGGTGAGCACGGGAGCGCGTCGCGTGGTGCTGCAGAGCGGGACAAAGCCGTGGGGGCCAGCGTGTCGGCTCGGCGCATGTGCGTGCCAAACGCACGCTCGCTTTCGGCTCTGGCGTGCACGGGACGTGCTCGACGAAATGCCAGAGCATGCTACAGAGCTTGGGTGAGGCTGGCATTTAGCAGATCTAGGTTAGGAGTAACGGGGAGTCTAGTGGACATGCCTGTTTGATCAGAGGTGCAAGTACATAGTGTAGACTTGAGATCATGCCAATTCAGGACATGCACATAGGGTGTTTGTCAAAATGCCAAAGGCACCTAGGCTATTCTTGAGGGGCCAAAATCTCTGTGTCGGTGTCTCTTTGGATTCAAGAGAGAGTGGTAAGGTTGGTTTGGCAAATGCGAGAAACTTGTTAGTGCAAGTTTTGCAAAAACTCTAATCTCAGACAGGAGATAAGTGGCATCCTTTCATGAACTAAAATGATCCAATAAGTGCATGCTTCGGACTTAGTGGTTTGGCAAGGGGTACTACCAAGATGGGAGAAATAATCAAGGGCTAAAGCGTAAGAAAAATTATGGTTCTGTACAAACCATCAAGTTGGACCGAATGGAAATGAGGATGATTCACTCAAAATTTTCAAAGAACATAACTGGTTTTTGCACAAAGTGGAATGATATGCTCCCACCGACATCCCATAATTTTGGTGGAGGCTAGAAACAATTATTTAAAAGGGTTGTAGTGCAAAGTTGCTCTCGGACCGAGAGAAGAAAAACATGTGTAGCACTCAAAATATTTCAAGAGTAGAAGATATTTTTTTAAAGTGATTTAAAACATCACATGACATCTCCAAATTTTGGTGGAATTTTTAGATAAATATATCAAATGGTTGTAGTTCAAATATGGTCATATAACCTTGAAAACCATTTTCAAGAAAATAAAGATCAAGCAAATTAAATATGTAATTAGTTCTACCAATAAAAGAAAAGTTTTTCTTGAGAGGTTAAACAAGTCCCATAACATATTTGAAAAGTTTTTCTATGGGGAAAACTCCATAAAAGCAAGGAGAAAAAGTTTCAAAAGTAAAAGGATCCCGAGAAAACCAAAATTTTAATTTCCGCAAAATTTTAATTAATAAAACAAGGTCAAAATTTTGGGGTGTCACAACACTACCCCCCTTAAAAGAAAATCTCGTCCTCGAGATTTGCTAAGAGTTGTAAAAAAAATACTTTTACTTGGTCAAAAGATCATTTCACACAAAGGTAAAAAGAGGCTCTGAGTGAGAGGGCAATAAATGGTGAGTAACTACTGAGGTGGTAATCTTGGGCTGCGTGAAAGGAAAAATCCATGCTTATGAAAACGGGCGATTTCTACGCTGGACGCCGTGAATTTAGAATAAATCCTAGATTTAACAATACGCTGGTCGTACCCGAGGGCACAGTGTTCTCCCTGGCTGACAGGTGGGACCGGGCCCACTGTCAGTCTCTCCTTCTACCTCTGGCTCTCTCTTCTCCCTCTCTCCCGCGCGCTTTCCCGGCTTTCTCCACCGGCGACGTCTAGCGCATAGGGCATCTAGGCCGTACTGCGGTAGTGCGCGGCGTGCTTGCTGCCGGTGCAGTGTGCACTCACCTCGCGGGCTGAGTCTTGTTGTCGGCATTGCTTTCATGATTCGCCTCGAACACCGGCGGTCGGCGACGAAGCGGCGCCAGTGGACCTCGCCCACCGTACACCGAGCTCGAGCTATAAAATGACCGCGGCGTTCTCCTCTTCTTCCTCACACTGGCCTCGCTCCTCCTTCTCTCTTTTTCTCCTCTGTTTCGCTGGCCGGAGCTTGAGACGAGGCTCTAATGGCGGAGGTGGTGCGGACTGGTACGTGATCTGCAGCGGAGGGCTGGCGGCGATCTTTGGGGCTCTCCGTGCTCTGTGGCGCTGATGATCCTTGATGATCGCCGTGATCTTGCTGCTTTCGGTGTTGGCTCTCCGTGGTGGCGGTAATCACGAGGAGTAGGTGGGGTGTGCCGGTGCTAACTGTTGTTAGGGGTGGTTAGCGGATGTAACACCGTTGCAAAGTTTTGCAAACAGTGTAGGTGCTCGGATGATTATGTTCGAGTGTCTGTGGTCGTTGTGCTGTGTGAAATAAAATAGTCCATGTCGGGAGAAATTATACGGTGCAGCAGTTCGGTAAGAAGAAAACTCATACTAGGATTTTTCGCGGTTACACAAGTTATTCACGAAGGAACTTACTCATATTAGTAGAAACTAAATACGCGACTCACCGCACAATTCAGGGGTACCACGCGGAAGTTACAATGCAAATATAAGTGCTGCAAAACAAATACAGCAGTGACGTCTAAAATGAAAACGGTAACTGGGTGTGGTCCTGATAAAATGTCTCTGGTAAAGGGATACACTCCTCGTCTATCGGAGGCAGTGGATTGACCAGTCGATGTATGCGTCTCTCCGGGTCGGGCCTTAGTGATCTGCCGATTGCAATCTGAGGATTTAAATCAGCGAGACTCCGGAGATAATCCATCACCCGCTGGTTCAAATGCTCATGAGCGATGATGTCTTGGATGAGGTTGGCAGAACGGGTCTTTCTCAATCGCCCACCGAAAAGACGTCACTCCTCGGGTGTTGCACGACTCGGAAAATAATAATATCCGCGTCAGCGGGCATAGGGTCTTCGCGGATCGGCGAGCAATTGCTTCTTTCGCAGCATCTTCTATGGCGGTTGTGGGGTTGGCATAGATTTCCCCATGAAGGAAACTTCGTTGGATCTTGGTTGGGGTCTATGGGAGGAATGTGTCTCGCTGCCCAATATTCCGAGGTGGATGGGGTGATTCTCGATTTGAACAGCTCGTACTGGGGTGGCTGGGTAGAACCCATGGTACTGCGGGTAAAGTCCCGCAATATTTTGACAAAGCTACCTGGGGTTGCATCTAGGGTTCTCAGATGAATGTTATGGCTCGGCATGACAAGAGATGGTTGTGAGAGTGGTGCACGAGGTGAGGGTTCTTGGGCAAGGTCACGTGGTGGCCTTCTTATATAGCATCTGGGCTGGTTTATTTACCGTGGTGAAAGGTAATAAATCTGCGGATTACCTCAAGAGTCGGGTCCGTGCGGAGATACACATATCTCATAAAGAGACATGTTCCGTGGTTGTCTTCAAGGTTGGTCTTGGTAGCTGTGCCCGGAAATTATGCAATTGCGTCGTGACAAAAATCGCAAGGCCATTCTATTAAAACAGGGCACATCAACGGGCTGCGTTAGCATACGGTCGCATCGACTACAAGGTGAGGATGCAATGAGACTCGGTACTACTCGTGCGGCTTAGTCTACCTCGCTTATGTCTAAACAGGCGTGCACAGTGGATGTTGAGTCTTCTCCACGTGTCTCACCGCGGGTTAGTCGGAGATGGCGGAGGGACAACAGGGTCGGGTAGCGATGATGACCATCACGGGATTGTTGGCCACAACCCGTTGAGTGTGTTCCCAAAAGGTGACGAAGCACTTCGGGGTCATCAAAGCATCTCGGTTGATGGCTGGAGCAGCCCTCGTGGTCTCGATCGGTGTCCGAACAGCACGACCGGGTTGTCGGCGTCGGGCTCGTCTTCTCTTCTAGTCGGGTTCGACGAACCAGCTCTCCTCGAGCTGCGATCGATCAATGGTGATCTGGTCGAACAGTGCCTCTAGTGCACTTACATAGCGCACTAGGTGCAACAATGCGGATCCATCTCGTGATCTCCGCTGGCAACTTGGGTGGTCTACCATACCCTTCGCGTGCAGGGTAGTAGTGGAACGAGCGGCGATTAATTCTAGGCGACAAGTGCACGAGATGAACTATAGCCTCGAGCGGCTAGTTGTATGGCTTGTGGCTCAAAGGAAGTTGTTCTTCCGGTGAACTCAGTAAAGGCGTCGGGCGCTAGACCCCTACCGTAGATGTGCACAATGGCCCGAATTGACGGTCTTCACCGCCATGGGTCCTTGGTACACAACATATTCGGTGGCTCCTCTAACGATAGGCACGACGGGTGAGGTTTGCGAGGATGGTCACAAAACCTGCAAGGTTGGTTCTTTGTGGTCTCATTGTGCACTATGGGGCCGTGCATTGTGGCTAGGTTGGGGAAGACGCATTTGTCTTTGTCTTTGGGTCGGGGTTAGCGTGCCCTTTTATAGAAAAAGGGACGGAGTCTTCCTTCGCACGCTGCGAATGAGATATTTTGCCATCGGTCACCGGTGTGCGATCGACGTGCTAGGCTGATAGGTTGGGCACCGATCGCCAAAATGTCGGGTCACTTTGTGGCTATCTTGCACGAGAAGCTTGGCTGGGTTTTGGTTATGGTTTGGTGGGTTGGTTTGCCTAAGTTTATTGACCTTGGTACGATAGGATTAGCCAATGGTCACTGGCTCGATATTAAGTCTGTCACGACCGGTTTTTCGGGTAATAAATTTCCGAAAAGACCGTCGTGCTCATCAGCCCCTGTGATTTCTTCAAGTAATGATGAGGTTCCAACTTGATACTGTAAATTCCAAGCAAAATACAAAATATGTGGTACAAGACCATTTTGGCTGTGAGTACAACAAATGGTTTCTAGTGGTTGATGGCGAAGCGGTTTATGGATCATCGGTGTCTATGGGACTCCATTTCCCACAGAACAGTGACCAGGTTAACTCCTATCTTCGCGAGGCTGCTATCTCCATTGCTTAGGTTCGGGGCTGTCGTCGCATCGCTCCTCTCCGGCAAGAAAATCGGGCCAAGACAATAGCTGAGGACAAGCCGGTGAGTACTTTGAATGTACTCGCAAACATTATGAACACAGGTATAACATAACAATGGTGTGCTGAAAATATCCTATGCTCGTGACGTCAGTCACAAAGATCAATATAACTCTGGTGTATGAATATGCAATGTCACGGGAGTATTAAAAATTATGAATTAAATAACAAGCATGCCACAGTCGGGCGTCTGAGCGACACCACAAAAAGGGCTTTTAAAGGAATGCCACAGTCGGGCGTCTGAGCGAAACCACATAAAGGGCTTTTAAAGAAATGCATGATCAAGGCGTCTGAGTGACACCACATAAAGGGCTTTAAAAGAAATGCCACGGCAAGGCGTCTGGCGACACCACATAAAGGGCTTTTAAAGAAATGCCACGGTCAGGCGTCGAGCGACACCACATAAAGGGCTTTAAAAGAAATGCCACGGTCAAGGCCCGAGCGACACCACATAAAGGGCTTTAAAAGAAATGCCACAGTCGGGCGTCTGAGCGACACCACATAAAGGGCTTTTAAAGAAATGCCACAGTCGGGCGTCTGAGCGACACCACATAAAGGGCTTTAAAAGAAATGCCACAGTCGGGCGTCTGAGCGACACCACATAAAGGGCTTTAAAAAAACAATCATAGTGAATATCCCGGAGGTAGAACCATCCCAGAGATACTCAATAAGAACAATATATCACGGGTTAGTCAACAATAATAATAATCATAATCATCATTAGTCACAAGTCACAGCCCATGTTGTTCCGATTAAGTTAACGACTTCACCTCAAGACCGACACTAAGACCGACACTTGACCCGTCCTGCATCAGTAATCCTTAACCATGGACACGGCTATTGAATAGGTTTTAATCTCTGCAGAGGGTGTACTCTTTACCCACGAGTAACGGATTCCTTTAGTCCATCGGGACTAATTCCGCCACGGTCTTTTAAATGAAAACACACCGACTTGCACACACCAGCTTAACTCACTCGTGTGCGAATCACCCACGACACTTGTCAAGCAAACTCTAAGTGGGAGGCTACAACCTCGAGTAGCATGGGATCAAATTTATATCGCGCAAGCACTAAGGGGTGGCCTCCCTCTCGGTCCCAACCGAAACACCCATGCCCCTGCATCGGATGGTGGCTTTAATCCATGGCCATGGTACCCTCATCCCGCCCCTACATGCGTGTGTGCTAGAAAGGGGTTGACAAATTATCGAACTGCACCCTACCCGTGGCAGGGACAAGTGGTAGCACTGAAACAAGTGTGGGGGTTATCGAACAAGACTTGATCTACGGTCGACTCAGAGGTTTATAGTTTCTGCATGACATGTATAACAAATATATTTCAACCAATACAATCAACACTCATTATATCTTACCATGCCATACCGGACATAACCGTCCCGGCGGCGACCGGCGACAAGCTCACGCCTGCCCAAGGCAGAGGCTTTCCGGATTCCTTTCGGTATGCATGCAAGATACATGAGGATGATCACCATCACAAGTATACTCATTTCCAACAGCATGGAGATCACCAATATGCATCCATGCAAATGATCATGTCACATGAAATAACAAGTCCTTCAAATGAGGTGGTGTTATAAACGTGTCAACGAACACACCCAAAATATTATGCCGGGGTTCAGAATGCTTGCCTTCAATGAGTGGTAAGGTGGGGTGCACTTCAAAACTTTTGAATGTTTCTCCTCTCTTCAAAAATCCTATTTTAGCAATATAAAGAATTAACACACAAAATAAAAACAGCACCAAAAGTTGTTTTGAAATTTTTCAAATAAATCTTAAAATAAACTAGACAATATTTGAGAGAGGTGGGAAAAGAATTAATTCATTTGGAGTTATATTTTAAAAGATATAGCCACCAAACATTTGGTCAAAAATCTGCTTTTAAAATAAAGATATAAAAGAAAACGCTTGGACAGATTACGCTTTCGGCGAGGAGGCGCTTGAGGGTTTACGCCCACCTATCCAGCGTGGGCAGCGAGGGCCATCGACAAGGTCCGGGGCCCACTAGTCATGTTTGACTAGTCTCCTCCTCTCCTCTTCCTCTGCCCGAGTAGAGGCGCGGCTCGGCGTTAAATCGCCCGGGCGGCGGAGTCCCCGGGAGCCGAGGGCGGGATGGATCCGCGGATCAGCGGAGGTCCTCCCGTGGTCGAGGGTCGTCGGAGGTGGAGGAAATCGCCGCGGCGAAGCCATGGGCGGAGGAAAGCGGTGGGTTTGGGGGTGCAGGATGCCGTGGCTCCCACCGTGTTTGAGATGCCGGAAGCTCCGCAGGTCAAGGGGAGTCGAGCGGTGGTGTTGGAAGGGTGGGGAGGCTCTGCTGGCAATGCACGGCACCGGGCGCAACGGCGCCGAAGCTGGCCGGAGACGAGGAAGATGGCCTCCGTCGTCGATTGCGGGTTGTAGGAGTACCGGTGGGATGGTATGAGGCTGCTCAAGGCTTGGATGAGCTCGGGGCCTCCTTTTATAGCTCGTCGAGGTCGGTTCCTGGCGGCGGAGATAAGAACGGCGGCGAACCGCCTCTCTGCTGTAGGGCAACGTGGCGGCGACGAGGGCTTGCGCACAAAGCTGCGGATGAGCTCGGGCTGTGCTGGGGCAGTGGCGAAGGGAAGGCTCGGACGGCGCCGACATGAGCAGGGCTGCTTGGCGACGGCGGCGGCTAGCTCTTGGCCTGCCGGGAGTGGCGGGGGCGGCTTGGCGTGTTGCGGTGAGCACGGAGCGCGTCGCGTGGTGCCGCAGAGCGGGACAAAGCCGTGGGGGCTAAGCGTGTCGGCTCGGCGCATGTGCGTGCTAAACGCGCGCTGCTCAAGCGCTCTGGGCGTGCACGGACGTGCTCGACGAAATGCCAGAGCATGCTACAGAGCTTGGGTGAGGCTGGCATTTAGCAGATCTAGGTTAGGAGTAACGGGGAGTCTAGTGGACATGCCTGTTTGATCAGAGGTGCAAGTACATAGTGTAGACTTGAGATCATGCCAATTCAGGACATGCACATAGGGTGTTTGTCAAAATGCCAAAGGCACCTAGGCTATTCTTGGAGGGGCCAAAATCTCCAGGTCGGTGTCTCTTTGGATTCAAGAGAGAGTGGTAAGGTTGGTTTGGCAAATGCAGAAACTTGTTAGTGCAAGTTTTGCAAAAACTCTATTCTGGACAGGAGATAAGTGGCATCCTTTCATGAACTAAAAATGATCCAATAAGTGCATGCTTCTGGACTTAGTGGTTTGGCAAGGGGTACTACCAGTAGGAGAAATAATCAAGGGCTAAAGCATAAGAAAAATTATGGTTGCTGTACAAACCATCAAGTTGGACCAGAATGGAAATGAGGATGATTCACTCAAAATTTTCAAAGAACATAACTGGGTTTTTGCACAAAGTGGAATGATATGCTCCCACTGACATCCCATAATTTTGGTGGAGGCTAGAAAGAATTATTTAAAAGGGTTGTAGTGCAAAGTTGCTCTCTGGACCAGAGAAGAAAAACATGTGTAGCACTCAAAATATTTCAAGAGTAAAAGATATTTTTTTTAAAAGTGATTTAAAAACATCACATGACATCTCCAAATTTTGGTGGAATTTTTAGATAAATATATCAAATGGTTGTAGTTCAAATATGGTCATATAACCTTGAAAAACCATTTTTCAAGAAAATAAAGATCAAGCAAATTAAATATGTAATTAGTTCTACCAATAAAAGAAAAGTTTTTCTTGAGAGGTTAAACAAGTCCCATAACATATTTGAAAAGTTTTCTCTATGGGGAAAACTCCATAAAAGCAAGGGAGAAAAAGTTTCAAAAGTAAAAAGGGATCCCAGAAAACCAAAATTTTAATTTCCTGGCAAAATTTTAATTAATAAAACAAGGTCAAAATTTTGGGGTGTCACACGATGACAGGGCAGAATCGGAGAACGCAGAAATAGAGAGGGACAGAGGGATAGATCCAATATCGGAGGGGCTCTCGCCCCTCCCACGCCATGGGATCCAAGGACCAGAGGGGAAACCCTTCTCCCATCTAGGGAGAAGGTCATTGAAGAAGAAGGGGGGTTCTCTCCCCCATGCTTCCGGTGTCACCGGAGCGCTGCCAGGGGCCATCATCATCACCGCGATCTTCACCAACACCTCCGCCATCTTCACCAACATCTCCATCACCTTCCCCCCACTATCTACAGCGGTCCACTCTCCCACAACCCGATGTACCCTCTACTTGAACATGGTGCTTTATGCTTCATATTATTATCCAATGATGTGTTGCCATCCTATGATGTCTGAGTGCATTTTTGTTGTCCTATCGGTGATTGATGAATTGCTATGATTGGTTTGAGTTGCATGTTTTATTATTGGTGTTGTCCTATAGTGCTCTCCGTGTAGCGCAAGCGTGAGGGATCCCCGCTGTAGGGTTTGCAATATGTTCATGATTTGCTTATGGTGGGTGGCGTCGATGTGAAGCATGCACTGAGTAAGTAGGTTGTTTGCCTATGGGATAAAGGGGACTTGATACTTTAATGCTATGGTTGGGTTTTACCTTAATGATCTTTAGTAGTTGCGGATGCTTGCTAGAGTTCCAATCATAAGTGCATATGATCCAAGAAGAGAAAGTATGTTAGCTTATGCCTCTCCCTCAAATAGAATTGCAATAGTGATTACCGGTCTAGTAAAGTAGTCAATTGCTTAGGGACAATTTCACAACTCCTACCACCACTTTTCCACACTCGCTATATTTACTTTATTGTATCTTTATCTAAACAGCCCCTAATTTTTATTTACATGTTCTCACTACAAGAAATATGTCAACTTATGACCACCACTATTGGTCACTGAAAGGTCACAAATTTCCATTTATGACCTTTTTGTGACCAAAAACAGAAGGTCAAAAGCTGGCCGTCGTAAACTGACTATAGCGACCTTTCTTCTGGAATGGTCGCAAACGTTTACGACCAACAAAAGTCGTAAATTTAACGACCAAATGTTTTGGTCACTAGCAATCCGACCACACCACGTCGGATCCACCGTGGCAAGCTGATGTGGCAGACTTACAACCAAATGAAAAGGTCGTAAAATAGAATCAGCCCGGTCCATTTCAGCCGTCTTGATGGGCCAAGCCCAATAATTCAGCCCATTTAATTTTTTTTCTCTTTATTTTTCTTATCTACATGGGCCTGGCCCAATAATTTGGCCTTTTATTTTCTGGGAATGGAGCCTTTTTCTGATGATTTTTTTTATATCCCACTATTGTTTTGGGCCACAGCCTTTTTAGTCTAGTTCGAATTTGGGCCTTGGCCTTTTTATTTTCTGTTATGCAGCCTTTTACAAATTTTTTTCTTACAGTCATTTCTTTTTTTAGGCCCAAGCCTTTTTGGTCTATTCTTGTTTGGGCCTTGGCCTTTTTAGAGCCCAGGTTCTCATTTTGCATAACTATAAACAGAAAGGCCCAGGTGCACAAGTGATCCACAAGTGATCCACAAGCCCAGGTGCACAAGTGATCCACATAACTTCACAGAAAATGATCCACAAGTGATCACATAACTTCCCAGGATCACAGGTTCACAGGTTCACAAGTGCTCTAGTTTAACCAGCAAAATGCAACAAAATGCAACAGCTCTCAGCTCAGCTCAATGCAAAATGCAACAGGTTCACAGGTTCACAGGTTCACAGGTTCAACTACCTTAGCTCAAAGACAAAGAAGTTCACAGCACAGCCATCAAACTACCTTAGCTATAAAGAGAGCCATCAAGTGGGCTAACTTCTCTTCCTGTTCTTGAGACTTCTTGCGCAGCAGCTCAAGTTCCTTGTCGCGTGCAGCTTCAGATTCTTCTGCCTTCATCTTGATTGCCGCCAATTCTTCTTGCACCAGTTCAGCTTGAAGCTCAGACCTCTCCAGCTTCTGCTCAAGGTCACGAACATGAGCAGCAACTTTGCCGGAGTTGTTCCTAGATGACTGGAGGCCAACATTCCTAAGGAATGTGCTTTGCTTGACTTCGGTCTTGAGGACTTGTTCGACAATTTCAACAGCAGACTTTGGCTCTTCACCTTCTGGTACCGGCGCTTCCTTCATTTTTTCCATCTCAAGCTAGCATATGGAGGAAAATGATAGGCATTAGTGGGAGATCTATTTCACATTTTGCAAACGAAGCAAGAGAAACCAAACCAACACACAAATGGATTATTTGAAGTAACCAAACCTGCACACAAAATCTATACAAGAAGATGATGACTAGTGACCTGGAGACATGCAATTGGAACAATATGATCACTTCATTAAGCCTAGAATGGTGGTTCTATATAAGATGGCTTCCCGAGTGAGCCGATCATCAAACTAACATTCAGATCAAATTTCATCATATCATAAAAAATGCATCAAATAGCTACAGCAAGTTCTGATCAAATATCCATCTCAAGCCTACAATTGGAACAATATGAACTATTAAACAACATCAAAGCATGGAACATAGCATGTGTTCTTGACTGGCTCCGAGTCAAACAACATCAAATCATCAAAGCATCAAAGCTGGATGTGAATCAAACAGGGCAAAGCATGGAGTGACTTACTATAGCAGTCTTGACTGGCTCCGAAAACCCGTGCTTCGTGCTGTTGTGGGTGGCCTTAAATAAGTGAATCGCAGACAGCTCCTCACACTTACGCTCTTCTTTCTGAAATGTTTTTCAACAAAAAATCAAAATGTTATTCAGCAAGAATCAGAAATGTTATTCAATGAGGAACCAAAGGTAAGGTCTCTAGAGAAGAGTTCTCACAGTGGCAAAAATGTGTGCTGTGTAGTGCCTGGAACCAGTTCTTTGATTGTACATGACTTTTTGTCGATTCATCTTGTTCGACAAACAGGTTTCCTTCAAAAAAGCATACTGTCATCATGATCTAGCACTAGCATATCATGTATAGAACATAAAGCATCAAACAAAGCAGAGACAAACCTTGTGTCTTGGGGTAGACCACATCTCCACCAGAGCTTGCCATTCACCATCCATTAGATCAGGCACCGGAGACTTAATGCTGACTTTATTTGCGGCTACGGTATCAAAATACTTCTTCTTGATCTGATGGCGTCTGTTCTTTGAATATTTCTGCAGAATATCTTTGCACGAGGTCTTGATGGTCTCCGAGTCCGTGTTCATCTCAAAATTTGCCTACCAAGATAGCAAACAAGGTAGGGACAATATTAGTGATCATGCATAGGTGTAACAAAAAATAGATAGCACATTAACTATGAAACAAGTAGCTTACAACAACTTTCCCAATGTAGTTCTCCAATAGACTAGCATTTTTTTGTATAGCTTGAAGTGAGGAAGAACCGGAAGATGGCTTTTTGCAATGAGTCCACACTCAGAAGCAAGCTTTACTGCCTGTAGAGGCTTCTCTGGATGAATCATCCCATCGGCAATTTGGATAGGCACCTTGCTACCAAGCGACTTGGTGATCCTCTCTAGCCCTCTGCCCTTTCTAAGTCTAGTCTTGGGAGTCATTGCATCTGAAAATGAAACTGAACTCATAAACTAGAATAGAAATCGACAAATGCAGGAATCAACAAAAGCATACATGATCATTCCATTTGGAAAATGCACTAGTAAAAGATAGCATTGCGAAGGTCAACTTGCCTGATTGAAGCACAAGCTGCTGTTCTTCTTCATTGATGACAGCGTTCCTGTCAATAGAAGGTGCAACAGGGCCGAGGTCTGTGTGGACAGTGCCTGCTTCATCAATGCAGATTGTTCATGCTTCATCTAGGCAGACAGTGCCATTTCCATCCATGCTGAGAGTGGTTCCTTCATCCATGGGCGGCAACTCATCACCCGTTTGCACCGAGGTCTGAGTGTCCGTGAGCAACATACTTTCCTGATGGTCCATCGCAGTCGCCATCCTTGCTTTCTGCCTTGTGACTCTATCAAGGGCAGGTTCATCAGGTTCCAGGATCCTCTTTTTTTGTCCTGGAGCTGGGGCCATCACCCTTCCTGGAGGCATTGCAGGAGATGTTTATGAGCTCTTGTGCTTCTTGCTAACTGTCTTCTTAACACCAGGCCTCTTCGTCCTAGATTCCTTCAGTGCCTCGTATAAACAGCACGGAAAAAAGCATTAGATCACAAGAGAAATATGTGAGCACAAGGAATAACATAGAATAACAGAACACCAACCCTCCAAGCAAGATAGAGTTTGCACCTTAACAATCTTGTTGACTACAACATCATCCACTTCCTCTCCATCAATAACTTCATCCTCCTTAGGATTGTACTCTGGGTCATCATTGATAACTCCACTACCCTCTTGATCCTCATCACTTCTAACTTCTTGTACACCCTTTTTTTTCCTAATCATCGACGCTATTGCACTGATGCCAAGGGACCGGAACACCTGATTGTTCCTCATGATATTTCTAGACCTAACCTTCTCGTACTCGGTGAGAGGCTCTTCTTTGCATGATACAGGAAACATAACTATTAGGTGAATGTTTGGAATGCATGGACAGGCAGCCAAACATATCTTATGAAATTTTATTATCATTTAATCCTAGTTATTCAGGTAAGGAAGACTAACAGCACACAGGCACAATTAAGCCAGCTTATTCAGATTGCAGCAATACATTTCACTTAGCATATTAAGACACAGATTTTATGAAACTGGCCACAAGGAGCAAGTTGCATACCAACGGTTGGCCTCATGCTTGACCTTGTCCTCCTTGCCATGGATGATCTTGAGGTGGTGCTTGCAAAATAGAATAAACAACAATCAGATACAACAGGGATAAAGTAAAATGATGCACTTGTATAAATAAAGGAAAGCATTTGGACCATCATGCACATACAGTGATGTACTGTTATTAATTAAGCAAACATGTAAGTGCACTAAACAAGCATGCATGTACAGTGGAAATATATGTACACTAAACAAGCAAGCAAGCAAAGTGCTACTAATAGAAACAAGCAAGCATTGAAGGAAATTGAAAAGAAGCAAGCAAATACTATTGATACAAACCCTAATTAATAAGAAAGCAAGTAGCTTCTTCTCCATGTTCTACTGATACAAGAAAGTACTGCTAATGGAAACCCTAATTAAGCATGTATGCTTGCAAGCAACATGTATGTTAGCAAGCAAGCAACATGAACTAGTGAATTAGTGTCATGTACACATGCTTAGATAGTCTGACAGCAAGCTAGACGAGTATATCATGAGGACCTTCAAAACAACTAGATGTTTCCACTAGTAAAGCATGAAACAACAGTACTTGCAGAAGTACAAAAGCAGATGAAAAAAAATACTCTCAACTGCTCAATAAAGTTCCCGGTCTTTGCAACAACAACAACAACAACAAAAAAAGGCGAGAGGGCCACACGGGACGGCCTCAATGCTAATAAAGAAATGCTCATCTGAATCATGTAATTCCACTATAGCTTGGTGACTGAACACAGCACCTTCTACTTAACACAAATTGCTTTTGTGTTTGAGTACAGAAAGAACGCCATACCAGCAAAAAAAGGACAGATCATGGTCAGCCATAGAACGATATTACAACATCTTGGGCCAACACAAGGCATCATTTTCGATGAAATCAAAGGGAAATAAACTACTAGTTTCATAGGGGTGAATCGTGATGATGACAACATTCACTTGGCCATACATCTCATCAGAGAGATACGACATAAACACCAGGTTCAGAAACATCAGTGACACAGCGCCCCGCTCACAAGAGCGGTAAACATGCCACGAACCAAACCAACGCACAAGCACAATATAACCAAACGCACAGCAAACCCACCCATAACCTCAAAACAACAGGAATGGGTAGCATGAGAGGCCCTGAGGGGCACCTTCTCCAAGTGCTACTGATACAAGCCAAGTAATTAAATCATACACAAAGCAACATGAACCATGAACCAGAGGGAGGTCTTCCTCAAACCTCATCCACCTCCTCATCCATCCCCATTTCCTAAAATCATGCACTTCCTCTCCATCAACATGAACCCTAAACCATGAGGGGGATCAAACACTACAAGTGCACAAGGAACATAACCAACTGTGACCCAAGCCAAGCACCATGAGTGAATCAAGCAGCACGCTCGGATCAAGAGGGTTCGAGCAGGAGGAGGAGCCGACGAATCCTAACCCTAGATTGACAAGAAAACGAATCCTGGCCCTAGATCGACATGAACAAGAACAAGAACCAGGAGCTCGACGAACATGAACATGAACAAGAACAAGAACCAGGAGCTCCAATGAACATGAACAAGAACCACCAGGAGCTCGTAGATCAACCGAATCCTAACCCTAGATTGACCGAATCCTAACCCTAGATCAACCGAATCCTAACCCTAGGTCGACCGTGAGGGGATCTACCAACCCTAGGGGAGAGGGGAGAGGAGAGGGGTACCTGTCGCCGTCGTTGATCGTTGATGATGTGGATTATGTAGCCACCGTCGCCGATGTACTCACTATCGTTGATGTAGCCGTCGATGTAGCAACCGTCATCGAGGAGAGAGAGAATGGTGGATTCTTCGTCGGGGTGGGCGGCGCATCGCGGTGTGGCGTGGCGGGGCGGCACGGAGCAGGGGAGGGAGTGGTCGTCGGCGGGGCGGCTCGGGGAGAGGGGAGGGTAATGGGGAGAAGATAGGGTTTGTCGGGGAGAGGGGAGGGGAATGGGGAAATTTTGGGAGGGGAGGGGTGGGGATCCCGCGTGTTAGTGGGAGAGGGAGTGGTGGGTCCCGCCTGGTAGTGGGAGAGGGAGTGGAGGGAGTGGAGGGAAATTTTGGGAGAGGGAAATTTTGGTGGAGGGAAAATTTTTTGGTGTGGGAGGGAAATCCTTTTGGGTTTGGGTGTAGAAAAAATAGGGTTTTTTTGTAAACTTTGTAGAAATCATGGTTAACATCATACCGAGTAGCTCAAGAAAACGCCGGTATTGCAAGTGTTGTATTTTTGCTAGTTGGTAGGCCACATTTGATGATGTGACGCGGAGGTCTCCCATTTTTTTTGAATTTTTTTGAATTTTTTACGGTGTTTTAAAAAACCGGCCGATTTCGTCGCGGCGGCCGTCCGTGGCTAGGGTTTGAGCCGTGCAAATCTGTTGTCGATTCTGTGATAAAATGCCTACATGTGAAGATAAAAAGCATTTTTAGTGAAAATAACGGGCAAGCTATGGAGGACCCGCAGTTCAAATTCTAGTCGGTTCCAGCTGAATCGGCCGAAGGTGGTCCGAATTGCCGGGAGTAGCTACGAGGGTCGGAAATGCATGCTTTTTGGCGACCGTCCATAAAATAGGGTCTACTTTGAGATAGACATGGAATGGCGCCGTTTGGGGTGCCCCTCCTTGTAGCCGCTTCACGAAAAACGCACGTCTTTTGCATTCAAAAAAGGAAAAACGTTTTTTTTTGTTAAACAAGTTGGAACCTCGCTTTGGCAACATTGTTTGCCATCACAAGACGGAGGCATGCGCCCAATTTGGGCATATTATCAGAAACTATTCAACGGATGTGGCCATATCATTGCTAGTTTGGCTTGAAAGGCATGAATCTTCGTTCATGGTAGGTCGTTTTTGAGAACACTTTTTCAAGAAAACGCCGGTATTCCAAGTTTAGTATTTTTGTTAGTTGGTAGGCCACATTTGATGATGTGACGCGGAGGTCTCCCATTTTTTTGAATTTTTTACGGTGTTTTCAAAAACTTGCCGATTTCGTCGCGGCGGCCATCCGTGGCTAGGGTTTGAGCCGTGCAAATCTGATGTCGATTCTGTGATGAAATGCCTACCTGTGAAGATAAAACCATTTTTAGTGAAAATAACAGGCAAACTATGGAGGACCCGCAGTTCAAATTCCAGTCGGTTCCAGCTGAATCGGCCGAAGGTGGTCCGAATTGCCGGGAGTAGCTACAAGGGTCGGAAATGCATGCTTTTTGGCGACCGTCCGTAAAATAGGGTCTACTTTGAGATAGACATGGAATGGCGCCGTTTGGGGAGCCCCTCCTTGTAGCTGCTTCACAAAAAACGCATGTCTTTTGCATTCAAAAAATGAAAAACGGTTTTTTTTGTTAACCAAGTTGGAACCTCGCTTTGGCAGCATTGTTTGCCATCACAAGACGGAGGCATGCACCCAATTTTGGCATATTATCAGACACTATTCAACGGATGCGGCCATATCATTGCTAGTTTGGCTTGAAAGGCATGAATCTTCGTTCATGGTAGGTCATTTTTTAGAACACTTTTTCAAGAAAACGCCGGTATTGCAAGTTTAGTATTTTTGCTAGTTGGTAGGCCACATTTGATGATGTGACGCGGAGGTCTCCCATTTTTTTGAATTTTTTACGGTGTTTTCAAAAACCGTCCGATTTCGTCGCGGCGGCCGTCCGTGGCTAGGGTTTGAGTCGTGCAAATATGTTGTCGATTCTGTGATGAAATGCCTACCTGTGAAGATAAAAAGCATTTTTAGTGAAAATAACGGGCAAGCTATGGAGGACCCGCAGTTCAAATTCCAGTCGGTTCCAGCTGAATTGGCCGAAGGTGGTCCGAATTGCTGGGAGTAGCTACGAGGGTCGGAAATGCATGCTTTTTGGCGACCGTCCGTAAAATAGGGTCTACTTTGAGATAGACATGGAATGGCGCCGTTTGGGGTGCCCCTCCTTGTAGCCGCTTCACGAAAAACGCATGGCTTTTGCATTCAAAAAATGAAAAACTGTTTTTTTGTTAAACAAGTTGGAACCTCGCTTTGAGAGCATTGCTTGCCATCACAAGACGGAGGCATGCGCCCAATTTGGGCATATTATCAGAAACTATTCAACGGATGCGGCCATATCATTGCTAGTTTGTCTTGAAAGGCATGAATCTTCGTTCATGGTAGGTCCTTTTTGAGAACACTATTTCAAGAAAACACCGGTATTGCATGTTTAGTATTTTTGTTAGTTCGTAGGCCACATTTGATGATGTGACACGGAGGTCTCCCATTTTTTGATTTTTTTTGAATTTTTTACGGTGTTTTCAAAAACCGACCGATTTCGTCGCGGCGGCCGTCCGTGGCTAGGGTTTGAGCCGTGCAAATTTGTTGTCGATTCTGTGATGAAATGCCTACCTGTGAAGATAAAAAGAATTTTTAGTGAAGATAACGGGCAAGCTATGGAGGACCCGCAGTTCAAATTCTAGTCGGTTCCAGCTGAATCGGCCGAAGGTGGTCCGAATTTCCGGGAGTAGCTACGATGGTCGGAAATGCATGCTTTTTGGCGACCGTCCGTAAAATAGGGTCTACTTTGAGATAGACATGGAATGGCGCCGTTTGGGGTGCCCCTCTCCTTGTAGCCGCTTCACGAAAAACGCATGTCTTTTGTATTCATAAAATGAAAAATGGTTTTTTTTGTTAAACAAGTTGGAACCTCGCTTTGGCAGCATTGTTTGCCATCACAAGACGGAGGCATGCGCCCAATTTGGGCATATTATCAGAAACTATTCAACGGATGTGGCCATATCATTGCTAGTTTGTCTTGAAAGGCATGAATCTTCGTTCATGGTAGGTCCTTTTCGAGAACACTTTTTCAAGAAAACGCCGGTATTGCAAGTTTAGTATTTTTGCTAGTTGGTACGCCACATTTGATGATGTGACGCGGAGGTCTCCCATTTTTTTGATTTTTTTTGAATTTTTTACGGTGTTTTCAAAAACCGCCGATTTCGTCATGGCTGACCGTCCATGGCTAGGGTTTGAGCCGTGCAAATCTGTTGTCGATTCTGTGATGAAATGCCTACCTGTGAAGATAAAAAGCATTTTGAGTGAAAATAACGGACAAGCTATGGAGGACCCGCATTTCAAATTCTAGTCGTTTCCAGCTGAATCGGCCGAAGGTGGTCCGAATTGCCGGGAGTAGCTATGAGGGTCGGAAATGCATGCTTTTTGGCGACCGTCCGTAAAATAGGGTCTACTTTGAGATAGACATGGAATGGCGCCGTTTGAGGTGCCCCTCCTTGTAGCCGCTTCACGAAAAACGCATGTCTTTTGCATTCAAAAAATGAAAAACGGTTTTTTTTGTTAAACAAGTTGGAACCTCGCTTTGGCAGCATTGTTTGCCATCACAAGACGGAGGCATGCGCCCAATTTTGGCATATTATCAGAAACTATTCAACGGATGCGGCCATATCATTGCTAGTTTGGCTTGAAAGGCATGAATCTTCGTTCATGGTAGGTCGTTTTTGAGAACACTTTTTCAAGAAAACGCCGGTATTGCAAGTTTAGTATTTTTGCTAGTTGGTAGGCCACATTTGATGATGTGACGCAGAGGTCGCCCATTTTTTTGAATTTTTTGGAATTTTTTCCGGTGTTTTCAAAAACCAGCCGATTTCGTCGCGGCGGCCATCCGTGGCTAGGGTTTGAGCCGTGCAAATCTGTTGTCGATTCTGTGATGAAATGCCTACCTGTGAAGATAAAAAGCATTTTTAGTGAAAATAACGGGCAAGCTATGGAGGACCCGCAGTTCAAATTCCAGTCGGTTCCAACTGAATCGGCCGAAGGTGGTCCGAATTGCCGGGAGTAGCTACGCGGGTCGGAAATGCATGCTTTTTGGTGACCGTCCGTAAAATAGGGTCTACTTTGAGATAGACATGGAATGGCACCGTTTGGGGTGCCCCTCCTTGTAGCCGCTTCACGAAAAACGCATGTCTTTTGCATTCAAAAAATGAAAAATGGTTTTTTTGTTAAACAAGTTGGAACCTCGCTTTGGCAGCCTTGTTTGCCATCACAAGACGGAGGCACGCGCCCAATTTGGGCATATTATCAGAAACTATTCAACGGATGTGGCCATATCATTGCTAGTTTGGCTTGAAAGGCATGAATCTTCGTTCATGGTAGGTCGTTTTTTAGAACACTTTTTCAAGAAAATGCCGGTATTGCAAGTTTAGTATTTTTGCTAGTTGGTAGGCCACATTTGATGATGTGATGCGGAGGTCTCCCATTTTTTTGAATTTTTTACGGTGTTTTCAAAAACTCTCCGATTTCGTCGCGGCGGCCGTCCGTGGCTAGGGTTTGAGCCATGCAAATCTGTTGTCGATTCTGTGATGAAATGCCTACCTGAGAAGATAAAAAGCATTTTTAGTGAAAATAACGGCAAGCTATGGAGGACCCGCAGTTCAATTTCCAGTCGGTTCAAATTGAATCGGCCAAGGTGGTCCAATTGCCGGAGTAGCTACGAGGGTCGAATCCATGCTTTTGGCGACCGTCCCTAAAATAGGGTCTACTTTGAGATAGACATGGAATGGCGCCGTTTGAGGTGCCCCTCCTTGTAGCCGCTTCACGAAAAACGCATGTCTTTTGCATTCAAAAAATGAAAAACGGTGTTTTTTGTTAAACAAGTTGGAACCTCGCTTTGGCAGCATTGTTTGCCATCACAAGACGGAGGCATGCGCCCAATTTGGGCATATTATCAGAAACTATTCAACGGATGCGGCCATATCATTGCTAGTTTGGCTTGAAAGGCATGAATCTTCGTTCATGGTAGGTCCTTTTTGAGAACACTTTTTCAAGAAAACGCCGGTATTGCAAGTTTAGTATTTTTGCTAGTTGGTAGGCCACATTTCATGATGTGACGCGGAGGTCTCCCATTTTTTTGATTTTTTTTGAATTTTTTACAGTGTTTTCAAAACCGCCGATTTTGTCGCTGGCCGTCCATGGCTAGGGTTTGAGCCGCAAATCTGTTGTCGATTCTGTGATGAAATGCCTACCTGTGAAGATAAAAAGCATTTTTAGTGAAAATAACGGGCAAGCTATGGAGGACCCGCAGTTCAAATTCCAATCGTTTCCAGCTGAATCGGCCGAAGGTGGTCCGAATTGCCGGGAGTAGCTATGAGGGTCGGAAATGCATGCTTTTTGGCGACCGTCCGTAAAATAGGGTCTACTTTGAGATAGACATGGAATGGTGCCGTTTGAGGTGCCCCTCCTTGTAGCCGCTTCACGAAAAACGCATGTCTTTTGCATTCAAAAAATGAAAAACGGTTTTTTTTGTTAAACAAGTTGGAACCTCGCTTTGGCAGCATTGTTTGCCATCACAAGACGGAGGCATGCGCCCAATTTGGGCATATTATCAGAAACTATTCAACGGATGCGCCATATCATTGCTAGTTTGGCTTGAAAGGCATGAATCTTCGCTCATGGTAGGTCGTTTTGAGAACACTTTTTCAAGAAAACGCCGGTATTGCAAGTTTAGTATTTTGCTAGTTGGTAGGCCAGATTTGATGATGTGACGCAGAGGTCGCCCATTTTTTGAATTTTTTGAATTTTTCGGTGTTTTCAAAACCAGCCGATTTCGTCGCCATGTCCGTCCGTGGCTAGGGTTTGAGCCGTGCAAATCTGTTGTCGATTCTGTGATGAAATGCCTACCGTGAAGATAAAAGCATTTTTAGTGAAAATAACGGCAAGCTATGGAGGACCCGCAGTTCAAATTCCATCGGTTCCAAATTGAATCGGCCAAGGTGGTCCGAATTGTCGGAGTAGCTACGCTGGTCGGAAATGCATGCTTTTGGTGACCGTCAAGTAAAATAGGGTCTACTTTGAGATAGACATGGAATGGCACCGCTTGGGGTGCCCTCCTTGTAGCCGCTTCACTTAAAAACGCATGTCTTTTGCATTCAAAAAATGAAAAATGGTTTTTTTGTTAAACAAGTTGGAACCTCGCTTTGGCAGCCTTGTTTGCCATCACAAGACGGAGGCACGCGCCCAATTTGGGCATATTATCAGAAACTATTCAACGGATGTGGCCATATCATTGCTAGTTTGGCTTGAAAGGCATGAATCTTCGTTCATGGTAGGTCGTTTTTTAGAACACTTTTTCAAGAAAATGCCGGTATTGCAAGTTTAGTATTTTTGCTAGTTGGTAGGCCACATTTGATGATGTGATGCGGAGGTCTCCCATTTTTTTGAATTTTTTACGGTGTTTTCAAAAACTCTCCGATTTCGTCGCGGCGGCCGTCCGTGGCTAGGGTTTGAGCCATGCAAATCTGTTGTCGATTCTGTGATGAAATGCCTACCTGTGAAGATAAAAAGAATTTTTAGTGAAAATAACGGGCAAGCTATGGAGGACCCGCAGTTCAATTTCCAGTCGGTTCCAGCTCAATCGGCCGAAGGTGGTCCGAATTGCCGGGAGTAGCTACGAGGGTCGTAAATCCATGCTTTTTGGCAACCGTCCCTAAAATAGGGTCTACTTTGAGATAGACATGGAATGGCGCCGTTTGAGGTGCCCCTCCTTGTAGCCGCTTCACGAAAAACGCATGTCTTTTGCATTCAAAAAAATGAAAAACGGTGTTTTTTGTTAAACAAGTTGGAACCTCGCTTTGGCAGCATTGTTTGCCATCACAAGACGGAGGCATGCGCCCAATTTGGGCATATTATCAGAAACTATTCAACGGATGCGGCCATATCATTGCTAGTTTGGCTTGAAAGGCATGAATCTTCGTTCATGGTAGGTCCTTTTTGAGAACACTTTTTCAAGAAAACGCCGGTATTGCAAGTTTAGTATTTTTGCTAGTTGGTAGGCCACATTTCATGATGTGACGCGGAGGTCTCCCATTTTTTTGATTTTTTTTGAATTTTTTACGGTGTTTTCAAAAACCGGCCGATTTTGTCGCGGCGGCCGTCCATGGCTAGGGTTTGAGCCGTGCAAATCTGTTGTCGATTCTGTGATGAAATGCCTACCTGTGAAGATAAAAAGCATTTTTAGTGAAAATAACGGGCAAGCTATGGAGGACCCGCAGTTCAAATTCCAATCGTTTCCAGCTGAATCGGCCGAAGGTGGTCCGAATTGCCGGGAGTAGCTATGAGGGTCGGAAATGCATGCTTTTGGCGCACCGTCAAGTAAAATAGGGTCTACTTTGAGATAGACATGGAATGGTGCCGTTTGAGGTGCCCCTCCTTGTAGCCGCTTCACGAAAAACGCATGTCTTTTGCATTCAAAAAATGAAAAACGGTTTTTTTTGTTAAACAAGTTGGAACCTCGCTTTGGCAGCATTGTTTGCCATCACAAGACGGAGGCATGCGCCCAATTTGGGCATATTATCAGAAACTATTCAACGGATGCGGCCATATCATTGCTAGCTTGGCTTGAAAGGCATGAATCTTCGTTCATGGTAGGTCGTTTTTGAGAACACTTTTTCAAGAAAACGCCGGTATTGCAAGTTTAGTATTTTTGCTAGTTGGTAGGCCAGATTTGATGATGTGACGCAGAGGTCGCCCATTTTTTTGAATTTTTTTGAATTTTTTCCGGTGTTTTCAAAAACCAGCCGATTTCGTCGCGGCGGCCGTCCGTGGCTAGGGTTTGAGCCGTGCAAATCTGTTGTCGATTCTGTGATGAAATGCCACCGTGAAGATAAAAAGCATTTTAGTGAAAATAACGGCAAGCTATGGAGGACCATTGTTCAAATTCCATCGGTTCCAATGAATCGGCCAAGGTGGTCCGAATTGCCGGAGTAGCTACGAGGTCGAAATGCATGCTTTTGGTGACCGTCAGTAAAATAGGGTCTACTTTGAGATAGACATGGAATGGCACCGCTTGGGGTGCCCTCCTTATAGCCGCTTCACTTAAAAACGCATGTCTTTTGCATTCAAAAATGAAAATGGTTTTTTGTTAAACAAGTTGGAACCTCGCTTTGGCAACATTGTTTGCCATCACAAGACGGAGGCATGCGCCCAATTTGGGCATATTATCAGAAACTATTCAACGGATGTGGCCATATCATTGCTAGTTTGGCTTGAAAGGCATGAATCTTCGTTCATGGTAGGTCGTTTTTTAGAACACTTTTTCAAGAAAACGCCGGTATTGCAAGTTTAGTATTTTTGCTAGTTGGTAGGCCACATTTGATGATGTGATGCGGAGGTCTCCAATTTTTTTGAATTTTTTTGAATTTTTTACGGTGTTTTCAAAAACTGGCCGATTTCGTCGCGGCGGCCGTCCGTGGCTAGGGTTTGAGCCATGCAAATCTGTTGTCGATTCTGTGATGAAATGCCTACCTGTGAAGATAAAAAGCATTTTTAGTGAAAATAACGGGCAAGCTATGGAGGACCCGCAGTTCAAATTCCAATAGTTTCCAGCTGAATCGGCCGAAGGTGGTCCGAATTGCCGGGAGTAGCTATGAGGGTCGGAAATGCATGCTTTTTGGCGACCGTCCGTAAAATAGGGTCTACTTTGAGATAGACATGGAATGGCGCCGTTTGAGGTGCCCCTCCTTGTAGCCGCTTCACGAAAAACGCATGTCTTTTGCGATCAAAAAATGAAAAACGGTTTTTTTTGTTAAACAAGTTGGAACCTCGCTTTGGCAGCATTGTTTGCCATCACAAGACGGAGGCATGCGCCCAATTTGGGCATATTATCAGAAACTATTCAACGGATGCGGCCATATCATTGCTAGCTTGGCTTGAAAGGCATGATTCTTCGTTCATGGTAGGTCGTTTTTGAGAACACTTTTTCAAGAAAACGCCGGTATTGCAAGTTTAGTATTGTTGCTAGTTGGTAGGCCACATTTGATGATGTGACGCAGAGGTCGCCCATTTTTTTGAATTTTTTTGAATTTTTTCCGGTGTTTTCAAAAACCAGCCGATTTCGTCGCGGCGGCCGTCCGTGGCTAGGGTTTGAGCCGTGCAAATCTGTTGTCGATTCTGTGATGAAATGCCTACCTGTGAAGATAAAAAGCATTTTTAGTGAAAATAACGGGCAAGCTGTGGAGGACCCGCAGTTCAAATTCGGTCGGTTCAAATTGAATCGGCCAAGGTGGTCCAAATTGTCGGAGTAGCTACGCTGGTCGGAAATGCATGCTTTTGGTGACCGTCTCAGTAAAATAGGGTCTACTTTGAGATAGACATGGAATGGCACTGTTTGGGGTGCCCTCCTTGTAGCCGCTTCACTTAAAAACGCATGTCTTTTGCATTCAAAAAATGAAAAATGGTTTTTTTGTTAAACAAGTTGGAACCTCGCTTTGGAAGCATTGTTTGCCATCACAAGACGGAGGCATGCGCCCAATTTGGGCATATTATCAGAAACTATTCAACGGATGTGGCCATATCATTGCTAGTTTGGCTTGAAAGGCATGAATCTTCGTTCATGGTAGGTCGTTTTTTAGAACACTTTTTCAAGAAAACGCCGGTATTGCAAGTTTAGTATTTTTGCTAGTTGGTAGGCCACATTTGATGATGTGATGCTGGAGGTCTCCCATTTTTTGAATTTTTTGAATTTTTACGGTGTTTTCAAAAATCGGCCGATTTTCGTCATGCATGGCCGTCCGTGGCTAGGGTTTGAGCCATGCAAATCTGTTGTCGATTCTGTGATGAAATGCCTACCGTGAAGATAAAAAGCATTTTAGTGAAAATAACGGCAAGCTATGGAGGACCCGCAGTTCAAATTCGGTCGGTTCCAAATTGAATCGGCCAAGGTGGTCCGAATTGCCGGAGTAGCTACGAGGGTCGAAAATGCATGCTTTTTGGCGACCGTCCATAAAATAGGGTCTACTTTGAGATAGACATGGAATGGCGCCGTTTGAGGTGCCCCTCCTTGTAGCCGCTTCACGAAAAACGCATGTCTTTTGCATTCAAAAAATGAAAAACGGTGTTTTTTGTTAAACAAGTTGGAACCTCGCTTTGGCAGCATTGTTTGCCATCACAAGACGGAGGCATGCGCCCAATTTGGGCATATTATCAGAACCTATTCAACGGATGCGGTCATATCATTGCTAGTTTGGCTTGAAAGGCATGAATCTTCGTTCATGGTAGGTCCTTTTTGAGAACACTTTTTCAAGAAAACGCCGGTATTGCAAGTTTAGTATTTTTGCTAGTTGGTAGGCCACATTTCATGATGTGACGCGGAGGTCTCCCATTTTTTGAATTTTTTTGAATTTTTTACGGTGTTTTCAAAAACCAGCCGATTTCGTCGCGGCGGCCTTCCATGTCTAGGGTTTGAGCCGTGCAAATCTGTTGTCAATTCTGTGATGAAATGCCTACCTGTGAAGATAAAAAGCATTTTTAGTGAAAATAACGGCAAGCTATGGAGGATCCGCAGTTCAAATTCCAATCGGTTCCAAATTGAATCGGCAAGATGGTCCGAATTGCCGGAGTAGCTATGAGGGTCGAAATGCATGCTTTTGGCGACCGTCAGTAAAATAGGGTCTACTTTGAGATAGACATGGAATGGCGCCGTTTGGGGTGCCCCTCTCCTTGTAGCCGCTTCACGAAAAACGCATGTCTTTTGCATTCATAAAATGAAAAATGGTTTTTTTTGTTAAACAAGTTGGAACCTCACTTTGGCAGCATTGTTTGCCATCACAAGACGTAGGCATGCGCCCAATTTGGGCATATTATCAGAAACTATTCAACGGATGTGGCCATATCATTGCTAGTTTGTCTTGAAAGGCATGAATCTACGTTCATGGTAGGTCCTTTTTGAGAACACTTTTTCAAGAAAACGCCGGTATTGCAAGTTTAGTATTTTTGCTAGTTGGTAGGCCACATTTGATGATGTGACGCGGAGGTCTCCCGTTTTTTATGATTTTTTTTGAATTTTTTACGGTGTTTTCAAAAACCGACCGATTTCGTCGCGGCGGCCGTCCATGGCTAGGGTTTGAGCCGTGCAAATCTATTGTCGATTCTGTGATGAAATGCCTACCTGTGAAGATAAAAAGCATTTTTAGTGAAAATAACAGGCAAGCTATGGAGGACCCGCAGTTCAAATTCGTCGGTTCCAAATTGAATCGGCCAAGGTGGTCGAATTGCCGGAGGAGCTATGAGGGTCGGAAATGCATGCTTTTGGCGACCGTCAGTAAAATAGGGTCTACTTTGAGATAGACATGGAATGGCGCCGCTTGAGGTGCCCTCCTTGTAGCCGCTTCACTTAAAAACGCATGTCTTTTGCATTCAAAAATGAAAACGGTTTTTTGTTAAACAAGTTGGAACCTCGCTTTGGCAGCATTGTTTGCCATCACAAGACGGAGGCATGCCCAATTTGGGCATATTATCGTAAACTATTCAACGGATGCGCCATATCATTGCTAGTTTGGCTTGAAAGGCATGAATCTTCGCTCATGGTAGGTCGTTTTGAGAACACTTTTCAAGAAAACGCCGGTATTGCAAGCTTAGTATTTTTGCTAGTTGGTAGGCCACATTTGATGATGTGACGCGAGGTCGCCCATTTTTTGAATTTTTTGAATTTTTACGGTGTTTTCAAAACCAGCCGATTTTCATGCGCGTCCGTCCGTGGCTAGGGTTTGAGCCGTGCAAATCTGTTGTCGATTCTGTGATGAAATGCCTACCGTGAAGATAAAAAGCATTTTAGTGAAAATAACGGCAAGCTATGGAGGACCCGCAGTTCAAATTCCAATGGTTCCAAATTGAATCGGCCAAGGTGGTCCGAATTGCCGGAGTAGCTACGAGGGTCGGAAATGCATGCTTTTTGGCGACCGTCCGTAAAATAGGGTCTACTTTGAGATAGACATGGAATGGCGCCGTTTGAGGTGCCCCTCCTTGTAGCCGCTTCACGAAAAACGCATGTCTTTTGCATTCAAAAAATGAAAAATGGTGTTTTTTGTTAAACAAGTTGGAACCTCGCTTTGGCAGCATTGTTTGCCATCACAAGACGGTGGCATGCGCCCAATTTGGGCATATTATCAGAAACTATTCAACGGATGCGGCCATATCATTGCTAGTTTGGCTTGAAAGGCATGAATCTTCGTTCATGGTAGTTTCTTTTTGAGAACACTTTTTCAAGAAAACGCCGGTATTGCAAGTTTAGTATTTTTGCTAGTTGGTAGGCCACATTTCATGATGTGACGCGGAGGTCTCCCATTTTTTGAATTTTTTTGAATTTTTTACGGTGTTTTCAAAAACCGGCCGATTTCGTCGCGGCGGCCGTCCATGGCTATGGTTTGAGCCGTGCAAATCTGTTGTCGATTCTGTGATGAAATGCCTACCTGTGAAGATAAAAAGCATTTTTAGTGAAAATAACGGGCAAGCTATGGAGGACCCGCAGTTCAAATTCCAATCGGTTCCAAATTGAATCGGCCAAGGTGGTCCGAATTGCCGGAGTAGCTATGAGGGTCGAAATGCATGCTTTTTGGCACCGTCAAGTAAAATAGGGTCTACTTTGAGATAGACATGGAATGGCGCCGTTTGGGGTGCCCCTCTCCTTGTAGCCGCTTCACGAAAAACGCATGTCTTTTGCATTCATAAAATGAAAAATGTTTTTTTTTGTTAAACAAGTTGGAACCTCGCTTTGGCAGCATTGTTTGCCATCACAAGACGGAGGCATGCGCCCAATTTGGGCATATTATCAGAAACTATTCAACGGATGTGGCCATATCATTGCTAGTTTGTCTTGAAAGGCATGAATCTTCGTTCATGGTAGGTCCTTTTGAGAACACTTTTTCAAGAAAACGCCGTATTGCAAGTTTAGTATTTTTGCTAGTTGGTAGGCCACATTTGATGATGTGACGCGAGGTCTCCCATTTTTATGATTTTTTGAATTTTTACGGTGTTTTCAAAACCGCCGATTTCGTCATGGTGGCCGCCCATGGCTAGGGTTTGAGCCTGCAAATCTATTGTCGATTCTGTGATGAAATGCCTACCGTGAAGATAAAAGCATTTTAGTGAAAATAACGGCAAGCTATGGAGGACCCGCAGTTCAAATTCCAATCGGTTCCAAATTGAATCGGCAAGGTGGTCCGAATTGCCGGGAGTAGCTATAAGGGTCGGAAATGCATGCTTTTTGGCGACCGTCCGTAAAATAGGGTCTACTTTGAGATAGACATGGAATGGCGCCGTTTGAGGTGCCCCTCCTTGTAGCCGCTTCACGAAAAACGCATGTCTTTTGCATTCAAAAAATGAAAAACGGTTTTTTTTGTTAAACAAGTTGGAACCTCGCTTTGGCAGCATTGTTTGCCATCACAAGACGGAGGCATGCGCCCAATTTGGGCATATTATCAGAAACTATTCAACGGATGCGGCCATATCATTGCTAGTTTGGCTTGAAAGGCATGAATCTTCGTTCATGGTAGTTTCTTTTTGAGAACACTTTTTCAAGAAAACGCCGGTATTGCAAGTTTAGTATTTTTGCTAGTTGGTAGGCCACATTTCATGATGTGACGCGAGGTCTCCCATTTTTGAATTTTTTGAATTTTTACGGTGTTTTCAAAACCGCCGATTTTGTCATGGGCGGCCGTCCATGGCTATGGTTTGAGCCGTGCAAATCTGTTGTCGATTCTGTGATGAAATGCCTACCTGTGAAGATAAAAAGCATTTTTAGTGAAAATAACGGGCAAGCTATGGAGGACCCGCAGTTCAAATTCCAGTCGGTTCCAGCTGAATCGGCCGAAGGTGGTCCGAATTGCCGGGAGTAGCTATGAGGGTCGGAAATGCATGCTTTTTGGCGACCGTCCGTAAAATAGGGTCTACTTTGAGATAGACATGGAATGGCGCCGTTTGGGGTGCCCCTCTCCTTGTAGCCGCTTCACGAAAAACGCATGTCTTTTGCATTCATAAAATGAAAAATGTTTTTTTTTGTTAAACAAGTTGGAACCTCGCTTTGGCAGCATTGTTTGCCATCACAAGACGGAGGCATGCGCCCAATTTGGGCATATTATCAGAAACTATTCAACGGATGTGGCCATATCATTGCTAGTTTGTCTTGAAAGGCATGAATCTTCGTTCATGGTAGGTCCTTTTTGAGAACACTTTTTCAAGAAAACGCCGGTATTGCAAGTTTAGTATTTTTGCTAGTTGGTAGGCCACATTTGATGATGTGACGCGGAGGTCTCCCATTTTTTATGATTTTTTTTGAATTTTTTACGGTGTTTTCAAAAACCGCCGATTTCGTCGCGGTGGCCGTCCATGGCTAGGGTTTGAGCCGTGCAAATCTATTGTCGATTCTGTGATGAAATGCCTACCTGTGAAGATAAAAAGCATTTTTAGTGAAAATAACGGGCAAGCTATGGAGGACCCGCAGTTCAAATTCCAGTCGGTTCCAGCTGAATCGGCCGAAGGTGGTCCGAATTGCCGGGAGTAGCTATAAGGGTCGGAAATGCATGCTTTTTGGCGACCGTCCGTAAAATAGGGTCTACTTTGAGATAGACATGGAATGGCGCCGTTTGAGGTGCCCCTCCTTGTAGCCGCTTCACTTAAAAACGCATGTCTTTTGCATTCAAAAAATGAAAAACGGTTTTTTTTGTTAAACAAGTTAGAACCTCGCTTTGGCAGCATTGTTTGCCATCACAAGACGGAGGCATGCGCCCAATTTGGGCATATTATCAGAAACTATTCAACGGATGCGGCCATATCATTGCTAGTTTGGCTTGAAAGGCATGAATCTTCGTTCATGGTAGTTTCTTTTTGAGAACACTTTTTCAAGAAAACGCCGGTATTGCAAGTTTAGTATTTTTGCTAGTTGGTAGGCCACATTTCATGATGTGACGGAGGTCTCCCATTTTTGAATTTTTTGAATTTTTACGGTGTTTTCAAAACCGGCCGATTTCGTCATGGCATGTCGTCCATGGCTATGGTTTGAGCCGTGCAAATCTGTTGTCGATTCTGTGATGAAATGCCTACCGTGAAGATAAAAAGCATTTTAGTGAAAATAACGGCAAGCTATGGAGGACCCGCAGTTCAAATTCGGTCGGTTCCAAATGAATCGGCCAAGGTGGTCCGAATTGCGGGAGTAGCTATGAGGGTCGGAAATGCATGCTTTTGGCGACCGTCAGTAAAATAGGGTCTACTTTGAGATAGACATGGAATGGCGCCGCTTGGGGTGCCCTCTCCTTGTAGCCGCTTCACTTAAAAACGATGTCTTTTGCATTCATAAAATGAAAATGTTTTTTTGTTAAACAAGTTGGAACCTCGCTTTGGCAGCATTGTTTGCCATCACAAGACGGAGGCATGCGCCCAATTTGGGCATATTATCAGAAACTATTCAACGGATGTGGCCATATCATTGCTAGTTTGTCTTGAAAGGCATGAATCTTCGTTCATGGTAGGTCCTTTTTGAGAACACTTTTTCAAGAAAACGCCGGTATTGCAAGTTTAGTATTTTTGCTAGTTGGTAGGCCACATTTGATGATGTGACGCGGAGGTCTCCCATTTTTTTGAATTTTTTTGAATTTTTTACGGTGTTTTCAAAAACTGGCCGATTTCGTCGCGGCGGCCGTCCGTGGCTAGGGTTTGAGCCATGCAAATCTGTTGTCGATTCTGTGATGAAATGCCTACCTGTGAAGATAAAAAGCATTTTTAGTGAAAGTAACGGGCAAGCTATGGAGGACCCACAGTTCAAATTCCAGTCGGTTCCAGCTGAATCGGCCGAAGGTGGTCCGAATTGCCGGGAGTAGCTACGAGGGTCGGAAATGCATGCTTTTTGGCGACCGTCCGTAAAATAGGGTCTACTTTGAGATAGACATGGAATGGCGCCGTTTGAGGTGCCCCTCCTTGTATCCGCTTCATGAAAAACGCATGTCTTTTGCATTCAAAAAATGAAAAATGGTGTTTTTTGTTAAACAAGTTGGAACCTCGCTTTGGCAGCATTGTTTGCCATCACAAGACGGAGGCATGCGCCCAATTTGGGCATATTATCAGAAACTATTCAACGGATGCGCCCATATCATTGCTAGTTTGGCTTGAAAGGCACGAATCTACGTTCATGGTAGGTCCTTTTTGAGAACACTTTTTCAAGAACACGCCAGTATTGCAAGTTTAGTATTTTTGCTAGTTGGTAGGCCACATTTCATGATGTGACGCGGAGGTCTCCCATTTTTTTGAATTTTTTTAAATTTTTTACGGTGTTTTCAAAAACCAGCCAATTTCGTCGTGGCGGCCGTCCATCTCTAGGGTTTGAGCCGTGCAAATCTGTTGTCGATTCTGTGATGAAATGCCTACCTGTGAAGATAAAAAGAATTTTTAGTGAAAATAACGGGCAAGCTATGGAGGACCCACAGTTCAAATTCCAGTCGGTTCCAGCTGAATCGGACGAAGGTGGTCCGAATTGCCGGGAGTAGCTATGAGGGTCGAAAATGCATGCTTTTTGGCGACCGTCCGTAAAATAGGGTCTACTTTGAGATAGACATGGAATGGCGCCGTTTGGGGTGCCCCTCCTTGTAGCCGCTTCACGAAAAATGCATGTCTTTTGCATTCAAAAAATGAAAAACGGTTTTTTTTGTTAAACAAGTTGGAACCTCGCTTTGGCAGCATTGTTTGCCATCACAAGACGGAGGCATGCGCCCAATTTGGGCATATTATCAGAAACTATTCAACGGATGCGGCCATATCATTGCTAGTTTGGCTTGAAAGGCATGAATCTTCGTTCATGGTAGGTCGTTTTTTAAACACTTTTTCAAGAAAACGCCGGTATTGCAAGTTTAGTATTTTTGCTAGTTGGTAGGCCACATTTGATGATGTGACGCGGAGGTCTCCCATTTTTTTGAATTTTTTTGAACTTTTTACGGTGTTTTCAAAAACCGGCCGATTTCGTCAATGTGTCCGTCGTGGCTAGGGTTTGAGTCGTGCAAATCTGTTGTCGATTCTGTGATGAAATGCCTACCGTGAAGATAAAAGCATTTTAGTGAAAATAACGGCAAGCTATGGAGGACCCGCAGTTCAAATTCTAGTCGGTTCCAAATGAATCGGCCAAGGTGGTCCGAATTGCGGGAGTAGCTACGAGGGTCGGAAATGCATGCTTTTGGCGACCGTCCAGTAAAATAGGGTCTACTTTGAGATAGACATGGAATGGCGCCATTTGGGGTGCCCTCCTTGTAGCCGCTTCACTAAAAATGCATGTCTTTTGCATTCAAAAATGAAAACGGTTTTTGTTTGTTCAATTGATTACGGGTTGAAGTGAATTTTGCTCACGAAAGGTCATTTAGAACTTTTCCAAACGCGCTACAGCTGTTTAAAAGGGCAAACTTTTGTAGTTGACCTGTCTGAAATTTTTCATAGTAAAGCCAATTGGAACAAATGATGAGGAACCAGTTTTTTAATGTTCCTTGACAAAAGTTTCGAATTCGGAGTAGGTAGGTATTTGAAGGTGCCAATTTGTCAGTGCGGAGTCTATGAATAGTAAAAGCATTTGGGGTCAGTTGGAGCTAAGGCAAATAGTTGCTTGTGGAAAATAGTGAAACGGGCTTTATGAAAGGCACTTGTTTGACAAGTTAAAGGCCCTTGGGCATGGCCCTAGCGAATAAACATGGTTTCCATTCATGAAATTTTATTTGGTTGAAAGGATGAACCTTCGCTTGGTGCCTTTTTAAAACCATTCGCCCTATTATGTTTATATTTTATAAGTTGGTTAAGGCAATTTGATGTGTGCAGGTCCCCATTTTTAATTATTTTTATTTTTAAAACCCTTCGTGGGGCAGGTTTTGCAGGTTTTTTTGAATATTTGTCAAAGTTTTGTGAAAGCAGGGTTAAAAAGTTATAATTTGGTCAGATTCAATTGTGGAGTGCACGGAAGTCAATTTTGGGTCATAAATGATTCCCTTAGGCAATTCGGAAGGCTTTCGGTGTCTCTGCTGCTTTACTAAAATGGTCATTTGAATGAAATGGCTCTTGAATTGGACCGTAAAAGATTTTTGGATTAAAGAAGGTTTGAGCAGCCAATTCTAACAGATCTTGATGATTGAACATAATTCGGATTGGCATTTTTAGAGTTAAGTAATTGTAGGGGTCTCTTTGAGAAACGAAGCCCCTTATTGCTTTTTGTTTTCTAAAACCCCATTTCTGATGGCATGTTGGTTTTTTATTTGGAACTCGTTTAAAGGTTCCTCGGCTGCCTAATTTGGCAAGAAACATTGAAGTTGAAATTATTAAGCTAATTGATTTGAAAAGGAACTCCATGGTGTTCTTTGAACTTACGGTTTGCAAGAATTTTGGTAGTTGGGATTGATCTTTGGATGGCCCAGGTTTTTTAGGAAATTCGTTGTCCTTGCCGTTATGAAAAGTGTCTTGTTTGAAGGTAAAGTGGAACTTTGGTTGATACAAGAGGGACATGCATTTTAGTCAAAGGTTATAAGAATTGGCAGGAGTTCAATTATTTCGAGGACGCAATGGTCAATTTTCGTGCCATTGAGTGATGCATTTGGGATTTTGGTCAGGAATGGCGCCCTTGGTGTTTTTCCTTGTCCGTTCCAAAAAGCCTGCTAAATTTATAAAAATTTGTTTTGTTAAACCGTTAAAAAGATTGTTGTCAACGGAGTTGCAGGCGCAATAAGGCATGTTCCATTGAAGGATGAATTGATGCTGGGATGCTGTAGTAGCGTTTTGCTTTAAAGAAATGATCGGGGCCTCAGTTTTACCCAGCTTTTACAATGAAAATTTGTAAGTTGCCAATTTGTATTTGTTGTAAAGGCCACATTTGCTGAAATTCCAGGGCCTTTGGGTATTTTGCATTTGCGGATGAATTCCTATTTTGTTTTAGAAATTTCCAAGCAGCCATGGTTGTAGTATTTGGGCCAAATTTGGCAATTGAATGTGACGGATAACTTTTAAATTAATGCAAGGCCTTGGAGGCCACTTCAAATGGTTCCATTTGGAAGTGGCCGAATGAGATAGTGAAAAGCAGCTTTTGCCCACTTAAAAAGGTTCTTTGGATCATGGAATGGTTGGGTTTGCTTAATCCTTGGGCCTGAAGCTGTTTGCCTTAAAAGGGATGGCGTTAAAAAAATTGGCTTTTTTAAAAAACAATTGGATTTTCTCTATTGGCTAGCATTTGTTTATAAGCTTTAGGAGCATTTTTAAAAACCATTCAATTGATTCTATTTTGGTAGATTTGAGCTGATTTTTGAGGTTTTAAATTTAAAACCGGCCGTATTTTCGCTGGGGCCACTTTAAGAATTGACCGAGCCCGGTTTATTTGAAATTTTACTGGAAAGTTTAAAACCAGTTTGGACCGCCATGTGTTTGATCGCCATGTTGGGTTGAATCGAATGTTTTTGCCACTTAAAAATAGGAAAAAGCCATTGGAGGCCCCTGGCTACACGCTTAAAAAAACGGTTTTTGTTAAAAGGGAAAGCTTTTGGACAGTTGTAAGCATTTTATAAAAATAACGGGTGCCCTATTTGGAGGTCTTAAACATCAACATTCTTGGTTGTTAAATGAACTTTCCAGGTAGCCATTGGAATTTGCTTGGCATGCCAGAGTGTTTTTGGGCCCATTTTAATACGGTCCTTCATTTACTGATTTTGATATCGGGTTTGCCGCTTTGAGCCGTTCATGAAACGGTTTGATTAAAATTCATTTTGGAAAAAGGAACTACGGCAAGCCATAAATTTTTGACCATCCAACAGGAACCGGCTTCGTGGTTTTTAATGATGGTGAAGAAAGTGGAGGGAAAATCTTCTCGAGCTTGCAAAGAATAATTGGGATTTCTTTTTCATGTCTTTCCAAGACAGTTAACTTGAGGGTTTTGCAACACAGTTCTCTAAAGAAATTTCCAAGCTCAAAGAACCGCTTCATATATATCCTTGTGCATGATTCCTGAGGCCCGCCGGTAAAATCCTTTGGAGGAGGATGTGACAATCATGGGTTTTCAAGATCTTGAAAGCTTGAATCCATCAGAAGTAACACACTTTGCTAGGTTAGCAGCATAACCATCTGGAAATTTCACCGCTCTTAGGATTTCACAGAATGCAAGCTTTTGTTCTTTATGAAGGAAATATGCCCTAGAGGCAATAATAAAGTTATTATTTATTTCCTTATTTCATGATAAATGTCTATTATTCATGCTAGAATTGTATTAACCGGAAACATAATACATGTGTGAATATATAGACAAACAGAGTGTCACTAGTATGCCTCTACTTGACTAGCTTGTTAAACAAAGATGGTTATGTTTCCTAACCATGAACAAAGAGTTGTTATTTGATTAATAGGATCACATCATTAGTTGAATGATCTGATTGACATGACCCATTCCGTTAGCTTAGCGCCCGATCGTTTAGTATGTTGCTATTGCTTTCTTCATGACTTATACATGTTCCTATGACTATGAGATTATGCAACTCCCATTTACCGGAGGAACACTTTGTGTGCTACCAAACGTCACAACGAATCGGGTGATTATAAAGGTGCTCTCTGTGTGTCTCCAAAGGTACTTGTTGGGTTGGCGATTTGAGATTAGGATTTGTCATCCAATGTCGGAGAGGTATCTCTGGGCCCTCTCGGTAATACACATCACTTAAGCCTTGCAAGCATTTCAACTAATGAGTTAGTTCTGAGATGATGTATTACCGAACGAGTAAAGAGACTTGCCGTAACGAGATTGAACTAGGTATTGATACCGACGATCGAATCTCGGGCAAGTAACATACCGATGACAAAGGAACAACGATGTTGTTGTGCGGTTTGACCGATAAAGATCTTCAGAGAATATGTAGGAACCAATATGGGCATCCAGGTTCCGCTATTGGTTATTGACCGAGACATGTCTCGGTCATGTCTACATTGTTCTCGAACCGTAGGGTCCGCACGCTTAAGGTTTCGATGATGCTTATATTATGAGTTTATGTATTTTGATGTACCAAGGTTGTTCGAGTCCGGATATGATCACGACATGACGAGGAGTCTCAAATGGTCGAGACATAAAGATTGATATATTGGACGGATATATTTGGACACCGAAAGGTTCCGGAGAAGTTTGGAGCTCCGGGAGGTTACCGGAACCCCCCCGGGAGGTATATGGGCCTTATTGGGCCCATGTAGGAGGAAGGGAGAAGGAACAAGGGAGGGGGGCGCGCCCCCCAGCCCAATCCGAATTGGGGAGGGGCCCCCCTTTCCTTTCTCCTTCCCCCTCTTCCTTCCTACTACTAGTACTACTTCCTAATACTAGTACTCCTTCCTTCCCTCCAAATAAGATAAGGAAGAGAGGAAACCTACTTGGAGTAGGTTTCCCCCCTATGGCGCCCCTTGAGGCCGGCCACCTCCTCCCTCCCTCCTTTATATACGGGGTAGGGGACACCCTAGGACACACAAGTTGATCATTGAGATCGCTCTTAGCCGTGTGCGGTGCCCCCTCCACGATATTACATCTCGATCATATTGTAGCGGTGCTTAGGCGAAGCCCGCGACAGAGAACATCAAGATCGCCACCACGCCGTCAGGTCGACGGAACTCCCCTCGAGCCTCTCTTTGGATTGGAGATCGAGGGTGCGCCATCGAGCTGTACGCGTGTCAAGAACTCGGAGGTGCCGGAGTAACGGTGCTTGGATCGGTCGAACCGGAGGACGACGACTACTTCCTCTATGTTGCGTCAACGCTTCCGCTTCGGTCACGAGGGTACGAGACAACACTCTCCCTCTCGCTGCTATGCATCACCATGATCTTGCGTGTGCGAGGAATTTTTTGAAATTACTAAGTTCCCCAACAAAGGGTATCGAGCCAGGTTTTTATGGTTTGATGTTATATGCACGAGTAGAACACAAGTGAGTTGTGGGCGATATAAGTCATACCGCTTACCAAAGATGTCATACTTTGGTTCGGCGGTATTGTTGGATGAAGCGGCCGGACCGACATTACGCCAGACGCTTACGCGAGACTGGTTTTACCGCCGTGCTTTGCACACAGTGACTAGCGGTGTCGGTTTCTCCAACTTTAGTTGAACTGAGTGTGGCTACGCCCGGTCCTTGCGAAGGTTAAAACAGCACCAACTTGACAAACTATCATTGTGGTTTTGATGAGTAGGTGAGATTGGTTCTTGCTTAAGCCCGTAGCAGCCACGTAAAATTTGCAACAACAAAGTAGAGGACGTCTAACTTGTTTTTGCAGGCATGTTGTGATGTGATATGGTCAAGACGTGATAAGATATAAGTTGTTGTATGAGATGATCATGTTTTGTTGAAGTTATCGACAATCGCGTAAGCCCTATAGATGTCTCTTTGTTGCATAAGATGCAAGTGCCAAATAATTGCTTTACTTTATCGCTATACGATAGCAATAGTTGCAAGAGCAATAGTTGGTGAGACAACCATGTGATGACTAATTGATATAGATCAAGATGATGAAGATCATGGTGTCGTGCCAGTGACGATAGAGATCATGACAGTACTTTGGAGATGGAGATCAAAGGCGCAAGATGATCATGGCCATATCATGTCACATATTTTGGTTGCATATGATGTTTATCTATTATACATCTTATTCTTGCTTTGATTGACGGTAGCATTTTAAGATGATCTCTCACTAAAATTATCAAGAAGTGTTCTCCCGAGTATGCACTGCTGCCAAAGTCCGTCGTGCCTGCACACCACGTGATGATCGGGTGTGATAAGCTCACGTCCATCTACAACGGGTGCAAGCCAGTTTTGCACACGCGAATACTCAAAGTTAAACTTGACGAGCCTAGCATATGCAGATATGGCTTCGAACACGGAGACCGAAAGGTCGAGCGTGAATCATATAGTAGATATGATCAACATAAGATGTTCACCATTGAAAACTACTCCATCTCACGTGATGATCGGTTATGGTTTAGTTGATTTGGATCACGTGATCACTTAGATGACTAGAGAGATGTCTGTCTAAGTGGGAGTTCTTAAGTAATATGATTAATTGAACTTAAATTTATCATGAATTAGTCCCGTAGTATTTTACAAATTATGTTGTAAGATCAATAGCTTATGTAGTTGCTTTCATATGTTTATTTTGATATGTTCCTAGAGAAAATTGTATTGAAAAATGTTAGTAGCAATGATGCGGATTGATCCGCGATCCGAGGTTTATCCTCAATGCCGCATGTAAGAATTATGTCCTTAATGCACCGCTAGATGACAGACCTATTGCAGAGCACATGCGACGTTATGAACGTTTGGCTAGCTCAATATGATGACTACTTGATAGTTTTGTGCACCATGCTTTATGGCTTAGAATCGACTTCAAAGATGTTTTGAACATCATGGACCATATAAGATGTTCCAGGAATTGAAGTTAATATTTCAAGCAAATACCCGAGTTGAGAGATATGAAGTCCTCAACAAGTTCTATAAGCTAAAAGATGGAGGAGAATCGCTCAACTAGTGAGCATGTGCTCAGATTGTCTGGGTACTTCAATTGCTTGAATCAAGTGGGAGTTAATCTTCCGATAAGATAGTGATTGATGAATTTTCTAGTCACCATCACCAAGTTAGTAGAACTTCGTGATGAACTATAGTATGCAAGGGATGATGAAAATGATTCCCGAGTTTTTCATGATGATGAAATCGTTGAAGGTAGAAATCAAGAAAGAACACCAAGTGTTGATGGTTAACAAGACCACTAGTTTCAAGAAAAGGGCAAAGGGATAGAAGGAACTTCAAGAAGAACGGCAAGCAAGTTGTTGCTCAATGAAGAAGCCCAAGTCCGACCTAAGCCCGAGACTAAGTGCTTCTACCGCAAAGGAACTGGTCATCGAAAGCGAACTACCCCAAGTATTTGGTGGATAAGAAGGATGGCAAAGTGAACAAAGGTATATTTGATATACATGTTATTGATGTGTACTTTACTAGTGTTTATAGCAACCCCTCGGTATTTGGTACTGGTTCGATTCGAGAGTAGTAACTCAAATGGGAGTTGCGAATAAATGTAAACTAGTTAAGGGTGAAGTGACGATGTGTGTTGAAAGTAGTTTCAAGATTGATATGATCATCATCGCACGCCCCTATACTTTCGCGATTAGTGTTGAACCTAAATAAATGTTATTTGGTGTTTTGCTGAGCATGAATATGATTTGATCGTGTTTATTGCAATACGGTTATTCATTTAAGTAAGAGAATAAACTGTTGTTCTGCTGACATGAATAAAACCTTATATGGTTACACACCCAATGAAAATGGTTCATTGGATCTCGATCGTAGTGATACACATATTCATAATATTGAAACCAAAAGATGCAAAGTTAATAATGATAGTGCAACTTATTTGTGGCATCGCCGCTTAGGTCATATTGGTGTAAAACGCATGAAGAAACTCCATGCTGATGGGATTTTGGAATCACTTGATGCTTAAGTAACCATGCCTCATGGGCAAGATGACTAAAACTCCGTTCTCCTAACAATGGAACAAGCTATTGACTTATTGGAAATAATACATACCGATGTATGCGATCCAATGAGTGTTGATGCTCGTGGCAAGTATCGTTATTTCTGACCTTCACAGATAATTTGAGTAGATATGGGTATATCTACTTGATGAAACATAAGTCTGAAATAGTTGAAAGGTTCAAAGAATTTCAGAGTGAAGTGGAAAAATCATCGTAACAAGAAAAATAAAGTTTCTACGATCTGATCACGGAGACAAATATTTGAGTTACGAGTTTGGTCTTCAATTAAAACAATGTGGAATAGTTTCACAAATTCATGCCACCGAAGACCACATCATAATGGTGTGTCCGAACATCATAACCGCATTTTATTGGATATAGTACAATCTATGATGTTTCTTACCAATTTACCAATATCGCTTTTGGGATCATGCATTAGAGACAGCTGCATTCACATTAAAAAGAGCACCATCTAAACTGCTGAGACGACACTATATGAACTGTGGTTTAGCAAGAAACCCAAGTTGTCGTTTCTTAAAGTTTGGAGTTGCGATGCTTATGTGAAAAAGTTTCATCCCGATAAGCTCGAACCCAAATCGGAGAAGTGCGCCTTCATAGAATACCCAAAGGAAATTGTTGGGTACACCTTCTATCACATATCCGAAGGCAAGATATTCGTTGTTTAAGATGGATCCTTTCTAGAGAAGGAGTTTCTCTCAAAGAAGTGAGTGGGAGGAAAGTAGAACTTGATGAGGTAACTGTACTGCTCCCTTATTGGAAAGTAGTTCATCACGTAAATCTGATCTTGTGACTACTATACTAATTAGTGAGGAAGCTAATGATGATGATCATGTAACTTCGATCAAGTTACTACCGAACCTCGAGGTAAAAGAGAGTGAGATCCGCACTGAGTGGTACGGTAATCCTGTTCGGAGGTCGTGTTACTTGACCATGACAAACCTACGAACTATGAGGAAGCGATGATGAGCCCAGATTCCGCAAAATGGTTTGAGGCCATGAAATCTGAGATATGATCCATGTATGAGAACAAAGTATGGACTTTGATGGATTTGCCCGATGATCGGCAAACCATAGAAAATAAATGGATCTTCAAGAGGAAGACAAACGTTGATAGTAGTGTTACTATCTACAAAGCTCGACTTGTTGCAAAAAGGTTTTCAACAAGTTCAAGGGGTTGACTACGATGAGACCTTCTCACCCGTAGCGATGCCTAAGTCTGTTCGAATCATGTTAGCAATTGCCGCATTTTATGATTATGAAATTTGGCAAATGGATGTAAAACTGCATTCTGAATGGATTTACGGAGGAAGAGTTGTATATGATGCAACCGAAGGTTTTATCGATCCAAAGGAGCTAACAAAGTGTGCAAGCTCAGCGATCCATTTATGGACTGGTGCAAGCATCTCGAGTTGGAATATACGCTTTGATAAGTTGATCAAAGATATAGTTTATACTGCACTTGCAAAGGAAGCCTCAGATTTGCAAGAAAGTGAGTGGGAGCAATACAACATTTCTGATAAGTATATGTGAATGACATATTGTAGATCAGAAATAATGTAGAATTATTCTGTAAAGCATAAAGGAGTGTTTGAAAGGAGTTTTTCAAAGAAAGACCTCAGTGAAGTTGCTTACATATTGAGCATCAAGATCAATAGAGATAGTTCAAGACGCTTGATAAGTTTTTTCAGTGAGTACATACCTTGACAAGATTTTGAAGTAGTTCAAAATGGAACAGTCAAAGAAAGAGTTCTTGCCTGTGTTACAAGGTGTGAAATTGAGTAAGACTCAAAACGCGACCACGGAAGAAGATAGAAAGAGAATGAAAGTCATTCCCTATGCCTTGGCCATAGGTTCTATAAAGTATGCCATGCTGTGTACCAGATCTGTTGTATACCCTACATCGAAGTTTGGCAAGGAGTACAACATTGATCTAGGAGTAGATCACTAGACATCGGTCAAAATTATCCTTAGTGGAATAAGGATATGTTTCTCGATTATGGAAGTGACAAAAGGTTAAATCGTAAAGGGTTACGCCGATGCAAGTTTTGACACCGATCCGATGACTCTAAGTCTCGATCTAGATACATATTGAAAGTGGGAGCAATTAGCTAGAGTAGCTCCCGCAAGAGCATTGTAGATATAGAATATTTGCAAAATACGACGGCTCGAATGTGATGCACCCGCTGACTAAACTTCTCTCACAAGCAAAACATGATCATACCTTTGTACTCTTTGGGTGTTAATAACATAGCGATGTGAACTAGATTATTGACTCTAGTAAACCCTTTGGGTGTTGGTCACATGACGATGTGAACTATGGGTGTTAATCATATAGATATGATTATTGGTGTTCAATCATATGGCGATGTGAACTAGATTATTGACTCTAGTGCAAGTGGGAGATCAAGGAAATATGCCCTAGAGGCAATAATAAAGTTATTATTTATTTCTTATTTCATGATAAATGTCTATTATTCATGCTAGAATTGTATTAACCGGAAACATAATACATGTGTGAATATATAGACAAACAGAGTGTCACTAGTATGCCTCTACTTGACTAGCTTGTTAATCAAAGATGGTTATGTTTCCTAACCATGAACAAAGAGTTGTTATTTGATTAACGGATCACATCATTAGTTGAGTGATCTGATTGACATGACCCATTCCGCTAGCTTAGCGCCCGATCGCTTAGTATGTTGCTATTGCTTTCTTCATGACTTATACATGTTCCTATGACTATGAGATTATGCAACTCCTGTTTACGGAGAAACACTTTGTGTGCTACCAAACGTCACAACGAATCGGGTGATTATAAAGGTGCTCTACAGGTGTCTCCAAAGGTACTTGTTGGGTTGGCGATTTCGAGATTATGATTTGTCCTCCAATGTCGGAGAGGTATCTCTGGCCCTCTCGGTAATACACATCACTTAAGCCTTGCAAGCATTTCAACTAATGAGTTAGTTGTGAGATGATGTATTACGGAACGAGTAAAGAGACTTGCCGTAACGAGATTGAACTAGGTATTGATACCGACGATCGAATCTCGGGCAAGTAACATACCGATGACAAAGGGAACAACGAGGTTGTTGTGCGGTTTGACCGATAAAGATCTTCGAGAATGTGTAGGAACCAATATGGGCATCCAGGTTCCGCTTATTGGTTATTGACCGAGACATGTCTCATCATGTCTACATTGTTCTCGAACCGTAGTGTCCGCACGCTTAAGGTTTCGATGATGCTTATATTATGAGTTTATGTATTTTGATGTACCAAGGTTGTTCGAGTCCTGATATGATCACGGACATGACGAGGAATCTCAAATGGTCGAGACATAAAGGTTGATATATTGGACGGATATATTTGGACACCGGAAAGGTTCCGGAGAAGTTTGGAGCTCCGGAGGTTACTGGAACCCCGGGAGGTATATGGGCCTTATTGGGCCCATGTAGGAGGAAGAGAGAAGGAGCAAGGAGGGGTGCCCCAAGCCCAATCCAAATTGGGAGGGGCCGCCCCCTTTCCTTTCTCCTTCCCCTCTCTTCCTTCCTACTACTAGTACTACTTCCTAATACTAGTACTCCTTCCTTCCCTCCAAATAAGATAAGGAAGAGAGAGGGAAACCTACTTGGAGTAGGTTTCCCCCTCCCTATGGCACGCCCACCTTGAGGCCGGCCACCTCCTCCCTCCCTCCTTTATATATGGGGGTAGGGGGGCACCTTAGGACACACAAGTTGATCATTGAGATCGTTCCTTAGCCGTGTGCGGTGCCCCCCTCCACGATATTACATCTCGATCATATTGTAGCGGTGCTTAGGTGAAGCCCTGCGACAGAGAACATCAAGATCGCCACCACGCCGTCAGGTCGACGGAACTCCCCTGAGCCTCTATCTGGATTGGAGATCGAGGGTGCGCCATCGAGCTGTACGCGTGTCAAGAACTCGGAGGTGCCGGAGTAACGGTGCTTGGATCGGTCGACCGGAGGACGACGACTACTTCCTCTATGTTGCATCAACGCTTCGCTTCGGTCTCACGAGGGTACGAGACAACACTCTCCCTCTCGTTGCTATGCATCACCATGATCTTGCGTGTGCGTAGGAAATTTTTTGAAATTACTACGTTCCCCAGCACTTTATTCATTGTATACCATGCTCATGGAATTTCAAATGAATCTTCATCTTCATTGTGTTGTAGATGCAAATCTTCTCTTATGCCCATGTCCTCCAAATCAAGCCTAGAACTAATCGTGTCCTTTGTCTTCCTTCAATGTTCGTAAACGCCCCTAGCAGATTCTCGTGATATGTTTTTCTCAATGTGCATTACATCGAGATTATGCCTTAATTTCAGATCAGCCTAGTATGGCAGGTCCCACAAACAAGACCTCCGGTCCCAACATTGACCTTCCTCACGCTTTCTTTTCTTCATGACTTTTCCGGTCTCACATCTTTCACCTTTTCAAGTTGCTGCTCCAGCTCTTCTTTAGTGAATTCAGCTGGCTTGTCACGGGTTTCATTCTCACCATTAAAATCTTTGCTTCTTCACCAGCGATGGTTTGGGGGAAGAAAGCGGCGGTGCCCAATATAGCATATCTTGCTCCTTATTCTCTTTGAGCAAGGGTCTTTGTCACAATGGACACAAGCCTGATAACCCGCTGTGATCCTCCCAGACAGAGTGTGTAGAGCCGGGAAATCATGGATGGACCATATGATCGCAGCACATAGATTGATCTTTTCTTCTGGACTCAAGGAAATTCTTCTACGAGGGGCTCCATAAAGACATCAAAATCCTTTCCTGGAGAATCTGGACCCGGGATAAGCAATGACATCATGAAGTTGGACTGATCCATGCATGCCCATGGTGGCAGGTTGCACGGCACCACAAAAACTGGCCACATGCTATAAGACGTGCTCATGTTCCCAAACATATTAAACCCATTTGTGGCAATGCCAAGTTTTATGTTCCTTGGATCTGCAGCAAAATCAAATTGTATACGGTCAAACTCTTTCCATGCCTCTCCATCCGCTGGATGGCTCAGCTCATTGTCCACAGGTTGCCGCTTCAGCTTGTGCCACTGTACCTCACGCGATGATTTCTTCGAGATGAACATCCGCGGCAGCCTTGGTATCAAGGGAAAGTGCCTCACTACCTTCTCCGGTATTGACTTCTTCCCATCAGCATCTTTCCACCTAGATGCATTGCATTTTGGACATTTGTCATGCTTTGCTAAATCCTTCCGAAACAAGACACAGTTATTTGGGCACACATGTATTGACACATAACCTAACCCCACTGCATGGATTATGCTCAATGCTTCATCCCGAGATCCGGGAACACAACTATCGTGGAATTGCAAGCTCAAAAGATGGAGTATTATGCTGAATGCGGCATTGCTAATCCGTAGAAAGACTTGATGTGGAGTAACTTCACGGTGAAGGTAAATCTTGAAAATTTACCCCTTCATGAGCTACGCGTCGCCTCGCCTAACACCTCAAGCAAACAATGATTTCTGTCCATCAAGACGATCTTCAAAGATCGCACAAATCCTTCAATAGGTCAGAATCCTATCATCTTCATGCCCATCCTCTTCCTCCAAAACAACATTATCTCGCAAAACCTTTTCCATGAAATCAATGCCAAGATCACCACCACCCATCATATGAGGGGCCTCAGACGCCTTCAAAATGTTGAGGTTGTCTGTCTAAAGGTTCTCCATGATATATCCATCTATCATATGTGCTGGACATCCCATTAAGAAGCAGATGATCTTCCACTCTTCCTTGAGCCATTCTTGGACGGTTGAGGCATTCACAACATGGGCAAAGAATGTGAGCATCGTTGGCAAAATTTGCCCGAACAAATGCCATGAAATCATCAACTCCTTCCATATGTTCTTTCAAAAATTTTCTAACTCCTTTTCTAATCCAGCTTCTGTCCATCTGCCAAAGACAACAAAATGTTGCAACTTAGCAAATCAATTTCAGTGCATCAAAATTAATTAATGAAAATGGACGGAAGTTGTCGGTGTCAAAACCGGCGGATCTCGGGTAGGGGGTCCCGAACTGTGCGTCTAGGCGGATGGTAACAGGAGACAAGGGAGACGATGTTTTACCTGTGTTGGGCCCTCTCGATGGAGGTAAAACCTACGCCCCGCTTGATTAATATTGATGATATGGGTAGTACAAGAGTGGATCTACCACGAGATCAAGGAGGCTAAACCCTAAAGCTAGCCTATGGTATGATTGTTGTAATGTATGTTGTGTCCCACGGACCAAAGCCCTCCGGTTTATATAGACACCGGAGGAGGCTAGGGTTACAGTAGTCGGTTACAATGGTAGGAGATCTACATATCCAGATTGCCAAGCTTGCCTTCCACGCCAAGGAAAGTCCCATCCGGACACGGACGGAGTCTTCAATCTTGTATCTTTGTAGTCTTCGAGTCCGCGGACGATGATAGTCCGCTGTCCGGACACCCCTAGTCCAGACTCCTCAAGAGCCCTCGAACCAGGCTTCAATGATGATTAGTCCGCGCGCATAATGTTTGGCATTGCAAGGCGGGTTCCTCCTTGAATAATCCAGAGAAGATCATGAACACCAGGATAGTGTCCGGCTTTGCAAAATAAATTCCACATTCCACCGTAGAGAGAATAAAATGTACACCAGTTCAATCTGCTGACATATTATGCAGCGTGACATCACACCACTACCAAGCCTTTGTTTGAATTGTTGTTTACTATACCACCTCAAAGACGCTTAGCTAAGCGTTTCTTGGCATGTCTTATCAAGGTAGATCGTGTTCCCCTTATTCCGGATTCTCATCAATACGGACGTGGGTAACCCAACCGCGCCATTGATGGTGGCGCTTGGGAGATAAGCGAGTTTTATCAGGCGGTGGGGACGATAGTTTTAAATCCGCCTATATATAAGGGATAAAGATTTACCTTCTCACCCACGCCTTCTTCCTCCTTTGCTTATCCATCTCCGCGCATTCAAGCTCCAACGCCTGTTCACGATCTCGCCGACCTTCTCCGAATATGTCCGGAGCGGAGGCAATGGTTGGCCTCCACCGTTAAGGAGGAGTATCACCACTGTGCGCAGCGCGGATACCTTTCCGGCGATATCGCGATCGGCCGCCCGACGAGGGCAGCTCATCCCCACCCCCGGCCCCATGAGAGGGTCGTCTTCCTTCCCCACTTCCTCCATGGACTGGGCTTTCCACTCCACCCATTCGTCCGGGGATCATGTTTTACTACGGCCTGGATTTCCACGATCCGCGCCAACTTCATCCTCAACATCTCAGCGTTTATCGTCGTGTGCGAGGCCTTCCTCTGCATCCGGCCCCACTTCGGCCTGTGGCTCAAGACCTTCAACCTCAAGCCGAAGGTTGTGAAGGGCATGCAAGCGGAATGCGGAGGCGCCATGTTGGGTAAGTTGCCCAACGCCCTTGGCTCGAAGGGCCTTCGTGGACTCCGCCAAGGGGTGGCAATCGGGTGGTTCTACATCACCGAGCCGCGCAAGCCCACATTGGCGGCGGCCCCCGAGTTTAGATCTGGCGTCCCCACGCAGCTCACCTCCTGGAAAGAGAAGGGCTTGCTGTGGGGCAATCCAAAGGAGGTGACAGGACTCCGAGCCTGCATCCAGAAGCTGGTGAGCAATAAGCTCAGGCTCGTCGACGTGGTCCAAGTCATGCTCATCCGCCGGATTCTCCCATGCCAAGCACGGGCATTCAATCTGTGGGAGTTCAATCCGGAACAGCACCAGGCGCTGAGCGGGCTCTTCGATACGACATACGAAGGCGCCTGGAGGGTGCTGTTTAAGGGCGCCGAAGCCCCCGCATCCGCGACGGAAGATCGCGGGTTCTGCTCGCAGCATCCGGCTGACGAGGTAAGTGATTCAACCCCATTACAGGACACTTGTGGTAATCAAATCGATTCTCAGAGGGTTTCATTCTTTCTTTTCCTTTGACAGGAATGGATGGAGAAGGCCAAGCAGCTCATCAGCCCGGCTCCCATGCCAGAAGACCCAGAGAAAGCCCGTTTAGCAGGGCTGCTGGTTCCGGCACCGCACGTGGTGCCGGAGAAGAAGGCCAAGAAAGGTGGCCGCGGGGACTCAAAAGAGTTCCCGTAATCAGGCGTCCGACGACGAGGCAGACTCCTCCCCTGAAGACGACGAGGAGGAGGAGGATGCTCTCCCAGAGGAGGGAGAGGAATAGGAAGGCTTCCCCAATAGGGGAGGCCGAAGGGTCCAAGAGGGGGAGGACTATCCCCCTGGACAGTTTCGCCAACACCACCATTGGCGAGGATGAATGGTCTCCAAGGGCCAGGCGTCCGGCAAGATCGTAAGTATCCGGATCCTTGATATGTAATTTCTTTCATGTCGCGTAGCATCCTTCTAATGCCGCGTTCTGTCCGTAGTCCGGCCGATGATGATCTCCCCGCTTCATCAAGCGGGTCATTGGCCCCGTCGGATGTGGATTCACTTCGACCGCCGCTATTTCGCGCCGGGCGAGGACGCCGAGGTGGGATCGCAGAGGGACCCATCAGAGGAGGCTCCGAGGCGCCGTCAGCTGCCTCCCGGACTTTGTGCCGGACTCTACATCGAACTCGCAGTGGTTCCAGAGTCCGCGGTGCCCTTCAAGGAACGGCAAGACCGTGACACCGGCGATCTCTCGCCCAACCGAGGCACCAGATAACTTGTTGAGGCGCTTAAAGGCGCTCCATCGAGGAAGAACACCGCACTATCATGAGTGCGGTGATTGAAAGGTTCATCTCGCCAAGAGCGGGCCGACCAAGCCTCAAGCAGCCTTTTAACAAGCTTTGAGGTAAGAAGTTAAAATTATGTAATGTAATACCGCATAGACAAGAGCCCTCGATGCTCAGTTTGGTGTTCAGAAGAAAAGCCGGACCGAGGATCTAACAAGATATACACAGGGTGCTTAAAATATGTCAACATGGGTTTGCAGGCTGCGCTGCTGACCTCTGCCGCACTATCGGCGGAGGTCGATGTGTTGAAGAAGGATTCGAGCGGTCCGAAAGCAAAGAGCTCGCCATGCCAAGAAGCAGCTCTAGGACAAAGAAGGTGAGTCACACCACTTTGAATAGTTACCTTACAGAAAAGGATTTTGGTTGCAATAAAATTAACAATGATAATTTGGATATTGCAGGGGCCATGAACGAGGTGGCAGCCCTAAACGAGGCTGTGTCCGCGGCCGATCGCAGTGCGGCCGTGGAGCGGGCAGAGCGAGAAAAGCAGGAGGTACGGGTGGCGGAAGTACGGCACGAGCTCCAGGCTCTCATGGAGAAGCATGAGAGTTTGGAGCGTGACTCCAAGACTCGAGAGTCCGAGCTTGCCTCGGCTCTCGAAAGTGCCAAGTCCGCCAAGGCCAAGGCCCGTAAGGCCCTTCAGGAGGTTGAAGATGTGAAGAAGATAGCGGCGGGTAAGGCATTTTTCATGCAAAGCAAGCATGTTAATGTAAACTACCTTACACTTACCGCGCTCGAGCTCTCCAGGGCGCTTGCAGATCTGCCGCGATAGTGCGTCCGATGCCGCCAGATTCTATCGTGGCGTGGAGGGAGCTCGACGGAGAAGGTCTTCGGTCTCAAGACGCCGAGGCCGGACATCCGGTGCCCCAAGCGACCGGTGAAGCGGTGGTCGAACTCCACAAGGTAGCCGAGGAGGCCATGAAGGGCCTTATAGTCCGGTGTGGCTCGACAGGCCATGCCAGGAGCTACTCGGCCTCGGCGGCAGCTGGTGGATGCGTGCCTCGGTGGAGGTCATCAAGCGCTCCCCTCGTATTGAAGGTGCTCGTCGGGCCCTTGCCCGCACAAAGGTGCTGCAGGGCAAGTTGATGCGGAGAAGCTTTCACGGACCCACCGCCACCGGCAAGGAGTATCGCACGCCGGAGATGTATTATAAAACTGTCTCAAGGGAGCCCGCGATATTGCGGATGAGTGCCCTAGAAATGTAATCTTTGAGTGAACTCGCTATGTATTATCCATGCGCTGAAAACTTCGCTCATATGCGCCTTAAGCAACGCTTGTCTAATTTAAAATATTACCTTCTATGCGGCCAGATATAAAATCGAGAGATGGTAAGTCGTTGGTTTCACCCCCAAGCCACGAAAGTCTTTGGGGTGTTGGGATAAACTTGAGCACTCTCGCTCCCATTTTGGGTCCATCTAGGAGGCGCCAACACAACGAACAAGGCAACCGGACTTATAATGCTTGAACACTCTCACTTAGCAATAGAATTCTATAATTTTAAATTTTGGCGAAGCCCCGGTATTCGAAGACCGAATCCGGCGCTATCCACGCCTTCGTCGGACATGGTCCGAACTTCTTCAAGCGGCGCGAGTCTTTATGACCTGAAAAGACCTCTCGAATAGCGACCAGTCTCTTGCCTTATCATGCCGCCGTTTTAGCTTTCCATCGAGGCGCCGCCGCTCAACCGGGTGCAATCGCAGTGGTTCTCCCAGGCCACCTTAGCCGACGGAACGGAACGTAAGTCACCAAAACGTGGGAGCCGCAAACCCAACTAGTGACCCAAGACATGATTCGAGCCGATTCATATAATGCTATAAGTTCGGGTGCCGACTTATGAAAGTGTTCGGACTTATCACACCATAATGTGGGGAACATAAGCCCTCGGTGTATTAGGCCGCACTAAAATATACGGGTGCAAGATGTCATGTAATGAACATATATATAAAATGGTAATGTAATTGCAATGAAAAGTGCTGCATTATTTATTAAAGGAAGTCCGCTATGGGTGCGGATCGATACAAATAGTCTTGGTAAGCAAGGGATTTGGACTATAAACATGTCCTCTCCGTGGGTGAGCTGCGGACTTGGTGTATATAATCGAATTTAATGCTCGTAATTGAGATCACCTCAGTGTTCGTCACAGCCTTCTTTCGTCCCTTACTGTTGCATCATGAGTTCGGCAGGTTCATCGCCGGACAGGGCCTCTGGTTAACGGAGTCCTGTGTATACAAAGAAGGAAAATAAAAAATAAAAAAAGGGGGGCACACTTGCGAGCCCCTGGTGTGGTCAAACCGCACTCTGGGTCCATTGCGATCGTGCCCCTTCCCCTGTGCCCATGGTATCTCCAAAGCGTAATGATGTACGCGAGTGTTATTCTTGCGATCATGCGCGCTGGCGAGGGTGGGGCCGCATTGCTACGCTGATGCTCGATCGCGCCAGTGGTCTTGGTTGGTATTGCTTCGGGCGCGTTTTGCTGTGTCCGCCGCTTAACGGCCGGGCTGGAGAATTGCCTTAAGAGGCTACTCAGATTGCCGCTGGAGCACCAGATGTTCCTCCATTTGAGGAGTGTTCCAGATTCCCATCGACCGTGATGACTCCACGGGCCCGCATCTTGAGCCTAAGGTGCATAATGCGGCACCGCATTGAATTTTGCAAACGCGTTCGTCCGAAAGCAGAGCGCGATAGCCGCCTGAAACGGGACTATGTCAAGATTAACTCTCGCCCGAAATTATCCGGGATCCAAGACCACTTCAGCAGGATCGAGCTGCATAGCTTGGCTTCACTCTGGTATGACACCTTTAAAGGTTGTCTTTGTAGGTTTAATCCTTGAGGGTCTATGCCCATTTTGGCGACCGATCCCGATAAAGCAGGTTCAGTTACTACCGCCGCCCATCGGGACTCTCATGAGGTGAAATCCATCGACGATTGGGTCTAAAACCACGCGCGAATCCGCCATGGCGATGCTGGTCGGATGGTCTCTTCGATCGAAAGTGATCGGACAAGAGGACCATGGGTTGAACTTGAGGCGATCGCTCCATCGCGTAGACATCCCTTAGTGCGCGCTTCCTCTGCCTCTTGGGTATATGGGGTGCGTAAATCATGTTCACCATCCGCACTTGTGGGGGAAAACCCTTCTGTCCTCTATTGTTCGGCGGTCGGGTCTCTTCCTCGTCGTCGCTGTTTAGCCCCTTGTCATTGTTTTCAGCAATTCACTTGCCTGCCTGCTTGAACACCCAGCAATCTCTGTTGGTGTGATTAGCTGGTTTTTCAGGGGTGCCATGTATCTGGCATAAGCGGTCGAGTATTCGGTCCAAATTGGACAGACCCGGAGTGGTTCTTTTGAATGGCTTCTTCCGCTGACCGGGTTTAGAGCCTCGGAATCCGGCGTTGACTGCCGCATCCTCCTTATCGTCGCCGTTAATTCGACGTGACATGCCGTTGTTGTCCTTAGTATCCAGACTGCCAGAATTTTTACGGAGATTGTTGCTGCGAGCTAGCCAGCTGTCCTCTCCCGCGCAAAAGCGGGTCATTAGTGATGTGAGGGCTGCCATGGATTTCGCTTTTCCTGCCCTGTGCCGGGCTAGCCATTCGTCCCGGATGTTATGTTTGAAGGCTGCAAGGGCCTCGCGATCCGCTGATCGACGATTTGGTTTTTCTTTGTCAAGAACCGTGTCGTAATTGTCCGCCGATTCGTCTGGCTGCTGAATAATGTGGCTTAGGTCATCGGCGGCTGGTGGTCGCGCATACATGCCCTGGAAGTTGTCGAGGAATGCGGCTTCCAGGTCTTCCAAGCACCCAATTGACTCTGCGGGCAAGCTGTTTAGCCAATGCCGAGCTGGTCCTTTAAGCTTGAGTGGGAGATACTTGATTGCATGGAGATCGTCTCCGCGGGCCATATGGATGTGGAGAAGATAATCTTCGATCCAAACCGTGGGGTCTGTTGTGCCATCGTAGGATTCGATGTTTACGGATTTAAACCCTTCGGGGATTTGATGATCCATTACTCGTCGCTGAAGCATAGCGGGTGTCTTGGCGCCTCAGATTGAGCGATATCACGGCGCAGCTCTCGAGAGCATTGTTCTGCTGTGTTCGCCCGCCGGGTTATTGTATCCGCGCGACGGTATTCGCTATGGGTCGTGGGCGCCACGTGATCCATAGATGGATCTGGATTGCCTTGCTTTGTCCTCCAATATGTCTCGCAAGTCCGCGCTGCTCCCTCTTGGCTTCAGACTTTTGGAGCGATGCCGACGCACGGTCTTGGCTGGGGCCTGGATGCCTCTTCGCCACGACCACGGGTGGTCGGTCAGCCATATATCGTCGCTGGTGATGGAGGTATGAATGCTTCCTCCTCTAATCGGGGAGCAGCTTGCGCCTTGGGTAGCTTTTGAGGGCGTTCAAGTTTATACTCTTCGCCGCGAGGACCTCGGTCCATCGATCGCCAGCAGAGTCCGATCAGCTTAAAGCTATTGCTGCCTTTTCTTTAGGCTGTTTGTTGTGGCGATAAGCCCGCGCTTGAAACGCTCTTGTTCGACGGGATCTCGTGTACGCATTTAATTCGTCATCGTTGAGGCTTGCCGCCTTCGATGGGAGGCATATAGTTATGATCCTCAACCTCTTAAATGCGCCGCCTCTCGTGAGGGCTTGCTTCGCATCCTCCCCGCTACCGAGTCTTCTTTGAGGGGATTGTCTTCGCACACTCGGGTTTTATTATCTCTGTGTTGGAATCTCCATTCTTGCCGTGGCGGATTTGGAGTGGTGCCGCCGACGCCGGGCGCTTGGGCTGCTTTTAAAGATTCTCGCCTCCGCCGCTTCTTCGCCGTCCCGTCTTTTGGGGTGTCCACCATGTATATGTCGATGACGAGGTGGTCTTCAGGTGCCAGAGGCGCTGGTTCTGTTAAATCTCCGCATCATCGCCCATAGCGCCGATGTCGCCGGAGTCGTAGTCAGCATGTCGGTTAGATCGCCGACGGTGGCTACAAAGTGGGTGGTGGGTGGGCTCTGAATTTCTTCGCCGTCCGTACCCCAACCATCCTGGCCATAGTCCGGCTAGGACTCTCGCGATAATGAGAGGTGCTTTAGCGAATTTAGGATGTCGCCAAAGGGCGAGTGTTGGAAGATGTCTGCGGCGGTGAATTCCATAACCGGCGCCCAATCCGAATCGATTGGTAGGGGCGCGGGAGGTTCGGAGTCTGGCAAGGAGTCCAGAACCTCGGAATCACGAGTTTCGCAGGGGACAGGATTAGTGTTCGGATCCATCGCCGTGGATGTTGAAGCCCAGGTTCGGGCCCTCTCGATGGAGGTAAAACCCTACGTCCTGCTTGATTAATATTGATGATATGGGTAGTACAAGAGTGGATCTACGACGAGATCAAGGAGGCTAAACCCTAAAGCTAGCCTATGGTATGATTGTTGTAATGTATGTTGTCTCCTACGGACCAAAGCCCTCCGGTTTATATAGACACCGGAGGAGGCTAGGGTTACACAGAGTCGGTTACAATGGTAGGAGATCTACATATCCGTATTGCCAAGCTTGCCTTCCATGCCAAGGAAAGTCCCATCCGGACACGGGACGGAGTCTTCAATCTTGTATCTTTGTAGTCTTGGAGTCCGGCGAACGATGATAGTCCGGCTGTCCGGACACCCCCTAGTCCAGGACTCCCTCAGAAGTAATGGAAGCTAAAATTCCAGAAAATAAGGTAGGCACCCAAGTTTATATGCTAACTGCCTAAGCACAACATTCAGCTATTTCCAATTTCTCACTACTTTAGTCCAGTTCACATGGTTTACTGATTCCACATGGGAGCAATAAAAAGTAGTTCAAATGGAAATACAGATTTCACATGGGAGAAAAGAAAATCTAACTAAAACATGATGGTTCACAAAAAACAGAGGTGGTTAAACAACCAACAATAACAATATATGCTGCCACTAAGAACTATTTTCGTTAAACCACCAACAATAACACCACTGTCAATTTACATGAATGCCATTTCCAAGATTGCATCAAATCTACATCAATGAGAGTTTTCCTAGTTTACATCTAATCTACATCAATATTCAGGTCCTTTCACAGATTTGAGGCTGAAATTTCAGAGGTGTAACATCAAATCTACATCAACCCTGTGATCCTGCTTCAGTGGAAAGACCAACTCGAGCTCTGTTCTATTGATTGTCGACAACATAATTTACCAAGAATAATTGATGAATGCCAAAAGAATTCTTAACAATTTCATCAACAACAATTCTCCTAATAATTTCATCAACAAAAATTCTCTTCACAATTTCTACCAAATTCATCAATGACATTTCCAAGAGATTTTTCCAAGCTTACAACAAACCTACATCAAATCACTCTATGTGTGTGTGGAGATTCTCCTAACAAATCTACATCAAATCATTGACATCAACAGAGAGGAGAGGGGGAAGAGGAGGGGGGAAGGAGAGGGGTGCATACGTGGGCGAGGTCTGCTTGCGGCGGTGGCGACTCCCCCATGCTCGGTGGCGGTGAGTCCCCCATGCGTGGGCGAGGCGAGCGGCGAGGTCGCTGCCTCGTCAGGCCCCGCCCGCCCGCCTCCGCCCCTGCTGGTTGCTTCCGCCGCGAGGCCGTGGGGGAGGTCACCTGCAGCGAGGTCGTGGGCAAGGCGAGTTGCTTTGGCTGCCGGCCCCGCCCGCCAGCCGCCCACCAGCCCACCTGGTTGCTTCCGCCGCCGCCCGCCGCCACCTGGTCGGAAGACCTAGAAAAACGCTAAGTGTTGCTCTGCTCGATGCCACCCGCCGCCACCTGGTCGGAAGGCCCCACTTGTCAATGACACGAGAGAGCCGTAGTTTTATATAATGTATAGATAAATTCCCATACCTGAGCAACTATCCATCTCTAGCCCAGCGGTAGCGAGCGAGCGAAGCTAGCGCGAGGTCATCGGTTCGAGTCCCGCCTCGCGCCTCTTTTTGGGCGATTACACTCGGCCCCACCTGCCAAGTGGGTCTCAGATGTCGCTGTGTGTGCCCGTCTGTTGTTGAATATTAACATTTTAAAAAAATGACACCTAGACAAAGGACACATAAGCGAGGTTGGTGAGGTGGCTGCCTAATCATCCTAATTCTTTCAAACTCAAGTGTAGTGACCATGTTGTATTGGTCGTTATCAGCTAGGCGTGAGGCAGTGGACAGTGCTTCCCGCTTTACGACCATTTCCTCTAATGGCATTATGACCTTTCTGACCAAAATGGTCGTTATGGTTTAGGGTTTAGAGCCCCCCAGACAGCTTTTGATCAATTGGTCTAAAATGGTCATAAATTTATGACCAATTCTTCGAGGGTCACTGACAGAAGGTCATAAGTTGACATATTTCTTGTAGTGTCTTTATTATCTTGCAAACCTATCCTATCACACCTACAAAGTACTTCTAGTTTCATACTTGTTCTAGGTAGAGCGAACAATAAGCGTGCGTAGAGTCGTATGAGTGGCAGATAGGACTTGAGGGAATGTTTGTTCTACCTTTAGCTCCTCGCTGGGTTCGACACTCTTAGTTATCGAAAGAGGCTACAATTGATCCCGTATACTTGCAGTTTATCAAGACCTTTTTCTAGCGCCGTTGTCGGGGAGTCATAGCGTGGGGTGAATATTCTCGTTTGTCCTTGTTTGCTTTATCACTAATTAATTTTATTTGCTGTTCTTAGTTGTTTTCTATCTTTAGTTATGGGTAGGAAACGCAAAATACCAAAAAAATAGTTGTACCTACTACACCAATGGTTGAAGAACCACTCAAAATCTATCGCACTCCTGAAGCTGTTTACTTGGATCATCTTTGATCCCTTTGTGCTCGTGCTGAAACCCCAACTAGCTTAGTTGAGGGCAAATATTTAGATGAGCATGCTTGTTATGTGCGACACCGTATATCTGAAAAGGGGAAACTTTTACTGGATCAAATTCATTGTTTGCAATGCTATGCTTGGACTTTATGTGAAATATATGATGTTACTTGTTGTTCTGAAAACCCTAAGAAACACCTTCCCTAACAATGCTTGTTAAGTGATAATGGAATCGTATCTTCATATGCTAAGGGTGTTTATAATTACTATGATGTTTAACAAATTGAAGAATTTGTTGCTTTTAAGCGTGCTTATGAAATTGCTTCTTTGATTGAAAAGTATGATGCTACTCTCTACAAATCTGAAAATTTTGCCATACTTGAATATTGTTATGATAATTATGCTTCTAATGCCTATGTTAAACTATATATTGCGGACTCCTCCGCTATCCAAGAAGAGACTAATATTTTGCAGGAGTCTATGGAAGAAGAAATTGATGAAACTCTGAGCTCATTGCATGAAAAAGATGATGAGGAGACCGAAGGACAAAAGGAGGAAGGGCGGATTAGCTACCCGTGCCCACCTTCTAATGAGAGTAACTCTTCAAGTCATACATTGTTTAATTCCCGTTCGTGCTTACCGAAGGATAATTGCTATGATGATTGCTATGATCCCGTTGATTCTCTTGAAATACCCCTTTTTGATGATGCTGCTATGCTTGTGGCCAAGATGCCAATATGAATTATGCTTATGGAAATAAACTTGCTATAGTTCCTTATGTTAAACATGAAATTGTTGCTACTGAACCCACGCATGATAGTCCTATTATCTTTTTGAATTCTGCCGACTACACTATATCGGTGAAGTTTGTGCTTAGTAAGGATTATATTGATGGGTTGCGTTTTACCTTTGCACGTGATGATTTTGATAGATATAATATGCATGTGCTTGCCGCTCCTACTTGCAATTATTATGAGAGAGGAACTATATCTCCACCTCTCTATGATTCCCACACGATAAAAATGGCAAGAAACTGTTTATATTATGCATTGGCCTTTACTTTGTGTGAATGAATTGTTCTTTTATGACATGCCGATGCATAGGAAGAGATTTAGACTTCATTGTTGCATGATGTATGTTACTTTGTGCTCACTACTAAATTACAAATCATTGTTAATTAAAATTGGCTTTGATATACCTTGGGATCCGGGTGGATCCATTACTTGAGCACTATATGCCTAGCTTAATGGCTTTAAAGAAAGCGCTACCAGGGAGACAACCCGGAAGTTTTCGAGAGTCGTTTATTTTCGTTGAGTGCTTTTATATAGTTTAAACACAAAAAAAATAAAGAGGGGAACCTAAAGCTTTTCAAAAAGGAAAGTGAAAGTGAGAAAGACAAGCATTGTTGAAGTGGGAGAGCTCCTTGAACTTTGTTCATGCTCAGGGAAACTTTGTGAATCTTAATCACAGAAACTTTTCATCAAAAATAATGATCACCTTGTACAATTCCATTGTATTATAAAAATAATGTGCCAAGGTTTGCCTTTAGGATGTTCACATTGCTTCTTGGTTTGTGCGGTGCAGGACAGAAACTTTGGCTGTAGTGCGCGATTTTACAGTTTTTACTGGAACGTCAAACGGTTCTGATTCTTTTTGCACTGTCTTGATATGCAAATTGTTTATATTTCCTAATTTTTGTAGAATTGTTGGGGTTCCAGAAGTATTGTGAATGTTCAGATTGCTACAGACTGTTCTGTTTTTGATAGATTCTGTTTTTTATGCGTAGTTTGTTTGTATTGATGAATCTATCAATTTATATCAGTGGATTAAGCCATGAAAAAGTTATATTACAGTAGACAAAATGCAAAAACAAAATATGAATTGGTTTGCTACAGTACTTAGAGTAGTGATTTGCTTTATTATACTAACGGATCTTAACGAGTTTTCTGTTGAAGTTTTGTGTGGATGAAGTGTTTGATCAAGGAGGTCTTGATATGAGGAAAAGAAAGAGAGGCAAGAGCTCAAGCTTGGGGATGCCCGAGGCACCCCAAGTAAATATTCAAGGAGACTCAAGCATCTAAGCTTGGGGATGCCCTGGAAGGCATGCCCTCTTTCTTCAACAAGTATCGGTATAGCCAGATTCGCTTGCTCATGCGATATGTGCAAGTCTTGGAGCGTCTTTTGCATTTACTTTTCACTTCTCTTTTATGCACCATGCTGGTAAGAGATAGTCCTTGGTTGATTTATAGAATGCTCATTGCACTTCAATTAAATCCTTTGAGTATGGCTTTATAGAATGCTTCACGTGCTTCACTTATATCATTTGAAGTTTAGATTGCGTGTTTCTCTTTACATAGAAAACCGCCATTTGTAGAATGCTCTTTTGCTTCACTTATATTTGTTAGAGCGTGTGCATAGATTTTGTAGAAAGAATTAAACTCTCTTGCTTCACTTATATCAATTTAGAGAGATGACAGGAATTGGTCATTCACATGGTTAGTCATAAAATTCAACATAAACTTGTGGATCACTGAATATGATAAGCTTGATTCCTTGCAATAGTTTTGCGATATAGAGATGATAATATGTGGGAGGTACTAGTAGATGGTTGTGTTTAGTAAGGATGTTGGTGTTAAGGTTTGTGATTCCCGAAGCATGCACGTATGGTCTACTAACTATGTAACCAAATTGGCGCGCATTGTATTTTAATTGTTTATCTTTGCGTGAAGGTCGGGCGCGCGCGATGGTTAACTCCTACCAACCTCCCCCTAGGAGTATGCGTGTAGTATTTTGTTTCAAGGGCTTTTAAATTTTTTGCAATAAGTATGTGAGTTCTTTATGACTAATGTTGAGTCCATGGATTATACGCACTCTCACCTTTCCATCATTGCTAGCCTCTTCGGTACCGTGCATTGCCCTTTCTCACCTCGAGAGTTGGTGCAAACTTCGCCGGTGCATCCATACCCCGTGATACAATACGCTCTATCACACACAGGCCTCCTTATATCTTCCTCAAAACAGCCACCATACCTACCTATCATGGCATTTCCATGGCCGTTCCAAGATATATTGCCATGCAACTTCCATCATCATCATATACATGACTTGAGCATTCATTGTCATATTGCCTTGCATGATCGTAAGATAGCTAATGATGTTTTCATTGCTTGTCCGTTTTTGATGTCATTGCGACGCTAGATCATTGCACATCCCGGTACACTGCCGGAAGCATTCATATGGAGTCATATCTTTGTTCTAGTATCAAGTTATAATTTTGAGTTGTAAGTAAATAAAAGTGTGATGATCATCATTATAGAGCATTGCCCCATAAAAAAGGGGGCCAAATAAGCCCGCCCAAAAAAAAGAAAAAAAAGAAAAGAAAAAAGAAAAGGGGCAATGTTACTATCCTTTTACCACACTTGTGCTTCAAATTCGCACCATGTTCTTCATATAGAGAGTCTCCTATGTTATCACTTTCATATACTAGTGGGAATTTTCAATATAGAACTTGGCTTGTATATTCCAACGATGGGCTTCCTCAAATGCCCTAGGTCTTCATGAGCAAGCACGTTGGATGCACACCCACTTAGTTTTCAGTTTGAGCTTTCATACACTTATAGCTCTAGTGCATCCGTTGCATGGCAATCCCTACTCCTCGCATTGACATTAATTGATGGGCATCTACATAGCCTGTTGATTAGCCGCGTCGATGTGAGACTTTCTCCCCTTTTGTCTTCTACACATAACCTCCACCATCATATTCTATTCCACCCATAGTGCTATATCCATGGCTCACGCTCATGTATTGCGTGAGAGTTGAAAAAGATTGAGAATACTAAAGTATAAAACAATTGCTTGGCTGACACCGGGATAGGCATGAGGGGTACCTTGTGTTAAGAAAAGGGAGCATACAAGACTATATGATTTTGTAGGGATAACTTTCTAGAAGCATTGATATTTTGAAAGAGATGATTTTTTGGTGGGATGCCCTAAGTATTATTGTTTTTATGTCAAATGATAGACTATTGCCTTAAATCACTCGTGTCTTAATACTCATGCCATGATTAGATTACATGATCAAGATTATGCTAGGTAGCATTCCACATCAAAAATTATCTTTTTTATCATTTACCTACTCCAGGACGAGCAGGAATTAAGCTTGGGGATGCTGATACGTCTCCGTCGTATCTATAATTTTTTATTGTTCCATGCCAATATTATTCAACTTTCATATACTTTTGGAAACTTTTTATATTATTTTTGGGACTATCATATTGATCCAGTGCCAGTGCCAGTTCCTGTCTATTGCATGTTTTATGTTTTGCAGAAACCCCATACCAAACGGAGTCCAAATGGGATAAAAATGGACGGAGAATTATTTTGGAATATTTGTGATTTTTGCGAAGTAAAATCAACGCGAGACGGTGCCCGAGGTGGCCACGAGACAGGGGCCCACGCCCACTCCAAGTGGGAGCGCCCCCACCCTCATGGTCCCCTCGTAAGGCGGTAGATGCCCTTTCTTTGGCCGCAAGAAAGCTAATTTTTGGAAAAAGATCTGGGCGAAGGTTTCAATCCAATCGGAATTACGGATCTCTGGATATAACAGAAACGGTGCCAGGGCAGAATCGGAGAACGCAGAAACAGAGTGGGACAGAGAGATAGATCCAATCTCGGAGGGGCTCTCGCCCCTCCCACGCCATGGGAGCCAAGGACAAGAGGGGAAACCCTTGTCCCATCTAGGGAGAAGGTCAAGGAAGAAGAAGGGGGGCTCTCTCCCACTTGCTTCCGGTGGCGCCGGAGCGCTGCCGGGGGCCATCATCATCACCGCGATCTTCACCAACACCTCCGCCATCCTCAGCAACATCTCCATCACCTTCCCCCCTCTATCTACAGCAGTCCACTCTCCCGCAACCCGCTGTACCCTCTACTTGAACATGGTGCTTTATGCTTCATATTATTATCCAATGATGTGTTGCCATCCTATGATGTCTGAGTACATTTTTGTTGTCCTATCGGTGATTGATGAATTGCTATGATTGGTTTGAGTTGCATGTTTTATTATTGGTGCTGTCCTATAGTGCTCTCCGTGTCGCCCAAGCGTGATGGATCCCCGCTGTAGGGTTTGCAATATGTTCATGATTTTATTATGGCGGCTGGCGTGAGTGACAGAAGCACATACTCGAGTAAGTAGGTTGTTTGCGTATGGGACAAAGGGGACTTGATACTTTAATGCTATGGTTCGGTTTTACCTTAATGATCTTTAGTAGTTGCGGATGCTTGCTAGAGTTCCAATCATAAGTACATATGATCCAAGAAGATAAAGTATGTTAGCTTATGCCTCTCCCACAATTAGAATTGCAATAGTGATTACCGGTCTAGTAAAGTAGTCAATTGCTTAGGGACAATTTCACAACTCCTACCACCACTTTTCCACACTCGCTATATTTACTTTATTGCATCTTTATCTAAACAGCCCCTACTTTTTATTTATGTGTTCTTTATTATCTTGCAAACCTATCCTATCACACCTACAAAGTACTTCTAGTTTCATACTTGTTCTAGCTAGAGCGAACACTAAGCTTGCGTAGAGTTGTGTCAGTGGCCGATAGGACTTGAGAGAATATTTGTTCTACCTTTAGATCCTCGTTGGGTTTGACACTCTTACTGATCGAAAGAGGCTACAATTGATCCTGTATACTTGTGGGTTATCTAGCTGCCACATAGAACAGTAGCAGAACGGTTGTACACAGTATCGCCCGAAGCTTTCCACTTTAAAAAAAGACAGGAGGGGAAGAGCAATACACATGTCAGTACTAGAAAGTTCAGATTCATAATGACTGCACCTTTTTAAAAACAACTCTAATATTAAAAATTCGGATGAACTAACCGGTAGCTTCACAAATTTGTAAGTTTATAAATCTTTCCCTTGACAAGCACATCCTCGTTGTATAACTTCATCAGGTCCTTGGTAGTCAGGTATGACGCATGTGGCGTTAACGTGTGCATAACTGAAATTTTGCGAACCTTCAAGCAATCAAGATACATAATCAGGGGGACAATGGCACAACCCTCTGCACAATTCTGCTTGTTGCCTTCTGTCTGCCACTCACCACAGCTGTCTGCAACTCATCAACAACAAGCTGACAAAAGTCCATCTGTACCATATCCGCATAATCCATGTTCTATACCATTGCAGGAACCCTACCCAAACGAACTGCAGGCCCGGGGCACAGCAAATTCTAATAAAGTATCAGGAAGAACATCTTGACAGCAAGATCAACAGTCACATCATCATCTTCCTCCACCAACACCTTCAGCTTCTCAAGCAAATCCTTGACACCTATACTTTTTGAACGGTAAAAGCGAAGCTCATCCTTGAGGGCAGGCAATGAGTAATCATGGCCACTGGAAGCAGGCATGGGTGCAGTGTGACGTCCCATAGGTAAATCAAAAATGTGATGAACTGCATCAAGATTGATTCGAAGAACTCTACCATTCCCAAAGTCCATTATCATCGTGGCAGGGTCAATCACTCCCATCAGATAGCACATAAGAATGCGTGACATGTTTTTCTTTACTGTCAGTTCAAAGACAACACCGAATCCAGCATCCCGAACACGACTACAGTGTGCGTCTTTCAATAACATAGCAGCTTTGCAAAGAGTGGGAAGCAACAAACGTACGGTCTTGTTAAATGCAGAATCATCTCCCTCGGCATCATCTTCAGTTGCATTGCTCTTACTAGACTTCTTCCTCCGTGTAAAGGAAAATGCAGTCCACATTAGAAGATTATCCATAAAAAAGTAACAGAAAAACATACATAGAATAATAATGAAGGAAACAAATGCAGTCCACTTCAACAAACCTTTGGAACAACATCCGCCTCCCCACCAGATTCAGCACCAACACCTTCATCGCCATCATCACGGGCACGCTTGGGTACACTTTAGATGAACCAAAGTCTTTGCTTCTACCAGTATGAACACCCCTCACAAAATTAGGAAGCACAAAGTCGTCATCATCAGGGTTCGGACCTTCACTGACATGTAGTCGCTTGCGCTGAGGATCCTTTGCACCAGCTTCAGCAGTTCTCTTACCAGATTCTTCTTCATGCCAGCAACACGTGGACTCCGCCTAGGAGTACCACCTTCCTCAGCAACGGAACTCAACCTCTTCTTCTGCAAAGCAGGCTACTTGTCTTTGACAAATTTTGCACCCTTGGCACCATCTGCAGCTCTCCTTTTCTTATCCTTCTCCGCATACTCTTTTGAGTCACTTTCAAACGTCAACTTCTTCTTCCTTTGCTTCAATTCATATGCACAAAGCTGTTCCGAGACCATCCACTCCTGTGTAACTTCCTCTATACCATCAATAGATTGAGATTGTGTTTCAGACAAGACTGGACGTCTCCGGTCAAAGCTCACACCAACATCATCCTCTGCAAAATAATGGTCAATCAATTGAGTAATCTCCTCAAACCCAGGTGCCCCAGCATGAAAAACAGACACTGCGTCAAAATGAAGTTTAACTATGGTCGTTAAAAAGTGTACAAAAAGTTGAAATGCAGTACACTTAGACATATAAATGTAATGCTCCAATCATAAGCTAAATAGAAAATAATACATCTTACAAAAAACTTGAACAAAACAACAATGCAGTTCACACATACATGTAGTGGAGTTCACATATACATATAAATGCAGTGCTGCATACACTAACTTCGCGTTTGTTCCCAACAAAATGCGGGACTAGATACAGCAAGGCAACACCAATTTGTACAACATAAAGTAAGCAGCATACACAAAAATAAACAAAGCAATCACATCCAAAAATAGCATGTATTTATAAGAACAATCCATTCCAAAACTCACAAGACACATATGAAATTTACAACAGAAATAGGGATACACAAAAAAATTGGCAAATTAAAAATAAGAAAAAACAAACAAAAAGCCACACTTATGGGAGAACATTCAATTGGCGAATTCACTTGATGTCCTACCTGACCACCATGATCCTTACCACCAGGACAACGAGGTCCAATTGGGGTATCATTATGACCATTGCAATCACCTACTGAATTCAATAAAATCCAGAAACGGAAATTACAAAACATCACATGACAAATAATGCAAAGGAACGCTGACAACTAACACAACATAAACAAATATGCTGGATGGATTAGGAAACTAGATAAACATCAAACAAAATAAACAAAGCCAAATTAAGCAGTCAACATGTCCTGGACTCCTCCTCCCACTCTGCTCAGTGAAGACTTGGTGTTTGCCTACAGCACAAGAACAAAGTGATAGATATAAGCAACAAAATCGGTGAAATCTGACGAAACCCTAGATGCACCTTGCTCTGCCTACAGAGCACACACAAGTACTGACTTCAAATCGAGATAAAATTGCCTGCTTACGGAAAAAAATATATAAGCAAAAAACATAGCAGCACCTAGGAGAATCACAAAACTAGACGAGGGGACGATCAAGACCAAGATGAAGGGGAACGTACCACAAAAAAGGCAATGAACGGTGGTGGGGGCGGGGGCGGGCATGGACAGGAAAGGGAGGCGGAAGCGGAGTGGGAAGGGCTGGCGGTGCGCACAGCGATGCGGAATGCGGGATTAAGGACCTCTTGGGAATAGCGGTTCCGTGAGCAACGACGGTTGCTACGTGCGGCGGCGGTTTTGCTCGAGGAAAAGATGCTTCGAAATCCACTTCAAGAGAGGAGAGAGGTTTCTTCTCGGTCTCTCCCTGTGAGCGGAGTGCTGGGATCGCCTGGGAGGTCCACATATGAGGCCCGCGTGGGAAAGGGTTTCATAAATGAGCCGACCCAAAACGGCCCGGCCAAATAAGACGAACTACATCGAAACGAAGAAGTTAGTACCTGATGTAGTTCGCTCGGAATAACAACGAAGTTCAGTCAGTAAAACAAATAAATACATGCAGTTCATAAAAAAAGTTAAATACAAAAACAACGCACGTGTTAAGATAACGCGTCCAGAAAAAAAGTCTACCTTCAAACAAGTGTCACAACGAATAAAAAAATGTGGGGGGTCGTGCCAAGGGTTGCAACAAGTACATGCAAAAATAGATGCAGTACACAGTTCTGACAAATGCAGTGCATTTGGTTAGACGAAGCAGTGCGGTATCATAAGCAAATATAGTTTCAGAATACATACATGAATAAAAAAAGCAATGCAGTTCTTTTGTTTAGACGATGCAGTCCGGTATTTTAAGCAATGTAGTTCCCGGAACACGGACGATTACATATAAATGTGTCAAAATCCCGTTCGCACACAAAGTGGTGGTTAAAAATTTTTACTCGTGAAAAATAAGATAAAACCACGTCAAAAAAACCTGCACTTTCGCATACAACCACCCAATCTGGGCAGTTCCATTGCCACAAACCTATGATCACAGACGCAACACCAACCAACGATCTACACAACCGCATCGTCCATGAGATCGTGCAGTTCATCTGATGCGGCCATCCCACCCCCCTCCCCCTTTAAAATTCACACCCCTGCCAAAGGCCTCCTCATCCACAACAAGACAAGCATCAAATGTGCTGCCACCAAATCACTCCATCACATTGATCTCCATAGAAAACACCAAGCCCTACCGCCGTGATGGCATTCTCTGACGAGTACAGGGAGGTGGAGGCCCACGGCAACACCAAGTTGCATGTCATCCACACCAACGACGAGAAGCAAAGGGCGACCTCCCTCACACAGTACGAGCGTCACCTCAGGCTCCAGCGTCACAAGATCGTCGGGATTGATCTCGAGTACAACAACGAGCTTGAAGCGACTCAGAAAACCGCCCTCGTCCAACTCTCCCTCGGCAAGACTCAGTCGGTGCTCCTCTTCCAACTAAGCGCTGCTGAAAGGTGCACCATCTTTGACAACTTCCTTGCCGACCCCAGGTACACCTTTGCTGGCTTCTCCATCTATGGTGACAAAACCAGGCTATAGTGCATCAATCTGGAGGTCGCCAACTTCGTCGACATCTAGAAGGAGTGGAGGGTGCCCGAGGCCATCAAGGAGTTAGTCTACCTTGTAGACGTCTGCGGCATGCTCATCGACGGCTACTACAACAACATGAAGAAGAAGATCACCGACGAAGAACACAGGCACTGGGCCGACCTGCCTCTGTCCATGAGGCACATCGAGTACGCGGCAAAGGACGCCTATGCAACTTACGAGATATGGAACCACATCACCCTCACCCAGGACGGGCTTCGCAGTGCAAAGCTGGAGAAGGAGGAGCCCCCCCCCCCAAGAAGCGTCCCTAGCTTGCTGAAGAAGTAGACGTTGCCAGCCAAGAGCCTTAGATTGATCATCAAATTTGCTTTCTGTTGTGAGCATTTGCTTTTGGTGAACTTAGCTTGCTTGTCATCCAGAATGGCCTATAATGATGAACTTTGCTTATGTTATGAAGAACTTGATTTCAATTACAAAACTAGAGTTCAAAATATTAGAACATACTGTAATGCACATAAAGTATGTGATTCGAGTAGTGCAAAAAACGGACGAAGATGCAATGCACAAATAGGACGCATGTAGTGCAAAATGTGGGCACATGCAGTACGGCATTCTGATGAATGAAGTACACATAGAACTAACACAGTAGTGCACCGTATATTAGAAAATAAATACATAAGAGAGAAAAAACAAGAAATTATAGATAAGCATGTGGTGCACAAATGGAATGCATGCAGTGCAAAGAATGCACCTGCATGTATAATGCCAAAAATGTGATCACATGCAGTACACATAACATGATAAACGCAGAGAAAAAATGCTCATGCATATGTAGTGCAAAATGTGGGCACATGTAGTATGGTAATCTGATGAATGAAGTAGACACAGAACTAAGAAAGCACAGCATACCGTATATTAGAAAAGAATACGTAAGTGGAAAAACAATAAAAATATTAGACTAGGATGCAGTGCAAACAAAAATGAACCTGCATATATAGTGTGGAATGTGTGCACATGCAGTACACAATCATGATGAATGCAGTGCAAAACTGAGTTACTAAGCAGTGCACGCCCTATATTTGAAAAATATGTAAGAGGAAAAAATACATAAAAATTTGACCACCTAGGTGCAACCCAGGCCTCAGCCAGTCTCGTAGTAAGTATACGCCTACAATAGGCGAGTCCGTTCTGAGCCACGATGCATGGGGCCGAGCACACATGAGCCCACAGGTCAGAGAGGATAGAGCAGCGAACGCCGTGTATAAGTGACCAAACAAGTAACTAGAGGAGTTCGATAACGTTGCCTCGCCAGAGTTTATAAACAGGTCGGGCGTGCTCTCGGCGGGCGAGGTGGGAGTAAACGTTAGTGCCCACGCACAGCGCACAGAAAACCAGCTGCGATGGAATCACCTAGGACGGCCACGTACGAGGCCTACGTGGGAAAGGGTTACATAAAACGGCCCGGCCAAATAAGATGGACCACATCGAAACGAAGAAGTTAGTACACGATGCAATTCGCTCTGAATAACAACGAAGTTCAGTCAGTAACACCAAACTAAATACATGCAATTCGTAAAAAAGATAAATTCAAAAACAACGCATTTGTTAAGATAACGCATCCGGGAAAAAAAGTCTACCTTCAAACAAGTGTCACAACAAATAAAAAAATGTTGGGTCCCCCACCCCCCCCGTGCCAAGGACTGCAGCAAGTACACAGAAAAATAGATGCCGTACGCAGCTCTGACAAATGCGGTGCATTTGGTTAGACAAAGCAGTGCGGTATCATAAGCAAATACAGTTTCAGAATACATACATGAATAAATAGGCAATGCAATCCGGTATTATAAGCAAGGCAGTTCATGGAACACGGTCGATTACATATAAACGTGACAAAAGCCCGTTCGCACATAAAGTGGTTGTTAAAAAAATTGGCTGATGAAAAATAAAATAAAACCATGTCAAGAAAACCTGCATGTTCGCATACAACCACCCAATCTGAGCAGTTCCGTCGCCACAAACCCACAATCACAGACACAACACCAACCCACGATCTACACAATCGCATCGTCAGCAAGATCGTGCAGTTCATCCGATGCAGCCATCCCACTCCCCCCCTCCCCCATTAAATTCACACCCCTGTCAAAGGCCTCCTCATCCACAAAACCACAAGCATCCATTGCGCTGCCACCAAATCACTCCATCACATCGATATCCATAGAAAACACCAAGCCCTACTGCCAGCGATGGCATTCTCTGATGAGTACACGGAGGTGGAGGCCAACGGCACCACCAATTTGCACGTCATTCACACCAACGACAAGAAGCAGATGGCGACCTCCCTCATGCAATACGAGCGCCACCTCAGGCTCCAGCGCCACAAGATCATTGGGATTGATCTCGAGTACGACAACGAGCCTGAAGTGACGCAAAAACCCGCCCTCGTCCAACTCTCCCTCGGCAAGACTCAGCCGGTGCTCCTCTTCCAACTGAGCGCCGCTGAAAGGTGCACCGTCTTCAACAACTTCCTCGCCGACCCCAGGTACACCTTTGCTGGCTTCTCCATCAACGGTGACAAAACCAGGATAGAGCGCGTCAATCTGGAGGTAGCCAACTTCGTCAACATCCAGAAGGAGTGGAGGGTGCCCAATGCCACCAAGGAGTTGGACTCCCTTGTAGATGTCCCTGGCATGCTCATCGATGACTACTACAACAAAATGAAGAAGAAGATCACCGACGAAGAACACAAGCATTGGGCCGACTTGGTTCTGTCCATGAGGCACATCGAGTACGCGGCAAAGGACGCCTACGCAGTGCAGTATCATAAGCAAATACAATTTCAGAATAAATACATGAATAAATAAGCAATGTTGTCCTTTTGTTTTGATGATGTAGTCCGATATTGTAAGCAATGCAGTTCCCGGAACACGGACGATTACATATAAACGTGACAAAAGTCCTTTCGCATAGAATGGTTGTTAAAAAAACTTACTGATGAAAAATAAAATAAAACCACGTCAAAAAACCAGCACGTTCGCATACAACCACCCAATCCGAGCGGATCCATCGCCACAAACGTGCAATCACAGACACAACACCAACCCATGATCTACACAACCGCATCATCAGCGAGATTGTGCAGTTCATCCGATGCGGCCATCCCACCCCCCCTCCCCCACTTAAATTCCGACCCCTGCCAAAGGCCTCCTCATCCACAAAACAAGCATCCATTGCGTTGCCACCAAATCGCTCCATCACATCAATCTCCATAGAAAAAACCAAGCCCTACCACCGGCGATGGCGTTCTTCGACGAGTACAGGGAGGTGGAGGCCCACGGCAACACCAAGTTGCACGTCATCCACACCAACGACAAGAAGCAGATGGCGTCCTCCCTCGCGCAGTACGAGCGCCACCTCAGGCTCTAGTGCCACAAGATCGTTGGGATTGATCTCGAGTACAACAACGAGCCTGAAGCGACGTAGAAACCCGCCCTCGTCCAACTCTCCCTCGGCAAGACTCAGCCGATGCTCCTCTTTCAACTAAGTGCCATTCAAAGTTGCACCATCTTTGACAACTTCCTCGCTGACCCGAGGTACACCTTAGCTGACTTCTCCATCAATGTTGACAAAACCAAGCTAGAGCGCGTCAATTTGGAGGTCGCCAATTTCGTAGACATCCAGAAGGAGTGGAGGGTGCCCGAGGCCACCAAGGATTTGGACTCCCTTGTAGACGTCTCCGGCATGCTCATCAATGACTACTACAACAACATGAAGAAGAAGATCACCGACGAAGAACACATGCACTGGGCTGATCTGCCTCTGTCCATGAGGCACATTGAGTACGTGGCAAAGGATGCCTATGCAGTGTATGTGATATGGAACCGCATCACCCTCACCCAGGACGGGCTTCGTCGTGCAAACCAAGAGAAGGAGGAGCCCCCCAAGAAGCGCGCTAGGAGAAGCTAGGGAGACTATGCCTGGTGAAGAAGCAGACTGTGCCGGCCAAGAGCCAACAATGCTGGAGTCATTTTATATTTATCATCAAATTTGCTTTCTGTTCTCTTCTTATGTATGGTTAGTTTGCTTTTGATCATTTTCTTTCACAGAACTTAGTTTGCTTGTCATCCAGGATGGCCTGTAATGATTGACTTTGCTTACGTTATGAAGAACTTTATTTCAATTACAAAACTAGAGTTCAAAATATTAGAACATACTATAGTGCACATAAAGTATGTGATTCGAGTAGTGCACAAATCGGACGAAGATGTAGTGCACAAATAGGATGCATGTAGTTCAAAATGTGGGCACATGCAGTATGGCATTCTGATGAATGAAGTACACACAGAACTAACACAGTAGTGCACCGTATATTAGCAATTAAATACATAATAGGGGAAAAATAAAAAATAGATAAGCATGCAGTGCACAAATAGAATGCATGTAGTGCAACGAATGCACCTGCATGTATAATGCAAAAAATGTGATCACATGCAATACACATAATATGATAAACGCGGAGCAAAAATGGTCCTGCATATGTAGTGCAAAATCTGGGCACATGCAGTATGGTAATCTGATGAATGAAGTACACACATAACTAAGAAAGCACTGCATATCATATATTAGAAAAGAATATTTAAGAGGAAAAACAATAAAAAATTTAGAGCAAGATGTAGTGCACAAACAACTAGACCAGCATGCAGTGCACAAAAATGTGTAGTGCGGAATGTGTGCACATGCAGTACACAAATCGAATGAATGCAGTGCAAGATAATTTACTAAGCAGTGCACGCCCCTACATGTGAAAAATATATCTAAGAGGGAAAATTAAAAAAAAGACCACCCAAGTGCAATTTGCCCCAGCCAATCTCATAGTAGGTCTGCGCCCACAGTAGGCGAGTCGTTCTGAGCCATGCATGGGGCCGGGCACACATGGGCCCATAGGTCAGAGTGGATAGAGCAGCGAGTGTCGTGTATAAGCGCCCAAAGAAGAAACAGAGGAATTCGATACGGATGCCTCGCCAGGGCTTATAAACAAGTCGTGCGTGCTCTCCGCGGGTGAGGTGGGACTAAACGTTAGCGCCCATGCATAGCGCACCGGGAACCAGCCATGCTAGTAGGCCTACTTGGGCCGAATGCGTTTTCGCTACCAAAACACAGGCCCAACACGCAAAAGAGAGGCCACTGAATTTTTTTAAAAAACTCCCACATACCACAGACACTACAAAAAGAGACACATCCGTGACATTTTGGGTCGAACAATTTTTTTTCTATCATACATATGACAGTTCTATGACGATAATTGTGAAAAAACCCGGTATCATCATAGATGTGGTGGGTCCTACTTCTATGACAAAAAATCATGACAGAAAATGGGCTTTTCGTCCAGGGTGGGCCGGAGACACAGCTACATGACATTCTTTGGGCCGTCCATGACGGAAAAAACCGTGGCAGAAGCGAGGGCGAGGAAAATTTCGGGGAGTTCCCGGTTACGGTGGGAGGTCGGGGGTCGAGCGATGCGCGCTTCTCTCATACATGTACGCGCGTGTGTGCGAGGCGTTGGCTCTAACTGAACCCGAGCGAGGCGTTGGGCTCTAACCGAACCCAAGCGACAGACCGCAGTCTACGTTCATCGAACCCGAGCGATCGATCGATGGCTGTTAATCGAACCCAATCGATTGATTCTTCGCCATCGCTGCTAATCAAGCCGATCAATTGATGAACGATGAGCGCTGCGGGGGGTTGGATGAGCAAGGGCGGTGGCGTTGCCTCGGATGAACAGGACCCGTGGTGTGGAGGGCTGGATGAGCGAGAGCGGTGGAAGGGTGCCCGTGGAGGGGTGGTTGACCAGTAGCCGGTGGAGTAGCGCGCGGTGGACGCTAGATGAATAGGAGCCCGTGGAGGCTGGAGGAGGTCGACGGTAGCCCGTGGAGGCTGGAGGTGGTTGACGGTGGAGATGAACAGTATCCCGGGAGTCCCGTTTGCAGTACGCCACACCCCTCCCGATGAACAGGACCCGCGTTTCGACCGTAGCGCTCCAACACAATTCCGTTTCGTTCGTTTTGCGGTACACCACACCCCTCCCGATCAACAGGACCCCCATTTCGACAGTAGGATGTCCGTTTCCTCTACTTTGCGGTACACCACACCCCTCCCGATCAACAGGACCCCTGTTTCGACCGTAGGCGGTCCATTTCGTCCGTTTTGCGGTACGCCAGACCCCTCCCGATCAACAGGACCTCCGTTTTGACCGTAGGAGGTCCATTTCCTCCGTTTTGCGGTACGCCACACACCTCCCGATGAACAGGATCCCGCTTCAAACGTGGCCGGTCGAACACAAGGTCATTTCCTCTGTTTTGCGATATGCCAGGCCTCATTTCCATCGTATGTTTTGTCTAAGCCCTCCCGATGAACACGACCACGCATGCCGTTCCGACCCAGCCGGTTGGCTCCCATGCGTTTTGTTGCCTCTCGATGAACACGACGCATTCCGTTGCCTCCCCATGAACACGACGCATTCCGTTGCCTCCCCATGAACAGGACGCATTCCGTTGCCTCCCCATGAACACAACGACGATGCTATTTCTCTGTTCCGACCCAGCCATGTACACGAGCCCTGGCCATACGTATGCGCGAGTAGGCATTCGAGACCCTGCCCATATGTACGTATGTGGCCGTATTTTCTTTGTTGCACCCTGGCCGCTGTACGTACGTGTAGATGCTACGTGCGCGCCTCTATTACGACACGTGCACGCCTCTACAACGACCAGTATGTACGTACACATTCATGACCAGAATGACAACGCTACGTACGCTTCGACCATGTGGGTCCCGACTATCAGGCACTTCCTTGTGTGCGAAGATGTAGCTGGTGGGTCCCAGCAGTCAGGGGGTGAATCGTTTTGTTTTTTTTTTGCCCGGACGCACTTCCTTGTCTGCGAAGGTGTAGCTGGTGGGTCCGAGCAGTTAGGGGGGAAATGTTTTTTTTTTCACAAAATACGATGGCCCGTCCGATGGGTCCCTGTTGTCAGGTGGAAGAATAATTATTTTGCGCATAATAAGGAGTCACTTCCTTGTTGCGGCCGTGGACCCAGCTGTCAGCCTCTCCACGTACAGTCCATGTCTGATGGAAGCCATTCCTTGACCACGTTGACCACGCCGCACCGACAGCACCAGGGCGGTGGACGATAGTGAGGCCTAGGAAGGGGATGACGTGGAGCCGGGGAAGACGCGGTAGTGGATGCCCACGTGTAGAGGAGTACAAGGGTTCACGGGTTCGCTGCGGTGTGAGGCTGCCATCGCCGCAGAATAACAGGGGGTGTGGGTGAGTAGAGGGATGGCCTGGCCAGTGGTGGGAGTAGTAGGGGGCGGTGAGGCCTCCGCCGCATCACAGCCGGCCACGGGAGGCAGGAGCACGAGGCATGAACGGCGCTGGTTTGGGCGGCTGGAGCAAGAAGACCAGAGGTTGAAGAAGCACTACGGCCGCTGGATGGACATCATACGATCATTGGAGCTAGAATTGTGCATATTGACTAAGTTGACAAAGCCCTCCATCCCCGTCAACTTAGTAGGCCCACAAGTCAGCCTACCACTATACAGGGTCCCAGCAAATAGGGGGAGTATTCATTTTTTTGTGCGTAATAATGAGGCACTTCCTTGCGTGCGAAGATATAGCTGGTGGGTCCGAGTTGTCAGCGGTGGTAACAATTTTTTCGCGAAATACAGAGGCGCTTTTGGTGGGTCTCTGAGGTCAGGTGGAGGAATCATTATTTTGCGCTTAATAAGGAGGCATTTCCTTGTGTGCGGCAGTGGACCCAGCTGTCGGCCTCTCCACGTACAGTCCATTACAGATGCATGTCGGTCATTGACCACGTTTACCAGGCCGCGCCGAGAGCACCAGGGCGGTGGACGACGGCGAGGCCTAGGAAGGGAACGACATGGAGGCAGGGAAGACTCGGTAGTTGTTTCCCACACAGAGGGGAGTACGACTGTATGAGGGTTTACTGGTTTGTCTACTGTCGCCGAAGAATAACAGCAGGTGTGGGTGAGTAGAGGGATGGCTAGGCCAGCGATGGGAGTATGATGGGGCGGTGAGGCCTGTGCGGCAGTAGAGCCGGACGCGGGGAGGAGGGAGCAGGCAGTCCCGCCGGTGCTGGTTTGAGCGGCTGGAGCGGGAAGAGCAGAGATTGAAGAAGCACGACAGCCGTTGGATGGCGATCCAACAGTTGCTGCTTGTGCGTCAACCTTTTTTAGGAAAGCCTCAAATCTGTGGAAAACAGCATACAACTCATCTGCCATTATTTCTAAGAATTTACAACCCATTTGCTAATTCTTAAGGTTTTTTTGGAGCCCATATTCTTTTTGTTAGCATTACAGCCCATATTGTGGCCACGGTTAAAACATTATACGAAATTTTGCATATCTCGGTGCGGTCCCAACTGTTTTTAATCCCGAAATTTCGACTCACATTCAAACTGATTTTAAAACTAAATGTATATCAATATAAAATCCAAAAATTCTCCACGCATAAAAATTAATGTAATTGAAAATTTCGATATGAAAAAAAGGTATTCGAAACTAATTGCCGGTTTGATGTGTTTTAAAAATGTACGGCCCATTTCTCATTACTGATGGGCCATTTTCTCGGCCAGCCGAATGAAAGCTCTCCTCGTCTTGAATGATTTGCAGCCCAACAGGCCTGACAAAGCGACTTACTTGGCAAATCACAAAAAAAACTAGGCTGTGGCCGTGGACCAAGCTGTCAGCCTGTCCACGTATAGTACTCTTTCGATGGAATGCCATTGACCACATTGACCACGCCGCACCGAGAGCACCAAGGCGGTGGACGACGGAGAGGCCTAGGAAGGGGACGACGCAGAGCCGGGGAAGACACGGCAGTGGATGCCCACGCGGAGAGGAGTATGAGGGTTCACTGGTTCGGCTGCGGTGTGAGGCTACCATCACCGCAGGGCCTGGCTAGTGGTGGGAGTAGTAGGGAGCGATGAGGCCTCAACGGCATCACAGCCGGCCACTAGAGGCAGGAGCAAGCGGTCTCCCCGGCGCTGGTTTGGGCGGCTGGTGCAAGAAGAGCATCGATTGATGAAGCAGCAGGACCGTTCGATTCAAATTCAATGGTTACTGCTGCTAGAATTGTTTGTTGACTAAGTTGACAAGCCCTGCATACGCGTCAACTTAGTAGGCCCACAGGTCAGCCTCCCAACCGGTGCGCGCCAGATGTCAGTGGAAGGAATCACTTTTTTTGCGTAATAAGGAGGCAGTTGATTGCGTGCGGCTAGGCCAGCGGAGGGACTAGGGTGGGCCGGGGAAGCATGCACGGCATCACAGCAGGCCATAAGAGGAGGGAGCAGGCAGTCCCACCGGCGCTAGTTTAGGCGGCTGGAGAAGGAAGATCAGAGATTGAAGAAGCACGTCGGCCTTTGGATGGACATCCAACAGTCACTGCTGCTAGAATCGTGTGTTCACTGACAAAGCCTTGCGTAAACAAGTCAGCCTCGAAATCTGTGGCGTGTACAACCCATTTGCTATTATTTTTATAATTTTTACTCATTTTCTAATTCATATGGAATTTATTGTAGCCCGTTTTCCATTTTTAGAATTGCAGGCCATTTTCTGGTCAGTACGAGGGTCAAAAAATTAACTAAATATGTGGGAAATTTTGAAAATTCACAAAATTTTTCTTGGGAACGAAATATTCTTAATCCCAAAATTAATAGCCATACTAAAACAAATTTAAAAATAAATTAGTACTATGTCATGTTAAATCCAATGAAATACGTATAAGATATCAGTGAAGAACAAAAACAAAAAAAGAAACTAATATCCCATTTGCTATAATTTTTTTGGAATTTTCAACCCCTTTTGATATTACTTTTAACAGACATTGACCATACTCTTTGGCCAGGACGGAGTGAATCCCTCCTCCTCTTGAAAGATTTGCAGCCCAGTTATTCAAAGAAAACAAATAGTCCTAGCTTGGGTATTCTTCAAAAAGAAATACTGGGGTACCTATTTTCCCAAAGAACTGGTGCATGAGCATTTAGCTTTATTTATTTATTTACTTATTTATGTTTAGGGGACCATGAGCATGTACCTGGGCCTGATTCATGTGAGAGCCTCCCTTCCAGTTAATTATGGGCTTCTCTATTGGGCCTTCATCAGTGGGCTGCATGTTATCAACAAGTGGAAAATGTGTCCCATACGAAAAATAGTATGAGCTACGTACGGTACGGGGCACTCAAGGATCGAACCATGGAACTACTTCCAAAACATTGTGTTTTTCGTTCTAACAACACATTTATTCAACCAATGATTTAAATATACTACTAATTGTACATTGAAAACAGCAAAGCAGAAGAACCAGGGCTGGGGTGCAATGAAGCGATAAGCGAGGCGTAAGAGTGAAGACGCAGCTCTCTCTTCCAAATCAAACATTAGCCATCATTACAAAAGGGCTACCAAAAAAGAACAAGTGTATGCATCAAACTAAATAAAGATCCTACTACACAAAGTGTACACATCTAACTAACTGGCTCAGTTAGACGTTACTATTTATTAAGCTGTGGAGATTGGCTGACGGCTTGAACCAGATGGGTGCCTGACGGGGGAAACTCAAGCCAGCAGGTCGAAGTCTGATACTTGTGACCCTCTCTCCTACTTTGGGCTGCAGAGCGTGGTGGCACATATCAGGGTATGGTGCATGCAGAGACGCATGGTAAGCTGTGTACACACAGTTTTGCCTGATGAACGAAACCGCGGTGCCATTATGATCCTTGCCGTCGGTTATCTCGTGGTTAATCGCATAATTCAGTCCGACAAACAGAGAGCGTGTACCAAGGCTACTTACCAGCCTCCAGTCACAAATTCCTGAAGGCCCAGAGAAGCTGGGATCCTGCTCAAAGACCTTGCAGTGACTGTGATTGTATTCTGCGAAACAACACGTCTGGTACGTGCGAACGATCATCAATCTTTTGCCGTTGTCTGTTTGATCCAGGAACCACCTGCAACTGCCATGCCGCTTTTCTTTGAAAGGTTCTGGGATTAGGAAGGGTAGGGACACCAGGCGGCCTACAACATCATATCAAGTTGGAGTCAAATGAAAAAGGGCTCTTGATATAGTCAATCTTAAGAACAGCATGCTATGAGCATGAATATTTTTTCAGTAAATGTTGACAGTAATATAAGCAAGTCATCATGATATCATAGGAAAGTAACATACTGCTGTAACAGCCATTTGTAGGGATGACGGGAGTAGGCCTGCAATACGTCCAGCCATAGAAGGAGTCGACAGTGTAAATGAAGCCCTTGTGTTCAATGGCATCAGAGAACCATGGAGGATGTATGATCCTGCGATGGACGTGCAGATTTATCCACTTACCGCAGTGACCTGTCAGATAGGCGAGACCGCGGTTGAAGAACGCAATTAGCCTGAAGTCTTTATAATTCGTAGATCTTGTGGGCACTTGGGCAGATTACAACCTTGAGCAAATCAAACTTGGTATCATGTTGGCTACTGTAAGATTCCGAGTATTCTGGGCCGCGGTGCCAAAGCAGTGAATTGTTAATCGAAGGAAGGGGGATCAATCGCCGGGTGTAGACCTCCATGAGCATCCAGCTGCCACGACCGTCGACGAGCACCATCCAAGACGTGTTCATGCCGACCCAGTACATACCATTAATGTAGTTGAGGCTGACGGGGATCGGGTCGCAGTCAAGGGGGTTGATGCTCGCCACCCTACGATCGTTATGCTCCGTGACATGCTGTTTCTGAAGATCACGTGGCATCAGCAAGCAAGGAGCTGGCTTAAAAAGCTCCGGCGTGAGGGCTTTGAGTAAACGGGACAGCTCCGACGAGCACGCGGCGTGCAGCATGGTACTTAGATTGTACACACGCGAAACAATGAGCTTGATTACCTCTGTAGGGAGCGAATTCCAGCCACTCTTTCGGCGTATGCTGCTCGGTTCTGCCATTGTTAGTGCTTGGGTTTTGAACGAGGGGGGGGGAGGCGCCTTAGCGGGGATGGAAGATTGGACGAGATTATGTGCGAACAAAGATGGAGAAGCGAATATGTGCTGCGGGAAGTGGACAGGTGATGATGACTACAACACGCCGCTTGACTTACGAGACACATACCAACAGCGTAGGGTCATATCGATGCCAGACAACTTGCTTGAGTGATCACAGTACTGGTACTCCCTATAGTACCTACTACAGTACTATGCCCTAACTTTCTTGAGTAGAGTAGTAGAGTAGGACTCTACTCTACTTCTAGCACCGGAGGAGTAGTATATTCTAATCTAAAATAGTTACAAACTTCAATGCCCGAGCGTGGAACGACTACGAACCATGCTCAAAGACCGTGTCTACGTGGTGTTTGGACTTATATGCAAAAAATAGCAAGATGCCCGTGCATTGCACGGCACACCATCATCACCAACTCGGTTTTTTCTCTACTCCTACTCCTATAAAAGACTCAGTTGGTGATGATGGTGGCGAGGAGGCGTGTTCAGCCGGGCTTGCAGCGGATGCAGCATCACTATTCGATTTATTATAAAAAAACAAAGAAGAGTACTAGAGATAGAGACATAGGGAGGAGCACGAGGTTGTGGGAGATAAGGATGAACGAGGCAAGGGCTTATCTGTAAATGTGGAGTGAGGTGCGGGTATCTTTTATAAAATTGTCATAGTTGGCTTTCTATCCGCCAGATATAGATCGGACGGTCTATATTACAGGATGGCAGGCATACCATCATCACCAACTCGGTTTTCTATAAGAGTAGATATAGATAGATAGAGACTTGGGAGTACTAGTAAGGAAACCATCTACTGCTTCGTGTGCTACTCCTGCACTCCATTCGGTGGCCACAACGTCCCCTACAGCCACTCCCTCCTGCGCTCCATTCGGCAGGTGCTGTTGAAATTTGGGGAACGCACTCTCGCGACTGCTGGCAGCCACGACTTCACCGACGACGACTTCTTCCCTGACCTCGGCAACATCTTCCTCAACGACATGGGCGACAACCTCAACGCCAACGATGCTACTCCCGTTGCATCGTATGTGTTTCTGTCCTTCCTATTTGAAATCGTGGTAGAATTCATGTTTCTACTCTGTATCCTACTACTATGCTAGTCCACATGATTAGTTTCATCTCTGTTATAGCCGTCATGATTTATTTTGTGCATATTCGGATTAAATCTCGTAGTAACTTGCTCATATATTCAACTGGCGCAACGTCCCATACAGCCACTCCCGTTTCATGGACGGCCTGGTCGATGCCTCCAAGGAGCCCTGCGTCCACTGCTATGAGTGCCCGATGCCATTTTGTGGCTCGCCGATGGACATGGTGCATCACCTCATGGATGTGTGCAGCGGTCACTGCTGGCCCTTGGCGGAGAACATCAAGTACGAGACGTGCTACCCGTTCACCATGCCGGAGTCGCTGGAGGATCACCACCGCCTGCTAGTCTCGGAGGAGGACGGCAGCGTCTTCCTCTTGATCGAGGGCACCGGCGAGGCCCGCGCAGGCCGCCTCCCCATCTCTGTAATGTGCGTCAGGGGCGACGCTGTTGACGCTGACACTGACACGAGGCCGATGTACGGGTGCGTGGTCAGTGTTACTACCCCTTCGGGTCACGTGGGCGGCGACACCGGCCTCATCAAACGGACTTGGACTCTGGGGAGCTGGGACTATCCCACCAATGTGGACTTGGAAAACCCATGGCATCCTTTACCCACCGACGCGGTGCATGGGGACTCCAAGGAGGTTCACCTGGACACACACATTATCAAGTTAAATGTTCATCATTAGTCGTCTCTCAATGTAATCCACTATCTAAGCATGTGGAGACTTCCATGGGATCTTGCTCTATTGGAGTACCACACATGAATAAAAGTGTAGCCGTTTATGGTTTAGTCTAGAATCTTCCATGTATGATTTTTTACTACAGTACTGGTGAAAGACTTACGATGAACCATTTCTTACATCTCCTCTGCCCCCTTGCAAGTCATCTTGATTTAATCCCTCCGTCTAGGTGTATAAGGGCATGGTTAATATTACTTAATAGTATAGCCAACCGTTGACTATAGGAAAGTGCCATGTCATCTGTAGCCAACATGTATAACAATCGGTACTCAAAAACTAATTCTTAAAGATCATTTCTTGCAAAGCACAATAAGTGTTATTTCTTCACAAGTTTTGGATGCAGGTTGAACAGTTGAATGCTTTTGTTTGCAAAAGATACCTTCTTATCTATTTCACCCGGATGTTTGTGAGCTCTAGAGATCAAATAATATCCGAAGAAACCTATCGATACCCATTACACATGAGATGACCCCCACATCCTTTGTCAAAATAAACAACTCCCTGATCAATGCATTTCACTCTTCGGTGCAACGCACGGGCACCTTACTACTATAGATTAGTACGGCCAAAAATTGAACTAACATTATATATAGTACGATAAATGCTGATGCATGTCACCTAAAATTATATCATTCAAAACTATGTTCAAATACGAATCCAACGATATAGTTTTTGTTGACATGCACTAACATTTTGTCAGTTAAATCTTCAGTCAAATTCAATGGGGGACTAATAAACCACGACCGATGTAGTACAAGTGTAGAGGGTGGCGCTGCACGAGAGTCTCACCTCTCACCCCGCTCGTGGCACGGCAGTAAAGCCGTCATATCGCAAAACCCAACCAGTCCCAGTAATAAGTGGCGTGGTAAAATAAACAGACAAGCAACCATCACATCCCTCCGTCTTTTTTTCATTTCATCTCTCTGCATTTACTTTCTCCAGTTCATCTCGCACACTCAATCCCCAGCTACTAGTCCTAGGGCCAGTTCTTTTGGCGGCTTCCCCAGCTTTTCCCACAAGACTAGTCACAATGGAGAGTAACAATAAGGCGCCTCACACATTTATTTGGACTTCTAAACTACTACTTCGTCCTCACCATTGTAATTTGTGCTAAATTTTGACCAAAGATTTAACTAATAAAATGTTACTCCCTCCGTCTAGGTGTGTAAGTCATCTTATGAAAACCAAATAATCCCAAAACACTTAGGAGTGGTGCATTAACTTCTACCTCGTTTCTTGTTTCTTGACATATCAACCAATAAGAGATAAATAGTGTGCATGCTTTTAATGACTTGAGATATCAAACACGACGTGCAGTGGTTTTGTTCATTGCATGCAATACTATTCATTAGCAAATAAACATTAACGTTTCTCTTTTTCTCCTCCTCCTTGGTCACGGTGCACAGCCTAAGATGACTTACTCACCTAGATGGATGGATTAGTGCATGTGACATGCACTAACATTTCATTAGTTAATTTTATGATCAAAATTTGACACAAATTACAATGGGGACCAATAAACCAGGACGGAGGTAGTAGTTATGGGATTACTAATCTAGAAGCCTAAAAGAACTGGCCCCTGGTACTCCTACTAGTAGTAGTACTCAAGTTGGAATTCCAATTGCACGGCACAACTTGTTAGGCAAAAAATTCGATACAGGGTGTAGGAAGCGGTTTGGGAATTTGCATGCATTTCCAACCAGTGAGATACTCCATACAAAGTACGACAGAGAAATAACCACAGAGAAGGAAGCTAAAAATAAACAATCAAACGAGCATTTTTGCATTTCTTTTGCATTCAATCATTTCACAAGCTTGACTAGTGTTGTTTTTCTACTTTTACAAAAACCGCATCGTAATGTTAAAACGTGCATTTGGACGTACATAAGTAATAGTAGTACTCCCTCCATCTAGGTGTCTAAGTCTTCCCTCCTTCTTGGCCATGGTGCAAAACCAAAGATGACTTATTGACCAGGACGGAGGGAGTAGCATAGTCTCCAAGCATATATCGAGAGAGACGTGTAGTGCGATAGTATATAGTAAAGTTTGTGCTATATGCACGTACCTGCAAAATGCATACGAATACACAAGGTTTCCAAACTTTACCTTTTACATACTTAATTAAGGACGTTAAAAATTCCTGAACGTTCGGGATTTATCATTTGCGTCCCAAAACTAATGAGGTCGCCTTACGAAACAAAAATTATACTCCTCCAAAAAGCCATGGCGCTCGCAGGAGTGCTTGCGGCGCGCCACGAGTGCCCTGGTGCGCGGCCGGTTCCCATCGCATCGACACAACGCCTCTTCCTCAGCCTCGCAACTCACGAGGTGCTGATTGGCGGCTAGCCGGCAGGCAAGCGCGATCTCACCGGTGTGGTGATCCGGCGCCAACAGGTACTCCTCCTCGCTGGAAGCGTGCACCCGGTCCACGTACCGCCAAGCGTAGATGAGGCACTTGGGCCCGACTGCACTCAGGGCGTCGGCACGGGCGTCCTCCGCCACCCTCATAGACCTCGCACGAGCCTTCTGCCAAAGAGCCAGTTGCCTGACTCTCTCGGACGTGACATAGGCCTCCCAGGCAGCTTGTTCCGCAGTGTGCTTCTCTTCCTCGGCCTTCTTCTCCGCCTCTATTTTGGTGCACTCTTCTGGAGGCAAAGCCTCCCGCAAAGCGACATCTATTTTTTTCCAAAGCTCCTGAAGGCTGGGGGACTCGGCGGGCGGCGCGGCGTTCTTCTCGTAGCGGGGAGCCGATGCGTCCTCCGACGCGCGTGCTGGCGAGATTGGGAACGCCGACGCATCCACCTTGACGCATCGCGGCGAGGAGCGGAACGCCAATGCGTCCTCCTCGACTAGTGGCGGCGAGGAACGGAACGGTGACGCGTCGCGTCACGGAGAGGAGCGGAACGCCGACGCGTCCTCCTCGACTAGTGGCGGCGAGGAACGGAACGGCGATGCGTCGCGTAACGGTGAGGAGCGGAACACCGACGCGTCCTCCTCGACTAGTGGCAGAGAGGAACGGAACAGCGACGCGTGACCGTCCGCGCGGTGCAGCGAGGGGCTCCTAGGGCTTGGGAGGGGTGATGCCATGGTGGTCGACATGAGAGGGAGGGGGAGGAGATAGCGATGAACGTGAACGTGAGGGGGAGGAGATAGCGATGTTGTGGGAGGCGCAGTATTTATAGCGAGCAATGGCACACCTACGTAAGATATGGGTGAGTTGATCGACTTAATGCAGGTCAGTTCGCCACCGACATGTGGGAAAGACCCTTGTTGGGCCCATATGTCAGTGACCCAATGCACCTACAGTTAAGTAACAACTACGTGGGCATATTTGTTGGAGTAAATTATGGGGGAGCGAAGGGGTGGAAATATTGCTGGTCACAACGGATTGGACGAGCGTGGGGGGAGGAGAGTCATGCATGCAGATTTTTTCACACGGGGTGGAGTGGTGGGACCGCCGGAGGGAGAAGGAGAGTTTGGCAGGCATATTGTTTCCACACATGGAGAGGAAAAGATTTGGAAACGAAAGGGCTTCCTGCAGGTATGGGGAACAGTGCATAATAAGTCATCTTGCATGTCGGGCTAGGTATAGTCTCAAGTCATTAAAAACATACACGCCCCACACATGTTCATATTTCAAGGTGCACCAAATTATTGCATGCGATGATTAAGGCTAGCCATAACGGTGGTATCTTAGCTGGTATCCTGCACACGGGAATAGAAAACATACTGATGTGGCAAATAATTAAAGAAGAGAGGGGGGTTAGAGTAACTAGTGTTCATGCATGCATTGGTAAACACTTTTTTTTGTGAAGAACGACAACACTAGTTGAGTACTTCTGCAGACTTCAAAAAGTATTCCACCGCCTCTAATATCTTGCTAAGAGTAGGTGAAATTTTTGAATGGAGCCCTTTATACTAGAAGGGAGGTAGTGGTACTCTAATAGCTAACCTTGTTGTGATGATAACATAGGACATGCCACGCACCTGGACAGAGGAGCTAGTCTGCATTGTGCATTTAAGTTTTGTCTGAAGTCAATGTACCTCTACTTTCACCAGACTTATAGGAAAAATGTACTCCCTCCGTCTAGGTGTGTAAGTCATCTTACGAAAACCAAATAACCCCAAAACACGTAGGCGCGGTGCATTAACTTCTACCTCGTTTCTTGTTTCTTAACATATCAACCAATAAGAGATGAGGGTGTGCATGCTTTTAATGACCTGAGACTATCAAACATGACATGCAGTGGTTAGTTCATTGCATGCAATACTATTAATTAGCAAATAAACATTAATGTCTCTCGTTTTCCCCTCCTCCTTGGTCACGGTGCACAACCTAAGATGACTTACTCACCTAGACGGAGGGAGTATCAACATTCACAATGTCAAATCAATATTTTTACACTCATTATAAAACGTAGTTCTTATACTCATTATAATCAGTATTGTAGATATTGATATTTTTAGTATAAATTTGGTCGTGGGATTTCATTGATGCCTGTCAAAGCATGGAGGAAGCGGAGCTTAGGGCTTTCATTGCCGGTCTCTACATAGGTATTTCTCTTCATAATCCTGTAATTTTAGAGACTAATTGCGCTCTTGTCGTAGTGTCTCTTGCATCGGGTAACTATGACAGGTCTGCCATGAGTGACATTAAGATGAAAGCGTTGAGCATCTGGAAGTTGATCAACAATCTTCAATTGTCAAAGATTAGCCGTTCGGCCAATAAGGTGGCACACTTAATCTCTAAGTATAGCTTTGACAATAGATTAGATGGTATTCTAGTAAAAAACATACCGCCCTGTGTGGTGAATATTGTATCGAATGAGTGTACTGGTGTGGCTGGTTAATTAATATAAGGTGGTGTTCAAAAAAAGTATAAATTTGGTCAAACACTTTGCAAATGATTGACGGGAGTAAAAAGGACCAGAGGGAGTATCATGCATGTGGAGTTGGCAAAAAAAATTGCTCATTTATAGCCGGTCGAAGTCTCAAAGGGCGCGACCGCGCGAGGGAGGCGAAGGTCATGGGAGGCCTGATGATTGACGGAATTAAGTGAAGTTACATCCACGCGCCGGCATGGCGTGCGAACAGGCAGAAGCTATACCGTCAGGCCTGCGATATGGGTCTAGTAGACATGACATCTAGTGGGTCCCACATAGTTCTCTAGAACTCTTTGGGGGCTTGCAGCCGTTTATCCACCGGGCAAGCCAGCAACTCCATGCCATTCGCACACCCTACTCGTCCCCTCTTCTACCTTACAAGAGTTCGCTCCCAGTCGTCCCGTCGTTTCACATTAGTTCGCTCCTAGTTTTTTTTGCGGGGTACAATAGTTCAACTTCTCCTAACCCTCCTCCAAAATCCATGGCCTCCCAAATCTCCATGGTCGCCGCTAAGTACCAGGTTAGAGCCATCACCGGCGATCAGTTCATCGTCATCTACACACATGGATCTGCGATGGTGAAAGCATGGCTTGCTCGCTTCCTACGCATGTTCAACAGTTCAACGGATGAGTGGGTCGCTGGGCTAGATGTTGAGTACACCACAGTCCTGGGACGAGAGAAGGATCTAAAGGACGAAGAGAGGAAGAAGCCTGCCGTGATTCAGGTTTGCATACATAACATTTGCTTGGTCTACCACATATGCCATGCCGACGTTGAGTGCCAGGATTTTAAGAACTTCCTCAAGGACAAATGAGTGAAATTTGTTACTATAGGCTTTAAGAACGACAGGGATGTCCTGCGTCGGATAGGTCTCGTTGTAGGCCAGCCTTTCGATCTCCAGAACGCAAGCCTGGTGTCCTCCCCTCAACCTTCAATGCTGACTCTGGCAGCAGCCATGATTGATCCTTCGTACGCTAAACAGAAGAAACCTCATCACGAGTTTCATCATGCATGGGAGTCGAAGACATTAGATGAAGATCACATCTTGTATCCAGCAATGGATGCCTACCTTTGTTTAAATATCTACAAGGGTTGGATGAAGAAGCAGAGCCCAGTGTCTGGTTCAAGCAAAGAAGCGTCGGGGAAGAGGAAGAGGAAGAGGGACGAGGACAAAGTCGATGACGTGGACTCGGACTCCGAGTAGGTGGCAGTGCCGTCGCTCATGTTGGTTCTACTGTAGTGTCAAGCGGACTAGTTGCTTACTTTATTTTCAAGGGTGTGTTGTGCTGAGGCCCCAGCAGAACTATGTTTATGTTCTTTCTCATTATTTGAACTCTTTAGTACGTACAGTAGTACTAGTACTATGTCTTACTACTGTTCTTCTTGCGTACAGTAGTACTAGTACTATATCTTCATGTTCCTACTGTACGTAATACGTTCATACTAGTAGTATAATTTGGGTCAGTCGATTTGTGAAAAAAGTTCGACGGAGCGAAGGAAGAAGACGACAGAAGAGGTGGAAGAATCCCTTCTAGCCATCCATGTTGCATCAAACGGCTCACATGAGTCGACTGACCCAAATTACTCCTTCAGATTGCAGGATCCACGTGGCATTCAAGGTCTCGAAGGTAGATTCCGCGTCCGCACCCGGTTTGCGGTCTCGATGCGGTGCGACCGGCTTCCGCCGTGACAGCCACCATGCGCGCCTCCTCGCCGGCGTGGTGGAGCACGCGCTCGTCCTCCTCTTCATACGTTGCGTGCATAGATGCGGCTCCACCAGCTGCTCACGTGCTTGGCAGCGCGGCGACATCGCGAGGAGGGACTGCAGACGACATGAGCGGGCGAGCCTTCGGCTTCATGGCATAGGGATGGCGGCGACACGGCGGTGATGGGCGAGATATTGTTGGCCGGAGCAGGTGGGCGCCCGCATGCGCAACGGCGGCGGCGGCATATTGATGAGTGCGCGTGTGGGAGCTTACTTTACTTTTATATAAGGTTGGTCAAACTTAAAAGAAAACCGTACTAGTATACGTAAACATTAGACTTAGGCAGCACTTTCATTAGTTAGTACCATAGCCACGATACGGAATCCTGTGCAATCACGTGAACCGTGGCCGCGCGGTCGATCGAACGGTGCGTCACTTTGTCGCGCTCGAAGGACATCTACCGAACCTTTTTGTCTGTGTGAAAACAATCCTCGAATATTACTCAACTTTTTTCCTGGGAAAGTTCTTGACGCTGCAATATTTCCATATATTTGAATTTAGCTCCAGTTCGTGTTTATTTGGATTGGGCCGATTTAGGTGTGCCCTAGTTTTTTTAATACTGATTTTGTGTGTGTGACTTAGAGAGAACGTGTGGATGTGTCCATATGTGTGTTGTGGCGGAAGGGCAATGTGGAGATGGTGTGCGTGTGATACATACATAGAGAGGTGTGAATGTGCAAATGATCATGCATGAGTGAGACATAGACAGATGATGATACGTTATGTATACATGAGAGAACGGTCTTCTAGTTTACTTGGTTGTGTGTGTGTGAGTGAGAGAGAGAGAGATAGAGAGAGACAGAGAGAGAGGAGCATCCGTAACACAACAACCATCTCTCTCGATTCGTCCATCCCTCGCACGATCGCATGCAACAAATGCATCAACGCGCACATTTTGACACCCTCACCTAGCCCCTGCCCACCTCAAGGCCCACACAGTCTCTTCGTGAATACCCATTTCTCTCCTTAGGTTTTTTCTCTTAATATCTGACACACACACACACACACACATACACACACACAGAGAGAGAGAGAGAGAGAGAGACGCAGCACAACACACACACACACACTCCCCCGAGCACACAATTCATCCCCATCCAATGTTATACAGCGACCACTCTCGCTTGTGCTTCTTTGCACCCCAACATGCACAACACCTCAATCTTCAAAGAGGGCATCGAGCAGATCGAAGACGGCGACCACACCGCGCTAGAGAATGTGGGGTCATTTGGAAGCAGGGTGATGTGATGACGGCTGACTGACTCCTCCCCCACCCTCTCTCTCTCTCTCTTGCACAAAATTACCAATCCCTCTCTCCCCCGCACAAAATTGTCAATCCCTCAACCCATGAGATCCTTCCCCTCTCCTCCATGTTTTTCGAAGTCTCTCATCAAACATGTTGTCTCTTCTCCTTCCACGTATACAGAATTCGGATGCACAGGCATCTCACGTATATTACATGTCTCCATCTTTCTCACAGACCTAACTTCTTCCTCTCTCTCTTTCTCTCTCTATATCTCTCTCTGTCTGTCTCGTTAGGTTTGTCTCCTACTCTCTCATCCACATACATACAATCTTTCCCGCCCTATCTACTCCATCTTCAAAAGCTCTCTCTGCATGTTTCATTCACACATTGGGATATGTCAAAATGTTGCTTCTATAATGGCTGATGTAGAGTTATGGTTGTTTTTGTTGCATCCTACAAAGTAATAACTATGAAATGCATTTAGATTCTCATTTGACTGGGATTATGTGAGTTTGAGCATGTTGTGAAGTACTATAGACCTTGTATACATCTTGGGATTCGACAATGATTGTAACTATTGAATTGTATAGACCATTAAATTTGAAGTCAATAGCCTAATATATTTATTTCACAATTTCAACAAATGATTAGTTCACTACAAACTAAGAAAACAAATGTGTACTCCCTCTGTTTTTATTTAAGTCCGCATATTAGCATTGGTCAAATTCAAGTTTTGTAAACTCTCAGAAAGCTTATAACAAAAAATATTAACATATACAATAACAAATAAATACCATTAGATTCATTATTGAATGTACTTTCACATCATACATATTTGTTATGGTAAATGTTTATATTTTTCTATAGACTTGGTCAAACTTTAGGAAGTTTGACTTCGGTCAAACCTAATATGCAGAGTTTACTACTACTACTCGCTAGTTGCTTAGCTAAATCACTCAACACACCACACGGGGAGTCCAGTGTCACGAAATTTTGAGTTCGGCGACCCTGATTCGAGCAGTGGGAAGTTACCATCATAGCCTTCGGAATAGGCCTACGAATGACGCTTTGTAGGGGGCTATTTTCGTAACTTCAGGTTCACCCTACCCAGCCAACCCCACCCCGGCACCCAGAGTAGTACACCTGAATACTCCCCATTTTCTATCCCCACCGCAAAATAGACTTCTCCATGGCACCGCAGCCTTCGTGCTCCTCCCCTTTACATCGGCGCACTCGTCCACCGCAGCGCATCTACCTCATCGACGACCTCGTACGCCGCACTGGAGCCGGTTCACCGTCGTCGTCGTACACGGAGCCTCTTCCCCGGCATCGTTTCCACGGTCTCGGATCTGCTTCCCAGAAGCCGACGCCAAGCACAGAAGTACCACCTTCGTGGACAATGAACTGATTCCTGTTGCCGACCATGACTCACAGAGGCCGCCACGACCATCGTTCTCCTCCTCCATTGGTAATGTGTGTATTGAATCACTTAGAAGTACATGTGCAGTTCCAATTTTGTTCATACCTACCCTTCAAATTTCCTGGGTGCTATTGTTCCGGTAAAAGTAATTGGCTATAGCCTTCATTGTACAACAAAATATCAGCTTGTAATTGTGCGTCGCTCCTGTATCGTGCTGTGCTTGGGTAGGTTTTTCATCTGCAACCAGTAGTGTGGCAAATGATGGAAAGGTTTTTAGAACTAGCAAGATGCCCATGCGTTGCACGCATCAAGATGCATTTGTATGAGTAGTTTATCTTGTGGGAGAAAAGGATGAACGAGGGAAGGCCTTATTTGCAAATCTGGAGAGGGGTATGGGTATCTTTTTGCAAAATTCCCATTTGTTTCCTTCCTACCTGTCAGATATAAATCGGATGGCCTATATTGCAAGAAAAAAAGTATAGAGAAAAAACGTAGACAGTAAAGGAAGTGGAGATAAATATTAAATATTAATCATAAAATAAATATAACAGTACAGAAGAGAGTAGAGATTGCAGAGACGTCGGGAAAGGATCGCGCGCGTGGGGGGAAAAGCAGTCGGGTGTGCGCTAGTTTTGGCGCGCGGCCTACAACGCGCTTTATAAAATCCAACGCCCTCCCACCGCTCTGTGCCTTGCCACCCCTCTCTCCCGCTCTGTTCCTCGCCACCGCTCTCTCCCCACTCTTTTTCGCCTTGCCGCCGCCGCGCCACCATGCCATCGCGTCGCCGGCAAACTTGGGGATACCGCGACGTCTGCGCGCGCCTCTCCGGCGGCTTCTTCGCCGAGATCCAGTTCCGCGGGATGCGCCTCGGCCTCGGCAATTTCGACACCGCCAATGAGGCCGCCCGCGCGTACGACACGGCGGCATGGCACCTTCGGTGGCCTCATACAACAATGAACTTCCCCAATGTGCCGATGTGGGAGCGGGCGCAGGAGCTCGCGCCTGTGCCGCGGCTTAGCACTGACGAGGATCGTCGCGACAACCGCAGGCAGGAGCGCCGTCTCGGCATCACCGAGATGGACGAGGAATCCATGGCACTGTGGCGCCAACACTTCCCACAGGACATGATCAACGAGCGCGAGTTCTACGCGCAAAGGAGGGCGGCGAGGGATAAGAGGAGGGCGGAGTGAGCCGCCTATCACGAGGACAAGCGTAGCCGAAAAGCGGAAGGTCAATTCAACATGAGGCTAGGAGCAGCATCGCCCTGGTAATCTGATGATGATCGGTATCTTCACGCTAACAGTCAGACGTCGGAGGAGGACATCATCGAGGAGGAGTCGGACGACGAGGAGTAGTTAAGTTATCTTTTTTTATCTATCTATGCTGAGAACTATCCTCTACTCTCTAGTATCTACTTCTCGATCTCAGCCTGTAAACGCTTTTTAAAGCACCGCGCGTTGCGATTCTATTGGAGATGCTCTAACATGGCAGACGAGTGCTATAATGTTGCCCACAAGATGTGCGAGTATTACTAGTAGTATATTTTTCTTGCCATGTTGAGATTTTAAAATCACGAGTGCGAACATGCAGAGGAGCAGTGAAGACCTAACACGGGATATTCGGGTCATCTTCAAGGAGTGTGGCAAGTTAAAGAGGAGATGCACCGAACCTGTAAAACGAGCTTTGGTAAGTAACATCCTTTCAATTACTTTCGTTTAGCCTCGTGTTCTTCGATGTGTATATGTTGTAGTTTCTGTTAGTATTAAGCGTGGTGTTCTTTGATGTGTAATAAGAAGAGTCTTAATCATCCTAATGCTTTTGTTTTTAGCTTGATGTAGGAAGTGGGTGTTCTCACCTTGTAGTCTATTTTTATATTTTTTTTCCTTTTGAATTCACTTCTCCAAGTTCTGTTTATTTGGCTTCTACTAAATGGATCTAGGTTGCTCAGAGTATTGATCTAAAAAAGAAGTAACTTCATGTCAGGATGCAGTTCCTGCGAGGAGGGGAGTATGGTCAACCTCGAGATCATGTTTCCAAAATGAGGCTGGATTACACACAAGGTGCCAGTTCCCTAATGATGTTGGATTAGACACAAGGTGCAAATTTCCAGATGATGCTGGATTTCACACAAGCCAGGTGGAGTCATCAGTTGTTCGTGTCCCCGTGGCATTAGTAAAGGCTGAAAGAAAGCATGTAGCAGCCCTTGAGAATGTAGCTGAGTTCCTGAACAAGCGAAAAGAGCAATCTGCTCTCTTCACCCAAGCCAAAGAAGAGATGGAAGAAGCCAGAAATAAGCTAGCAGAGGCAAAGCAGGCTGGGCTTCTCCTACTATCTAAAACTGTTGTCAATACAAAATTTCCTTCATAATAGCTAGGTTCAAATGTTTATCCAGTCAGCATGCCTGTTGTGATGTCCATGCATCTACTGATGTGGCACAAAATGTTTTTTTTCGGGTCATGTAATAACAGCAATTACTTTCCAAACAATAACGAAGCATTGGACATGGTATAGTTCACACGCAAGCCCGACATTCCAAGTTCAACTTCCACATCAAACTCATGTTCACAGATATCTGCACATTCATACATAATGTCCACAACCATGATTCACTTCAAAGACGAAAAAATGTGAGGAGAGTTATAAATAAAGAAAAACCTCTACTAGTTCCTGCTTCCAGTGCGAGCACAACAAGTCAAGACCATGCGTAAATTAATTACTCTATATTTTAGTCATTTTTTGTGTTCTAAAATGCCTGCCGGCTCGTGGAAGGACGTGTTGCCGGCACACGCGCGGATTCAATGAAGGCAGGCGGGGCAGTCTTAAGCTGGTTGCACGCGGCGAGGAGGCGTGCTCAGCCGAGCCTGCAGCGAGTGCGGCCCTCTTGGCCGGCGCGCCGGTTCAATGCCTGCGCTATGAGAGGTCGCGTCTGTGTTAGAGCAATCACTCCAGTCCTTTTTTGTTTGGGTATAACGAAATCTCGTTTTCCATTCACATTTTACAAGTAAAATTCGTGGACAAACTTTGACCCAAAGTACGATGGGGACTAGTAAACTAGAATGGAGGTAGTAGTTTTTTTAATCAAAGAAGGGTTTCCCCTTCCTATTTTCATTACTGAAAACCAGCATCTAAATCTAAACCATAGTAATTGACCTAGAACAACCAGGTTCAACATCTCACAACATAAACCCATACAACCATACGCCAAGGAGGTATGTAGTACTATGAATTCCATTTTCGCTCCATACCAATCGTTCTAAAAACTACTTACTACTTATAATGCGCCATTGAAAATCGGAACTCTTAACCCCTCTAAACACTACTAGGGAAAAGGCTAGAAGCAGCGCGGGTTTTAGGTGTATCAGCAGCGCGGGGACCGGCGCTACTAATAAGGCTCTACAGCTATTGCTTAGCAGTAACGCGTGCCCGCACGTGCTACTGCTAGGACAAATAGCTGCAGCGTTTGTTCGGTACCATGCTACTGCTAAGGTAACTACTTGCAGCGTGTTTTCCGTCCATCGCTGCTAGTAGTTTTTTAGTGTATTTATGCGCCATCTTACAAATATTGGTACAATACCAGCTGTTATGAGGTTTACATCATTATGTCCATAACAGTGTGTCAAATGAAGGTGGATTAGGTTCAAGTGGAGGCAATATGTGGTGCATGTCAAAAGTATACTACTAATCAACACTTGATCTAGTTTGGACTAGTAGTACTTTCGATGTGCACCACATGTTGCCTCCACTTGAATCTAATCCGCCAGCACAAGCTATTTAATCATCATCACAGTCATTACCACCGACAATATTTATTTAATCAGCACTAATACTAGCTAATAATAATCATCATAGTCATTACCACCAACACTAGCCATTTTATCATCGTAGTAATAGTGCAGCACATCATCATCCTCAAACTCATTTCTTGCTAGCTAATCACTCCTGCTGCTCTCTCTTAGGTAAAATAACATAAAACATGTATAGCTCTCCTCCTCGATCAAACTGGAGCATGCAGATGAACCTGTCTCCAAATCGTGGGTAGTGCATCTGTTTGCTGCCCCCTAGTACTTCTCTGCGCTCCCCCATCACATATTTGGTCCAGTCTTGCACTATTAAGCATCCGTCGCTAATCTTGAATGCACTAAAGTAATTTGTAGGATATCTTGGCCATAAGCTGATAATACTCATGGTACCTTTAGTCTCGATCCCATAAGGCACAACATTCATCGGGAGTCCCTTTTGAAGAACATCGTACGGTAACATACTTATCAATGAAGTTTAGCTTCAAAAATAATGTATGGAAAAGATGCACTGATGACAAATAGTAAAAATCTTACCATCCTTCCTAAATAGATGTGACCGTAGTTCATTATGAACACTATTGGTCGCACATTTTCAGTACTAACATTTCTAAATGCAGGAAGAAAATTTTTCTTGACAGTATCAAGATCCTCAAGCCATGAAACATAATGACTGAGCTCCTCGCAGTTGAGTTCAGCCCCAGGATAGTATACGGTCCTGTCTACCAAGCGCTGGACATGTTTGCTTGCACTGAAATAAGCTGATAATACAAATTAGTTGTCAACTATTTTTGAATAAACAATATCAAAGACATAAATATGGTTGAGAAACTTACATAATGGTATAACTGGAGGCGTCTGCACATCGACCCAGATGTTGGTATTTCCTTCAATATCATCTTCCGGACGAATATCAAAGGTGATAACCATATTAGGCTCAAATTCGCGGAAAAATCCGGCATGACCTTTGCTAAAATAGGACATATCGAGTGCCTAAAATTTGCCGGAATGAAAATGAATCAACACTCCGGCAAAACATAGGCCACTCGAAGGTGTAACCTGCAAACATGACCGGCCACTTGGATATTGAGCAAGACAAGATATACATTTCAAAATATCTTATAGGACTCAAATTAGCATGCATTCAATAAGCAAAAGTAAATCATCTCATGCATCAGTACATCGTCGAATATTATCACTAATACATCACGAATAGTGTCATACATATAACATCACTAATACAACTAAAACTCTAGCACACGACGGGTATCGGCGCGGGCGGTGGACACCCACAGAGAAGGCACCATCATGGGATCATAGCTCTAGTGAGATCCCTGGAGAACCTGCAAGGTATTGGAGAACGGCCTGCGTGTCCTCCTCACTGACACGGTGACGCACCACCTCCGCGGAGTCCTCGAGCCTCTGGACCGTCACTGGCCCACGCGACCGCCACCAAAGAAGGTTCGAGTCAACGACAGGCTGGCTCCTCTCCAACCTGCACCCCCCGATAGGTAGCGCCTCCCAGTACCACCCCGGCGGAGCCCAGTCCCGGACATGGCCGATCTGGTCAAGCAGGTATCGTCCTCCGCTGACTCGACGACGAGGATGCGGGATAGGCATAGTCCATGTCGAGGCGGGAAAAATTGCTTTAACTAAAAAATAGAAACAAGTTCTTACTAACTAGTTCTATTAATTCAACTAGTTCTTACTAAAAATAAACTTACTATAAATAAAAATATTCTAGTACCTAATTAGTACCTAGTTCTTACCATACATGAACCCTCCCAGCCGCATCTGTATCCAATTCATTTACACCCATAGATGAACCCTAACTAATTTGATGCAACTAAAATTTGAAGAACCCTATCTAGGCAGAGGTAGGGGAGGGGGAGGAGCAGGCGTGCTCACCTCGGGTGCCTCGGGCGAGAGAGGGCAGGCGGCGCCGAGGTCGGGCTCGGGGCTCGGGCGCACGACGGAGGGCGGCGTCGAGGTCGGGGCGGGCGGCGTCGAGGCGGCGTTGAGGTCGGGGGCGGGGGCGGCGTTGAATCCGGGGTTGGGAGCGGCGTAGAGGGTGTGCGAAGAGCGCGCAGCGATGGACGGGCGACGGCGGCGGCGAGAGCGGAGGAGTTCGATTTGGGGGGAAGTGGCCGTGGGGAAGGACGAACGTGGTGGTTAAGTCAGAAGTAGCAATAGCGCGTTCTGGGATACGCGCTACTGCTACTACTTTCTCCTTTTTCCCCTTTTTCATTTATTTTTCTTCACATTTTATTTTTTTCCTTTCAACTTCTTCTATTTCTTTCATTTTCAATTACCTTTCTATTTGCTTTTCATTTAATTTTATATCATTTAGTAGTAGCGAGTTTAGAGCAAAATGCTCTGCTACAAAGAAAGTACCAGTAGCGCGGTCCTATATAGATCGCTACTGCTATGTGTACCATATCGGCTAGGCCATGAGAATTTTAGTAGTAACGTGTATGCAGCGAGACGCGCTACTACTACGATGTTATCTGCAGCGCGGTTTTCGTAAACGCGCTGCTGCTACTTAGCACCAGCGTGCTTCTTTGACCCACGCTACTGCTAAAGTTCTGTGTATAAGGTTTTCCCTAGTAGTGAAAAAACGATATTTTAAACGTGGCTACTCGATCTGTGGCAACTGGTGAGCCACCGCGCTCCGAGTCGTTCACCTGTGGTCCCAACCATCAACTCCTACGGATCAAATTATCACGGGAGCTAACTATTCCTACAAAGGTGCTCCACCACGTACCCAGTACCCGCGAATGCAGCAATCGTGCACCTAGGGTTTTAGGGTTTATTTGCTAACGCCGCCTTTATGTAACACTCATGTGTGCGAGACAGTGAGAGGTCGACTGCATGCGTGTGCCTCTTCTCTTCGTATATGTACTCCACCGTTCGTCTGGTGTCCAAAAAAATTTAATAACTACTAGCAATGTGCCAATGCGTTGCCACAGGATCAAAGTAGATTAATACATATAGACCGATTTGATAGAAAAAAAGTCTAGTTTTGAAATATGTCTATCACTAAAAATATGTTATGTTTCACTCAAAATATATTCCATTGGCGGTTTTGATGAGATAAGGGAGGAATGTTGCTGGTTTCAAGATTTGAGAAGTTTTATATGTTTAATTTCTACTCTTACTAGCAAGATGCCCATGTGTTGCACGGAACATCAAGATCTTGTGGGAGCAAAGGATGAATGAGGGAAGGCCTTATCTGCAAATGTGGTGAAGAGTGCAGGTAAATTGCCATATTTTCCTTCCTAATCGTCAGATATAAATCGGACGACCTACATTGCAGGATGGCAAGCCCACCATCATCACCAACTCTATTTCTTATCCCTACTTTATAAAAAGCATTGTTGGTGATGATCGTGTGCCTGCCGTCCTACAATATAGGCCGTCTGATCTATATCTGACGGATAGGAAGGAAACTATGGCAATTTTGCAAAAAGATACCCACACCCCTCTCCACATTTGCAAATAAGGCCTTCCCTCGTTCAACCTTTTCCCCCACAAGATAAACCTCATACAAATGCATCTTGATGTTCCGTGCAACGCATGGGCATCTTGCTATTTGTTGCAAAACTCCCATGTGTGTGTGAGAGAGAGGGAGAGTGGAGGAGGACGAAGTGCATGTGTGACAAAGGCACAAGGAATGTGTGTGTGCAATAGGTATCAGCTTAAAATGAGGCGATAGTGTGTGTGTGCGCGATCGAGAGGGCGTGTCTCAAGAAGGGAAGAAAAATCTACATAGATACAAGGAGCGGGAGAGAGACATGTATGCGATGGTGGAAGCACGAGTGTGCGGGTGTATAAACCTATCTTGAGGCTAGCTAGTCGATAAATGTTTGTGAGAGAAATACGAGTCGGGGTGCGAAAGCAAGAGTTTGTGTGTGAGAGAGAGAGACGATAGTCGGGAAGAGGAGTGGAAGTAGGAGTTGTGTGTGTGTGTTTGTGAGAGAGAGAGAGAGAGGAGACAGTAGTCGGGGTTGTCTGATCGGTAAAAAAATGAATAATGTCAGTCTGGGATGGAGACGAAAAGGAGACCGCAACAAATCTTGTGTCTATAGGAGAGAGAGAGAGAGTAATTTTAGTGGTATGAGTCATATGTAGAGACATATAGGGTGTGTGAGAGAATCCCATAGAGAGAAAGACAAAGTGAAAGACGAGTGGAGACTGTGTGTGTGGCGGTGAAAAAGAAAGCTTAGGTACCAAGTGATACCAGAGAATAGTAGAGACGTGAGAGATAATGAAAATCGTGTAATGTATAATGATAGGGAGAGTGTGACACTTCTCAAGGGATACATCGAGAGACCATGTTTGCGAGGATAGGAGAAACATGAAGTGAGCGTGCGGGTGAGCTGGAGAAAAGAGAATGATAGCTACCTGAAGGAGCATGCATGCGAGAGAGATGGGTGTGAAAGGAGTGAACAAAAAAGGGATTCAAATATTTGAATTTGAGATGATGATACATGTAATCCATACTCGAACCCAAATTGATCTATCAAACATTCATACTCATATGAATTCACGCACATCTATGTTATTTAATATGTAGATATTACTGATCCATACATTTTAGTAAAACATAATTTGGTTAAAAAAAATTCGAATTCAACCTTAAGATTTCGAGATCGTTGTATTTGTAAATCATATTATACATATAAAGGAGCAGTATTCTTTGTTGTGCTTTTGAAAGTATATAAAAAAATGATGTATATAGAATGTAACTCCAATTAAAAATGGATCCCGCCAGAAAAAAATAGAATACAAACGGGATTCGAATTGAGTTGGAATGGTAAACGTGCACTCTGCAAAATTTGGACGAAGCGGGGAAAGTCGCAGTAACCGCCCAAAACCAAATCTGCGAGATGGAAATTACTACTGCATATCCCTGCCACGCAAAGCCTATCTGCTATCTATAGGTTTCGATAGGGGTAGGTTTGTAATTTCACCCAAATGTGACGTAACCGCCTCTCACCCAAATTCATACACGGTGGGCGCCAAAACATAGTGTGTCCTCGGCCGAAATCGACTCCCTCCCCGATTCATATTCATACACGGTGGGCGCCAAAAACAAACTCTCATCGGCAAATATTCAGTGTATGCGAGATTACTGTCCTATCCCCAACCGACTAATGTTGCTGTGATGTAGTAGAAATTTGAAACGGGGGCTAAGTTTGTAAATTTCCTCGCATTTGAGACAAGCGCACCCTGAATACATGGTTCCCCCCTTCCTCTCTACCTCCCTTTTCCCCATTCGTACTCCGTGGGCGCCAAAACACCCTCTCTAGCCCACCCTCCTCCGTCCGCCACACCATCCACCGCCGTCCTCCTCCACCATGCAAGAGCTGATACCCCGACGCCGTCGTCCATTACAAGAGATCGACTTCTCTCATCCACAGCTTCGGATCGGGATCCTTGCATCCCGTCCTGTCGCTTCATCCCTGCTATCGTCCACCTTGCCGGAGCCGCTCCTACGACTGTCTCGTCCACCATGCCCCGCCTACACCGTGTACCCTCCTAGATTTTCTTCCACGCGGCCGACAGCCATCGCTACCGCATCATCGTCAAATTCTCAACAGATGTGTACATGGTGCTGCACCAGAGGCGGTACTCTTTCATATCTCCCAACTTATTTATCGCAGCAAGAAAATAAATTGCCACTGCATTACTCTGATTTCTTGTCTTGGTTGCGAAGTTGCCTTTGTCCGGTTTGCACCTTCAGATCCACCATGGCACGCTCAACACTATACTCCCAATGCTTATGGTTTTCCCCTTTCATATTCCACACTAGTTAAATCACAGTAGACTAAATTTCAAAATTGGGTCAGTCGATCTTTCAGAGCTCGCCGGAGTTCGCCGGTGCGACCAAAGTGGCTCGGGTGGTTGTGGGGCCTCGCCGAATGAAGAAAACTCGACACGGGTGGGGGTTGGGACGGGGGTGGCGGTGGGGGTGGCGAAGGAACACAGGCGGTGGGGGCCGATGCTCCGGCCGGCGGCCCGTGCGGTGTTCTGTATGGGAAGAATCAGAGACGAGGAAGAAGAAGGGTTAGGAGAAATAGGATCTTCATCCAACCACCTAAAATATTCAAGAGACTACTGGGAGTTGCATTCTTAATGCGTTCTGGTTCATCATATGTGGGCACTGCGCAACCAACATTTTATTATCCAAAATCTGCTTGCTCTTCTTTACCATGTTCCTCTTCCGTTCTTGTTTACTATGTACTCTCTCCGTTCCTAAATACAAGTATTTGTATAGATTCCACCATGGACTACATATGGAGCAAAATGAGTGAATCTACACTCTAAAATGTATCTGGATACATCTGTATGTGATCCATAGTGGAAATCTCTACCAAGACTTATATTTTGGAACGGAGGGAGTATGCTAGTAGTACAGTATGTTCCTTGTACTGATGATGAGCAGGGACATTTGCAGTGTAGAGGTCTATACGGTCGGTTGTGATGGACACTTTGAGCCTCTTTGATTCGTAGGATCTTGTAAACATAGGAATAGGATTTGTAGTGGCATGCCCACTTGAATCCGATAAGAATAGCAAGGAAATGCGGGGAGCTGTGTCGCCTTTGAGAGTTACACTGATATTAACAGTACCGCACCTTCACTTGAAGAGGGCTGGTATTCGAAGCCTTTCTATCCATACCGGCAATACTAGCACATACATTCCAGCAAGTTCCACTTTGCTGATACTATGATGCTTAAGGTTTTCCCGTTATATCTACACTATGATCTGTGTAGCTGCTTTGTGTCGCACTAGCAGCAGTCCACTCTTGAAGCTAAACACTGCAATGACTTACAAAATTGGCACCAGGGCATTGAGTGCCATTCTGGATGCAGTGAAACTCATACGCTCCCCACCTGTTGATTCTTGTTGAGAATATTATCCTAATGACTATTCTAACCTCGAGGAGTCAAAGGCAGATGGCCTGTCCTGTTCACCCATCAAGCTGCCTGTTCTAATTTGGCAATGTTTTATTGATTGCGGGTATCTTGCATATGTTGTCTTGCATTTCTTCTACTTTGTTGCACCGCCATCTGCTTAGTTTACTCATCATATATGTCGAGATGTCATGCCCATCCATTATCAATACATATTCCATCTGTCATCATACCATGTTTTTTCACTCAAATGTTGTTCTTGTGCATCAGACATCAAAAAGGAAGAGGGTGATTGCCGAACCTGAAGGAGCACCAGCAAAGTCCTTGAAAAATGTGGTGGTGCCGGAGAAATCACACAGCACCCCACTTATATTGGTTGTACAACCAGTGACACAAATCGTAGGACCAACTCCAACATACTGTACCCATACTTCACGGGCCACACCACTAGCCCCACCACACAGGACTTGCACTCCAGCAAAAGGTATATATATTTCAATTGCCATAGCACCAGCCGTACCACAGAAAAATCCCACTCCAGCAAAAAGTACAGCAAGTCCACCGGCCAAAGACCTATCCCAACTGCAGAGACGGCCAATTCCTGCAGATTGGAACCCCATTCCAGTTATTCCCAGTTTAAAAGACAACACATTGTTCTTGTAAGTACATGCTGTCCTTTATCAGTGTATTTATAATGACAGGTAGTTGTTCATGTACCATCACTCTGCAGCTTATTTTCCTTTGCCCTCCATTTTCTACACATCAGATCTATATTTACTCTTACCATAAGGTTGGCACTGAAGAAGTTTAGCTGTGCATTGCTCTTGGCTTTACCTTTTGCCTGTATCGCTGCACTTACATTTATAGCTACTTGGTTATGTAGCATCACTCTTCATCTTATCTTAAATATTCTCCATTTTTCATATATTATCACATCTATATTTACTCTTAACAAAATGTAGAATAAAGGCAATGCTTATGAAGAAGATTCTGTGGTAAACTTCTTGAATTGCCCCCCCCCCCATCAGCATGGACAAGGCCTTTATAGATCCTGTCTTCACCAATAATGTAAGTTTGTCCATCTCAAGCCTTCAAACTCTCTTGTATATATTTGGTTAGGCATGACTGCAACATCTGTTTATTTTTGGTGTTTGCATAAAATTGCATGTTTAAAGTTTATTATGTAGTTCATAAACAAAAGTTTGTCCTTTCTCAATTTAAGTTTTCAGTTGTACAACCAAGTTCCTTCTTCATACCATGTAAATTAAACTATACAGAGCAAGTGATATTCTTTTGCACTGCATGTATGCTTCTATTCTTCATTCGTAATCTAGTGATGTGGTGAACCTACCCACTACAGCACAATGTCATATTCTGCAATGTTTTAACTATGAACAATGTCATATCATTCTACTATTATTTAAATCGTCTCTTTATTTGCCAATCTGAAATGGGATAAATTGACAGAACACTAACCATTGATACTTATGAGTTCTTGATCTGTAATCCAGTGGTGTCATGAAGCTGCCAACTCCTTCACAATGTCATTTCCTGCCGTGTCTTGACCTGAACAATACCATATTGTTTAAATGCAATTTTAAACTATGTCACTTTATTCGTCAGTAAGAAATGTGATGAATTGTCAGAAGTGATACTTTATGTGCAAAACCTGTCATCTGTCTGCTTGTTTATCTTTCAGAGTGAGGAAGATATAAGTGTTGAACAAGCGCAGTCTCATTGTAACACCCAGAAATTTAACTAGGTTTTAGTTATTAAAATTTTGCCAAGAGTTTAAAATTTTTGCCTGCAAGAATATCTCTGTTGATTTCAAAACTTTTCTTTTAATATTAAGGAATTTTTCCCAAGTGGATCCTTCCAAAACATATTGGACTTATATGCCCTCTCATTTAAAAACATCTCTCAATCAGTAGATTTATTTATTAAATTATTTCACCCTGAGCTTTATTCATTAAATGACCTCTTTTAAAATTTTGGAGCTCTTTTTGTACTATAACCATTTGATATATTTATCTAAAAATCAAACCAAAAATTTGGAGATGTCATATGATGTCTCTAAATCACTTTTGAGCAATAATATTTTTAATTCATTGCATATGTTGAGTGCTACACCTGTTTTCCTTCTCTGGTCCAGTGGACAGTTTTGCACTACAACCCTTTTAAATATTTCTTTCTAGCCTCCACCAAAATTATGGGATGTCAGTAGGAGCATATCATTCCATTATATGCAAAAATACAGGGATGTCCTTTGAAAATTTTGAGTGAAACAACCTCAACTTCATTCTGGTCCAACATGATGGTTTGTACAGCAACCATATTTTTTCTTGCTCTTTAGCCCTTGATTTTTTCTCCTACTTGTAGTCCTCCATGTTAAACTCATAAGTCCAGGAGCATGCAACCATTGGCATAATTTTGGTTCATGAAATAATAGCATTCACTCCCTGCCCAGAAGTGTAGTTTTGCAAAACTTGCACTAGCAAGTTTCTTCCTTTTGAAAACTAACTTCACCACCCTCTTATGCATCCAAAGAGACTTCATTCTGGAGAATTTGGCCACTCCAAGAAAAGCCTAAGTGCCTGTGGCATTTTGTTAAACACCTGGAGTGCATGATCAGATTTGACATGAATTGTTGTTGTCATTGTGAACTTGGTCTCCTGACCAAACCACCTTGTCCTCTGAGCTTCACTCTATCAACAACCTAGCTCTGTTGCTTTCCACCCTCACCTTTGACCTGTAGCATGCCAAGGCATTATGTCGAACACCTTTAGAGCATGCTCTGGGCGCGCCCAGCTGCGTTTGCATGTCGTCTTTCGGCTGGTCGCGCACACGCCCGCCCTTGCTCGCCTACAGAGCCGCACCCCCCGACCTCATCCGCTCGCAGGAACCAGCCAAGCCACCCTGGCAGCCTATAGCGCCGCCGATAGAGCTTTTGGCGGCACACTGGCGACCGCAGCGCGCCTCTGCCATGGTCAGCGCCGCCCAAGCCACCCCGGCTCGCCACCTGCCCCCTTGAGCTTGCAAGCTCATCCACAAGGGTGTCGCCTAGCTCTCATCGCCGCCACGTTCCCCTGCAGCTATAGAACATCCGTTCGCCGGCGATCTTATCCCCACCACCGCGGAACCGACCTCGTCGCCCTATAAATGCATGCCCCGAAACCATTCGAGCACGCAGGCGACCTCAGGCTACCCCCATGGCACCCCCACAGCCCGCAATCGTCAGGGAAACGCCGTCTTCCCGAACACCGGCAACCGCAGCCGCCGCCACGTCCCAGCTCCGTTCACTGAAACCTGAGCCCCTCCAGTCAAACTAACGCCACCAAACGACTCCAATCCATCTTATGGCAGCCTGGACCCATTGCGACGGGAGCCACCGGAGCCACAAAAGCACTTTGCTCCCGAAGCATTCTCCGCCGCGAAGCTCGCCGCCGGCATCTCCCTCCGTCCCCACCAGCCTGGCGACCACCGGAAGGATCGCCCTTGCGTGGCGGATCCACCCCCGCCCTCGGGGCCCCGCGAGGAGCCGCCAGTCGCCGGCGACGATCGCCGGAGCTCCGCCTCCGCTCGGGACAGAGGAAGGAGAGGGAAAAAGACTAGTCAAACCTGACTAGTGGGCCCCCTGGACCCACTATCAGCGACCCCGCACCTGTCCACGTGGGATTAAGTGGAAGCGTAAACTCCCTAGTACGTTTTCCCTGCACCGAAAGCATATTATGTCCGAAGCGTTTTCTTTTATATCTTTATTTTAGAAACAAATTTGACCAAAACTTTGACTGACTATATCTTTTTAAATATAACTCCAAATGAATTAATTCTTTTTCCTACGTCTCTCAAATATTGTCTAGTTTATTTTAAGATTTATTTGAAAAAAATTCAGAACAACTTTTTGTGCTGTTTTGATTTTGTGTGTTAATTCAAATATATTCTTTAATAGGATTTTTGAAGATTTCAAGATGTTTTGGAATGCACCCTGTTTTCCCATGACCTAAAGGCAAGCATTCTGAACCCCGGCATAATATTTTTGTGTGTGCGGTGACACGTTTATAATATCACCTCACCTTGGAGAAACTTGTTATTTCATGTGATATGATCATATGCATGGGTGCATGTTATTGATTTCCATGCTGTTGGAAATAAACACACTTGTGATGATAATCATCCTCATCCGGCAGGAACCCGGGAAAACCACTGCCTTGGGTAGGCATGAGTTTGTCGCCGGTCTCCGTCGGGACGGTTATGTCTGGTATGGCATGGTAAGGTGATATGAGCGGTGACTCTGTTGGTTGAAATATATTCGTTATGCTAATCATGCAGGGAATACTTAAACCTCCTGCGTCGACCATAGATCGAGTCTTGTGCCAGTAACCCCCATACTTGTTTCAGATTACCACTGTCTCACAGCAAGTAGAGTACGGTTCGAGAAGTTGTCAACCTCTTTCTAGCACACACCATACTGAGAGGCCAGGTGGAAGATACCGGTTGTAGCTGGTAGGCGAGCCACAGTCCGGGGCATGGGTGTTTCGGTTGGGACGAGAGGAGGCCACCCTTAGAGCGCGATATAATATGATCCCATGCTACGCGAGGTTGTAGCCTCCCATCTTAGAGTTTGCTTGACAGTGTCGTGGGTGATTCGAGACACGTGTGAGTTAAGCTGGTGTGTGCAAGTTAGGTGTGTTTTCAACAAAAGACCGTAGATGGAATTAGTCCCGATGGACTAAAGAAACTGCTACTCGTGGGTAAAGAGTACACCCTCGCAGAGATTAAACCTATTCAAAAGCCGTGTCCATGGTTAAGGATTACACCGATGGGTCAAGTGTCGGTCTTAGTGTCGGTCTTCGGAGGTGAAACTGTTAAACCAGAACTGGAATACTACTGGTGACTTGTGATAATTATGAATTATTATTATTGTGTACTAACACGTGATATCTTTGTTATTATCGAGTATCTCCGGGATGGTTCTACCTCCGGGATATTCACTATGATTGTTTATTTTAAAGCCCTTTATGTGGTGTCGCTCAGACGCCCGACTGTGGCATTTCTTTTAAAGCCCTTTATGTGGTATCGCTCAGACGCCCGACTGTGGCATTTCTATTAAAGCCCTTTATGTGGTGTCGCTCAGACGCCCGATCGTGGCATTTCTTTTAAAGCCCTTTATGTGGTGTCGCTCAGACGCCCGACTGTGGCATTTCTTTTAAAGCCCTTTATGTGGTGTCGCTCAGACGCCCGACTGTGGCATTTCTTTTAAAGCCCTTTATGTGGTGTCGCTCAGACGCCCGACTGTGGCATTTCTTTTAAAGCCCTTTATGTGGTGTTGCTCAGACGCCCGACTGTTGTATTTCTTTTAAAGCCCTTTATGTGGTGTCGCTCAGACGCCCGACTGTGGCATTTCTTTTAAAGCCCTTTATGTGGTGTCGCTAAGATGCCCGACTGTGGCATTGCTTGTTATTTATTTCATAAATTTTTAATACTACTATGTTATTGATTTTTATAAATAACTTGCTTGCATGCATCAGAGTTTTATTTATCTTTGTGACTGACGTCATGAGCATAAATATTTTTAGCACATCATTGTTATATTATACCTGTGTTCATAATGTTTGCGAGTACATTCAAAGTACTCACTGGCTTGTCCCTGGCTATTGTCTTGGCCAGATTTTCTTGCACGGAGAGGAGCGACGCGATGACAGCCCCGGAACCTAAGCAACGGAGATAGCAGCCTCGCGGAGATAGGAGTTAACCTGGTCAGCTGTTCCTGTGGGAATTGGAGTCCCATACACACCAATGATCCACAAACCGCTTCCGCCATCAACCACTAGAAACCATTTGTTGTACTCACAGCCGAATGGCCTTGTCTCGCATATTTTGTATTTTGCTTGGAATTTCAGAAGTTGGAGCCTCATCACCTAACAAGAATCACAGGGGCTGATGAGCACAACGGTCTTTTCTGAAATTTATCCCGGAAAACCGGTCGTGACAGACTTGGTATCGAGCCAGTGACCATTGGCTAATCCTATCTTAGCCAGGTCGAAAAACTTAGGCAAACCAACCCACCAGACCTTAACCAAACCCCAGCCAAGCTTCTCGTGCAAGATAGCCACACAGTAATCCCGACACTTTTGGCAGTCGGTGCCCAACCTATTAGCCTAGCCTGTCGATCGCACACCAGTGACCGATGGCAAAAATGTCTCATTCGCAAGCATGCGAAGGAAGACTCCGTTCCCTTTTTCTATAAAAAGGACATGCTAACCCCAACCCAGCACAGACAGCCTCGAACCTAGCCACAATGCCAAGCCCCGTCGTGCACAATGAGACCATAGCAACCAACCTTGGAGGTTTTGTGACCATCCTCGCAAACCTCACCCGTCGTGCCTATGCGTTAGAAGAGCCACCTGAATATGTTGTGTACCAAGGACCCATGAGCGGTGAGGACAGTCAATTCAGGCCATCAGGCACATCTATGGTAGGGGTCTAGCACCGAGCGCCCTACAGTTCACGGAAGAACAACTTCCTTTGAGCCACAAGCCATACAACTAGCGCCGAGAGGCTATAGTTCATCTCAGGCACTTGTCGCCCAGAGTTAACTATCGCTCGTTCCACTACTACCCCAGACGTGAAGGGTATGGTAGACCACCCGAAGTTGCCAACGGAGATCACGAGACAGATCCCGCATTGTTGCACCTAGTGCGCTATGTAAGTGCACTAGAGGCACTGTTCGACCAGATCACCATTGATCTGATCGCAGCTCCAGGAGAGTTGGTTCGTCGAACCCCAACAAGCAGAGAAGACGAGCCCGACGCCGACAACCCAGTCGTGCTGTTCGGACAACCGATCGAGACCCTGAGATCAGCTCCAGCCACCAACCGAGATGCCTTGATGACCCCAGAAGTGCTTTGTCACCTTTTGGGAGCACACTCCAACGGGATCGTGGCCAACAATCCCCGCAATGGTCATCATCGCTACCCCGACCCTACAGTTCCTCCACCATCTCCGACTAATCCCGGCAGTGAGACACGTGGAGAAGCCTCGACATCCACCAGGCACGCCCGTTTAGACATAAACGAGGTAGACTAAGCCATACGAGTAGTACTGAGTCTCAGTGTATCCTCACTTTGTAATCGTGCGACCTTGTATATAGACGCAGCCTGTCGTTGTGCCTCTGTTTTAATGGTAGCCTTGCGTATTTTCTTTGTCAGCGCATAGTTGCACATTTTCCGGGCACTACTACCAAAGCCAACCCGACGACAACCACAATAACACGTCTCTTTATGAGATATGTGTATCTCTGACACTAACCCGACCCCTGGAGGTGATCTGGCAGTTTTATTACCTTTCACCACGGTAAATAAACCAGCCCAGATGCTATATAAGAAGGCCACCTTGTGACCTTACCCAGCAACCCTCACCTCGTGCACCACTCTCACAACCATTTCTTGTCATGCCGAGCCCCAGTATTCATCTGAGAACCCCAGATGCAACCCCAGGTAGCTTTGTCAAAATATTGTGGGATTTTACCCGCAGTACCATGGGTTCTACCCAGCCACCCCAGTCCGAGCTGTTCAAATCTAGAATCACCCCATCCACCTCGGAATATTGGGCAGCAGTACACATTCCTCCCATAGACCCCAACCAAGATCCAACAGAGGTTTCCTTCGTAGGGAAATCTATGCCGACCCCATGCTTGGCCATAGAAGCTGCTGCGAACGAAGCAATTGCTCGTCTTCGATCCACAGTACCTTATGCCCGTGAACGAGGATATTATCATTTTCCGAGCCGTGCAACACCCGGAGGAGTGACATCTTTTCCCGGTGGACGGATTGAGAGAGACCCAGTACTAGCCAACCTTATCCAGTACATCATCGCTCAAGAGCATTTGAACCAGCAAGTGATGGATTATCTCTAGAGTCTCGCTGATTTAAATCCTCAGATTGCCATCGGTAGACCACTGAGGCCCGACCCGGAGAGACGCATACATCGACTGGTCAATCCACTTCCTCCGATAGAAGAGGAGTGTATCCCTTTACCAGAGACATTTTATCCGGACCCCACCCAGTTACCATTTTCATTTTAGACGTCACTACTGTATTTGTTTTTGCAGCATTTATATTTCCGTGTATCTTATGCATGGTACCTCAGATTTGTGCGATGAGTCACATCTTTAGTTTCTACTGGTATGAGTAATTTCCTTCACGAATAACTTGTGTAACCGCGAAAAATCCTAGTATGAGTTCTCTTTTTTCTGAATTGCTGCATCGATTATCCCCACACTACATGGATTATTTCTATTCATGCAGCACCACGGCAGCAGTCTCACAACCGCTCGAACGTATATGGAGTATTTATTTTTCTCAACGGCTCTTAGCAAATCTCGAGGACGAGATTTTTTTTAAGGGGGGTAGTATTGTAACACCCCAAAAATTTAACCAGGTTTTAGTTATTAAAATTTTGCCAAGAGTTTAAATTTTTTGCCTGCAAGAATATCTCTGTTGATTTCAAAACTTTTCTTTTAAAATTAAGGAATTTTTCCCAAGTGGATCCTTCCAAAACATATTGGACTTATATGCCCTCTCATTTAAAAACATCTCTCAATTAGTAGATTTATTTATTAAATCATTTCACCCTGAGCTTTATTCATTAAATGACTTGTTTTAAAATTTTGGAGCTCTTTTTGTACTGCAACAATTTGATATATTTATCTAAAAATCCAACCAAAAATTTGAAGATGTCATATGATGTCTCTAAATCACTTTTGAGCAATAATATATTTAATTCATTGCATATGTTGAGTGCTACACCTATTTTCCTTCTCTGGTCCAGTGGACAGTTTTGCACTACAACCCTTTTAAATATTTCTTTCTAGCCTCCACCAAAATTATGGGATGTCAGTAGGAGCATATCATTCCATTATATACAAAAATCCAGGGATGTCCTTTGAAAATTTTGAGTGAAACAACCTCAACTTCATTCTGGTCCAACATGATGGTTTGTACAGCAACCATATTTTTTCTTGCTCTTTAGCCCTTGATTCTTTCTCCTACTTGTAGTCCTCCATGTTAAACTCCTAAGTCCAGGAGCATGCAAACATTGGCATAATTTTGGTTCATGAAATAATACCATTCACTCCCTGCCCAGAAGTGTAGTTTTGCAAAACTTGCACTAGCAAGTTTCTTCCTTTTGCAAACTAACTTCACCACCCTCTTATGCAGCCAAAGAGACTTCAATCTGAAGAATTTGGCCACTCCAAGAAAAGCCTAAGTGCCTGTGGCATTTTGTCAAACACCTGGAGTGCATGATCAGATTTAACATGAATTGTTGTTGGCATTGTGAACTTGGTCTCCTGACCAAACCACCTTGTCCTTTGAGCTTCACTCTATCAACAACCTAGCTCTGTTGCTTGCCACCCTCACCTGTGACTTGTAGCATGCCAAGGCATTATGTCGAACACCTTCAGTGCATGCTCTGGACGCGCCCAGAGCGCGCGTTTTGCACGTGCGTGCGCTCGGGTCGCCGCGTCACGCCCCGACCCTTGCTCGCCTACAGAGCCGCACCTCCTGACCTCATCCGCTCGCAGGAACAGCCAAGCCACCGTGGCAGCCTACAGCGCCGCCGACAGAGCTTTTGGCGGCACACCGGCGACCGCAGCGCGCCTCTGCCACGGTCGGCGCCGCCCAAGCCACCCCGGCTCGCCACCTGCCCCCTTGAGCTTCGCAAGCTCATCCACAAGGGTGTCGCCTAGCTCTCGTCGCCGCCACGTTCCCCTGCAGCTATAGAACGTCGGTTCGCCGGCGATCTTATCCCCACCACCGCGGAACCGACCTCGTCGCGCTATAAATGGACGCCCCAAAACCATTCGAGCATGCAGGCGACCTCAGGCTACCCCCATGGCACCCCCACAGCCCGCAATCGTCAAGGAAACGTCGTCTTCCCCAACTCCGGCAACCGCAGCCGCCGCCACGTCCCAGCTCCGTTCACCGAAACTTGAGCCCCTCCCGTCAAACTAACACCACCAAACGACTCCAATCCATCTTGCGGAGCCGCCTAGACCCCCAGCTGCGACGGGGAGCCACCGGAGCCACAAAAGCACTTTGCTCCCAAAGCCTTCTCCGCCGCGAAGCTCGCCGCCGGCATCTCCCTCCGTCCCCACCTGCCTGGCGACCACCGGAAGGATCGCCCTTGCGTGGCGGATCCACCCCCGCCCTCGGGGCCCCGCGAGGAGCCGCCAGTCGCCGGCGACGATCACCGGAGCCCCGCCTCCGCTCGGGATAGAGGAAGGAGAGGGAAAAAGACTAGTCAAACCTGACTAGTGGGCCCCCTGGACCCACTGTCAGCGACCCTGCACCTGTCCACGTGGGATTAAGTGGAAGCGTAAACTCCCTAGTACGTTTTCCCTGCACCGAAAGCGTATTCTGTCTGAAGCGTTTTCTTTTATATCTTTATTTTAGAAACAGATTTCACCAAAACTTTGACTGACTATATCTTTTTAAATATAACTCCAAATGAATTAATTCTTTTTCCTACGTCTCTCAAATATTGTCTAGTTTATTTTAAGATTTATTTGAAAAAAATTCAGAACAACTTTTTGTGCTGTTTTGATTTTGTGTGTTAATTCAAATATATTCTTTAATATGATTTTTGAAGATTTCAAGATGTTTTGGAATGCACCTTGTTTTCCCATGACCTAAAGGCAAGCATTCTGTACCCCAGCATAATATTTTTGTGTGTTCGGTGACACGTTTATAATATCACCTCACCTTGGAGAAACTTGTTATTTCATGTGATATGATCATATGCATGGGTGCATGTTATTTATTTCCATGTTGTTGGAAATAAACACACTTGTGATGATAATCATCCTCATGTGCCTTGCATGCATACCGGCAGGAACCCGGGAAAACCACTGCCTTGGGTAGGCATGAGTTTGTCACCGGTCTCCGTCGGGACGGTTATGTCTGGTATGGCATGGTAAGGTGATATGAGCGGTGACTCTGTTGGTTGAAATATATTCGTTATGCTAATCATGCAGGAATACTTAAACCTCTGAGTCGATCAGTAGATCGAGTCTAGTGCCGATAACCCCATACTTGTTTCAGACTACCACTCGTCCCTACAGCAAGTAGAGTACGGTTCGATAAGTTGTCAACCTCTTTCTAGCACACACCGCATGAGAGAGGCCAGGTGGAAGATACTGGGTTGTAGCTGGTAGGCAGCCACAGTCCGGGGCATGGGTGTTTCGGTTGGGACCGAGAGGAGGCCACCCTTAGGCGCGATATAAATTTGATCCCATGCTACGCCAGGTTGTAGCCTCCCCACTTAGAGTTTGCTTGACAGGTGTCGTGGGTGATTCCAGACACGTGTGAGTTAAGCTGGTGTGTGCAAGTTAGGTGTGTTTTCAACAAAAAGACCGTAGACGGAATTAGTCCCGATGGACTAAAGAAATCCGTTACTCGTGGGTAAAGAGTACACCCTCTGCAGAGATTAAACCTATTCTAATAGCCGTGTCCATGTTTAAGGATTACAGTCTGGGATGGGTCAAGTGTTGGTCTTAGTGTCAGTCTTCGGAGGTGAAACTGTTAAACCAGAACTGGAATACTACTGGTGACTTGTGATAATTATGAATTATTATTATTGTGAACTAACCCGTGATATCGTTGTTATTATCGAGTATCTCCGGGATGGTTCTACCTCCGGGATATTCACTATGATTGTTTATTTTAAAGCCCTTTATGTGGTGTCGATCAGACGCCCGACTGTGGCATTTATTTTACAGCCCATTATGTGGGGTCGCTCAGACGCTCGACTGTGGCATTTCTTTTAAAGCCCTTTATGTGGTGTCGCTCAGACGCCCGACTGTGGCATTTCTTTTAAAGCCCTTTATGTGGTGTCGCTCAGACGCCCGACTGTGGCATTTCTTTTAAAGCCCTTTATGTGGTGTCGCTCGACGCCGACCGTGGCATTTCTTTTAAAGCCCTTTATGTGGTGTCGCTCGGGCCGACCGTGGCATTTCTTTTGAAGCCCTTTATGTGGTGTTGCTCAGACGCCCGACTGTGGTATTTCTTTTAAAGCCCTTTATGTGGTGTCGCTCAGACGCCCGATTGTGGCATTTCTTTTAAAGCCCTTTATGTGGTGTCGCTAAGATGCCCGACTGTGGCATTGCTTGTTATTTATTTCATAAATTTTTAATACTACTATGTTATTGCATTTTTATAAATAACTTTCTTGCATGCATCAGAGTTTTATTTATCTTTGTGACTGACGTCATGAGCATAAATATTTTTAGCACATCATTGTTATATTATACCTGTGTTCATAATGTTTGCAAGTACATTCAAAGTACTCACTGTCTTGTCTGTGGCTTGTCCCTGGCTATTGTCTTGGCCAGATTTTCTTGCACGGAGAGGAGCGACGCGATGACAGCCCCGGAACCTAAGCAACGGAGATAGCAGCCTCGCGGAGATAGGAGTTAACCTGGTCAGCTGTTCCTATGGGAATTGGAGTCCCATAGACACCGATGATCCACAAACCGCTTCGGCCATCAACCACTAGAAACCATTTGTTGTACTCACAGGCCAGAATGGCCTTGTACTGCATATTTTGTATTTTGCTTGGAATTTCTGTATCAAGTTGGAGCCTCATCAGCTAACAGTAATCCTGGGGCTGATGAGCACGACGTTCTTTTCTGGAAATTTATCCCCGGAAAACCGGTCGTGACACTCATCATCTTGCTCAGCTGCTTGCGCTGCAGCTCCCCAGCAGGGTTAACCTTTCTTGAACTCTATTGAAGTGTTGTCATTTTGTATATTATTTTGTTGGCATGTTTATTTGCACTGGTGGCGATCTTTGATGCCCAGTGTATGTAATCTGTTGTCTGCTTGTGCTTTATTGTCATGGTGGTGAACTTTGATGCCCAGTGGATGTAATATGCCGTAATTTCTTTATTGTATAGTCTAGGTTTTTTCTTATTCACGATGCTGCAGTTATTTTTTTATATATATATATATATATATATATATATATATATATATATATATATATATATATATATATATATATATCATGTCTTCGCAGTAAACCGGCCAAACTGTAAAATTGCGGTACATAATCGGGCCATCATGCAATCACGATGTAGGTTGGGCCTGAAATGTGTTGAACAGCTCACGGGCCGGCAGCAGCCCGAAATGAACCCTGGACCATGATTGTGCGAATCAAATCACGGGCTTTTAACAGGCCAAAATTGTCTCGGTCCTTGTTTGACCCAATCATATATCGGCTTCGAGCAGGCCGGATGCAAACCGGGCCGTAGTTAGGCCCAACTATATGACAGGCTTTTAATAGGCCGAAATTAATACAGGGCCAAAATGTTAAACAGGCCCTTAACAGGCTGTCGTGGATTTGTCACGGCAGATGTCCTAGTGAAAGGACTTAGTCGTGGAGCCATCGCTACGGGTTTACTTGAAGGGGTTAAAGCGGGCACAAAGACACGAGGGTTTTATACTAGTTCGGCCCCTTCGATGAAGGTAAAAGCCTACGTCTAGTTTCTGATGGAATTGATGTGGTCTCGATGGCTAGGGAGCAAACAAGCTTCGCCTAGGTTCGAGTTGATGTTGTCTGTCTTTGAACCGTCGCCGGGTCGTCCCCTTATATACACGGGTGACGCCCATCGGTTCATAGAGTCCCAACCGGTTCATACTGTATCCCGGTTGGTATCTCTCTATTCTAACTTACAATACAAGTTATACATCAGGCGGTTTACGGCTACAAGTTCTAAACCGACTACAGGCCTTGGGCCTTTTCTCATTTATACCACCTACGGAGTTAACCCGGCCCAGGCTGGCCGGTTTACACCTAGTGGTAATATCCCCAACATTAGGCCCCAGATTGATTTGAACTGGTTCATGTCAATCCTTCACAAAACTTGTATCTTGGACATCTTCCAGTGATTGGTAAACCGCCGTGTCGTCACTACTTCTGGTTACTGTAAACCGGCATGACGTCATCCTGTAATTTTATCATTTATAACGCCTTCTTTAAACGACAGTTCCTGGATCCGCGCGCTTGACCTAGCTTTGTTGCTGTATAAATAGGACCGAAGGGTCATTTCTTTCTTTTCCCTTCGTCCTCTCTTCTTCGTCTTCCTCGCACCGTTGGTCTTGGAGCTCCGCCACCGTCGTCGACTTCTGCCTCGTCCTAGGCTGCTGCATCGACCTGAACGTACCAGAGTATTGCGGCCTTTTTCCGCGTCTTCTCCGTTCCCAGTAAACTTTTTTCCCTTCATGACCTAGATCTATTCTTTAGGGTTCCAGTTTCATGCTGTGTTCTTCGCGTGTTCATATCTGTTCCTTTGACTTTGAATGATTCCATGAACCTGTGCTGTATTATAATAGTGACCTCTGCACATCCGCTGTAGTCTCTCATCTAAGCCCATAGATCTTCCGCATATATATCTTCTCCATAGTTCATTTCTGTTTTTGCCTTACTCCTCAAAATATTTTCTGTTTTCTGTAAGCTCGCGTTTGATCCGCAGCCATAATAGGATGTTGTGAAACTTGTTTCTGCATACTAATTATCCATAGCTTCAATCGCTTCCAAAGCCTAGATTAGGCGGTTTAATTTACCACAGGAAAAGACTGCTGAACCAGCTGATATATATCATTAGTCCCCTTGTTGAACCGCCAGAATCCACCTGATATCATATCACAGGAAACCGGTTTATAGACACTGCCTCCGGTTTATCATAACTTAGATCAACACCTTGTACCAAGTATGCTCTTGAACCGGATCAATTATTTCTTGTAGATCTTATCATGGCCAAACAAGTGTATGAATGCAAGTGGGTTCCTTTTCGCGTCACCGAATCACAGCTGAATGATCTGGTCTCGATTGGCGCTTTAGATGATAAAAATACAGTCCACTGGAGAGTCCCTGGAGAGGAATGTCCTCCCACACCCCAAGAAGGAGAAGTTGTAGTCTTCGCTGATCACCTGGCCCGGGGCTTCAAACCGCCCGGTTCAAAATTTTACCGGGACGTGTTAGCCAATTTTCAGCTCCGTCCCCAGGACATTGGCCCCAACTCCGTCACCAATTTATGCCACTTTCAAGTACTATCTGAAGTATATCTTCAAGAGGAACCTTCTGTTGAACTGTTTAGAGACCTCTTCCATCTAAACCGTCGACTTGAATTCACCGACGGCCCCAATACTGAATTGGGTGGCATGGCTATTCAAAGAGGAAGGAGATCACCTATCCCCGTCAAACTCCATACTCACCCCAAGGAGTGGAATGCGACTTGGTTTTATTGCAAAGATACTTCTCTGAAGATGAAAATCCTTACGGCTTTCGCCCGGGCGGCTAAGCAACACCCATCCGTTTCCACAAAGATTGAGCACCAAAGATAGAAGCAAATATGCCCCGCAACTGTCCAAGCTCCGAGCTTTTATGGCTAACAGTTTGACGGGAATAGACCTTGCATGCTGCTGGTTATCATGGGGCATACTGCCTCTGAGCCGGCGCTCCGGTTTGATGTGCCAGTATACTGACAGTGTCGACGACCCACTCCGACACACCAAAATTCAACTCTGTGATGATGAAGTTACAGACTCGGTAAAGAAGATGCTGAATGAACCGGAGCACCTCTGTGCTCAAACCGGTCTACCTCCTTACTGCACCACCAACAAACCGCCTGCGGTAAGTTTCTAGTTGTTCCATCATTAAACCTGTTACTGCTTCATATGTCTAATATTTAATTATTTCTGATCCAGGGTGATAATCCGTTTTGGAGCAAGAAACTTTCACAAGATAAAGCAGAGAAAACAGGGCGGCCAACCCGGCCCAAGACCAAAGTTGTCAAGAAACCAGCTCATAAGAGAAAGACCACTGCTTCATCTGACCCAGCCATTGACGATGATGTGGGTAATCCGGATCTTGAGGTAGAACTTGATTCTCTTGGCTTGCTTTTTACACGCCTTATTGATGATGATGCTTGTCAGGACGACGCTGAGGCCAGCAATGCAGGATTCGCTGAGGTAACCATTTTCTCTTCCGATTCAGAAAATTTGCCTTTGCGAAAATTTCGCCAGGCAAACCGGAAAGTTAATTTTTCTCACCCTCTTGCTTATTTGGATCCCAAATTTCTTATGAAGACGCAGCAACATGAAGCTCGCCGCACAACCCGGCACAATGGTCAGTATTTACCTCTGCCGGTTTACCAAACAGCCCGGTTCGAAAGTGCCGCTCCGAGGTCTCCGACCTTTTTATTGCTTTAAATTCTAAAGCGGGTTTCTTCCGTCAACCTCTTAATCCGTCCAACTCCGATTATCAGGTCACTTCCCATTCATCCTCTGGTGAATCATCGGCCACTCAGCTACCACCATTGAAGATAGCCGCCGAGTAAACCAAACCGACCATATGCTTCTAATATATTGTGTAATGGTTTATGCTTTTCCCTGACTCTTTGTCTCTTAGAACCAAACCGAAACCCAGCAAGAAGGCCCGTTTGGATAAAACGGCTGAAGAAGATGCCGCCTCAGATCATGAGAGAGCACCAGACATTGAAAATTTTGCCTCTGAAGACATTCCCAATGATCCTCCGCTACAAACGCCGTTATTATTCGAAGAGAGGCATTAACACTTCAATCTCTGCCGATCCTCCTGCCACCACCGTCCGGTTTGATAAATCCCGATCCTGGCGACAAAACGGCCGTGCCCACACAACCCGTCGAGTCCAAAGATGATGGCGTTGTGATTATGGTATGGGCCGTTACGAACCGGGAATCCTGCAACTTTAACCGAGCACCTTGTAAAGAAGATTTTCCGCTTTGAATAAAGGACAATTGGATGTTGAACTGGAGACATATGCTGCTCTGAGCGCCCAAGACCTTCATTCTGGCTATTTAAACCGGCTTTATACTAGCCGTGACTATGAAGCTGGCCTTGTCAAGTTAATGAGGGACAAGTTTGAGGTAACCCACTCTTTTACATACTGCCATTATATCAGTCCTTCTAGCCCCCAAGGGCCGGTTTGTAATCTTTGATCAAACCGGGACTTGAATATATTCCTTAACAACTTTGAAATCCACCTGCATAGCCCCCAAGGGCCGGTTTAACTGTGCATACTTAAACCGGGGCTTCAATAAAAACTGCCTTTGGAAACATACGTAGATCAAATAGCCATTAGCCCCCAAGTGCCAAGTTGAATACTTGTATTGAGCTTGGGACTTTGCCATCTAGCAGTAATATAAAAATCGAAGGTGCATTAGCCCCCAAGTGTCAAGCATATAACTTTGTTGTGTGGTTGAGACTTTGACTTTCTTGAACTGCTTGTTGAAAATACTATCTATATGCAGGCTGAGGTGAAAATCAAGGGGGACCGGATTGCCGATTTACAAGAGGCGTTGAAAACCCAGCAGGCCGAAACAGAGAAGGCGAAGAAAGAATTAACCAGTGCCTTGAACGCCACTGAACAATTGAAGGAAGGCTTCAAGAAAGAATAGGCTGATTGGGCCACTGAGAAGGCCAATTTAATCAAACGAGCAGAAAACGCTGAAGCTGCCCTTAAACCGGTGGTAGATGATCTGTCAGCCGTAAAGCGGCAAGTACACTCCATGACCGCGGCAATCTTTGGTAAGCTCCTTTGAACAGTTGTGATGTTTTGAACCTGCTGTAGTATAAATCCGGTTTGAGACTAACTCTTTATTGTTGCAGGCACACGCATTGGGCACTTAGGAAGCGATGTGCGGAAGAAATCAAGGCTGTCTACACCTTAGTAGAACAGCTATATACCGAGCCCAACAGTATCATCACCACAGCCTCGCACAATAACCCGGCACCTTCCTTAATCCAAGATACTCGAACAGGTTGTCCATGCTTCCGCCTGATTGAGGAGGTGAAAAAATCTGCCGCCCAAACGAGCTATTAATGCTTTGATCCGAGCCAAGGCATGGGTACCAAATTTTGACCTGTGGAAGCAGCTCAAGGCTACCCAAGTGTGAAGGAAGATGGTTCGACTTTAATGAAGAGGATTCTGGGCAATAAACCGCAAGTCGCCCTCGGCTTGTCAAGTGGCCAAGAAGCAGATTTGGAGCATTATCAAGCACAATACAATGACCAGAACAAGCGAGTGCCTGCCCCAACTTTTGAAGCGGAAAATCTGATCCCTCCAATCCGTAAGCATACTTACGCTCCTGATATTGAACCGTCTTCCCTGATCCATGAAGAGGCTGTTTTCCAAGCGTTAATGGGAATCGACTGGTCCACTGTTGATTTCCAGCCAATGGGTAGAGACGAGGAGGCTGAAGCAGCGGAGGATGAAGAGCAGGCGTGAACCGGAAGCCGGTTTAAATAGCTGTCGTTGACGGCTGTCCCAAAAGAACAATGATCTTATTCGGGCACCGTGTTGCCTTGTAATAGCTTAGTTAATACTTTTATCTTGAATATGCCTTCATGCATAAGTACTGAAGTTTTTGCTCGATTCGTACCTCCTGCAATCAGAAAAAAAAATTGAACTGCCATGTCTGGGCATGAAGCTGGCGTAGCCAAGTTTTAAAGCGGAGGCCTTTAAAAACCAGTACCGTCGGTATAGCGGGGAGAGAACAACTCCCATATAAACCGTGCTGAATCAGCACAAGCCCCCTTGTTATTCAATGATGATAACAAGAAAAAGGTAAACCGGGGAAATAACCTCTGGAGTAAGATCTAACCGTGTTCTGTCAATTTGTAATTGACAGTTGAGCCGGATGAAAACGTTGTCAGTTTAAAAAACGCAACAAAAAAATCGAATACCAATTATGAAAAAATATGGAAACAGAGGCAACAACTTTTTGCAAAAAGAAAAACTATACTGAGCTGGTCAGATGGCATTACCATGGTTAGACGCAACCAAGCTCCCCGAAGGCGTAGCGATGGTGCCAGTCGGCCAGGTCCCCAAAAGACTCGTGGCATTACGCCGGCCAAGTGGCATGACATTGGTTCGGGTTCGACCAAGCCCCCAAATGACTCTAAGGCCTATAGGCCGACCAAGAGGCGTGACCGGTTCAGACTTGACCGTGTCCCCAAGTGATCTGGTGGCTTTCGCCTATCAAGAGGTGTTGCATTGGTTCGGACATGACCAAGCCCCCAAGTGATATATAAAAACAAATGTCAAGGGGTAAACCGGAGGCCGTTTTAAAAACAAAGTCACTCCATGTAACCACGCATGATGAGAAACACAGAGACCCCGCTTTAGCTGAGGCTCCGGTTTTATTATATCGAAGATAATATATACATTGTCATGAGATGTACATAAATAGAGCCGATGGCTCAAGTGTAATAAGGCCGAAGATGAGCTATGTTCCACGGCCTGTTGGTCTCCTCCTCTGATGTGCGTGAGTCTTGATGCTCTCGAATATCAATCAGATAGTATGATCCGTTATGTAGATTCTTGCTGACCACAAAAGGTCCTTCCCAAAGGCGGGATAACTTGTGCATATCATGCGGTCTTGGATGAGCCGAAGCACCAAATCTCCTTCTTGAAAGGTTCTGGTTTTAACCCGGCGACTGTGATAATGCCGAAGATCTTGCTGGTAAATCGCCGAACGGGCAGCCGCCATATCATGCTCTTCATCCAACAGGTCCAAAGCGTCTTGCCGTGCCGTCTCATTGTCCGCTTCAACATAAGCCGCCACACGAGGCGAGTCGTGCCGGATATCGCTGGGGAGAACTGCCTCTGCTCCATAGACCATAAAGAACGGTGTATATCCAGTGGACCGGTTTGGCGTAGTATTGATACTCCATAGCACAGATGGCAGCTCTTCAACCCAGCATCCTGGTGTCCTCTGCAACGGGTCCATAAGCCGGGGTTTTATGCCTCGTAAGATCTCTTGATTAGCTTGTTCTGCCTGTCCGTTGGACTGGGGGTGAGCCACTGACGACACGTCAAGCCGGATGTGCTCACGTTCACAGAACTCTTTCATAGCACCCTTGGATAAATTAGTACCATTGTCGATAATGATCTTGTGTGGAAAGCCAAACGGAAGATCACCTTTTGATGAACGCTGACCGCTTTGTTGCTGCATCACACTTGGCCGACAGAGCTCGCTTCAACCCACTTGGTAAATTTGTCTCGCCACCAAAAGGTGGGTCTTCTTATCCTTGGATCGTTTAAAGGGTCCAACCATATCCAGCCCCCAAGTTGCAAACGTCCACGTTATTGGGATCATCCTCAACTCTTGTGCCGGTACATGAGCACGCCTTGAAAATTTCTGACATCCATCACACCGTTTAACCAAGTCCTCCGCATCAGCGTGTGCTATCAACCAGTAAAATCCGTGACGAAACGCCTTTGCCACCAGAGACTTTGAACCGGCGTGATGTCCACAGTCCCCTTCATGGATTTATCTTAAGATTTCACAGCCTTCCTCAGGAGAAACACAACGTTGAAATGCCCCTGATACACTGTAATGATGCAATTCACCATTAAGAATGTCATAGACTTGGAGCGCCGGATTATCTGTCTGGCCAGAATCTCATCCTCTGGCAATTCCCCTCGAGTCATATACGCAAGAAAAGGAACCGTCCAATCTGGAATAGCATGTAGTGCTGCCACCAATTGGGCCTCCGGATCAGGAATAGCCAAATCCGCTTCACCTGGGAGCCGGACTGACGGGTTGTGCAATACGTCCAGAAAGACATTAGGCGGGACCGGTTTACGCTGAGAACCCAACCGGCTTAAAGCGTCCGCCGCTTCATTCTTCTGGCGATCCACATGATCCACTTGATAACCCTTGAAGCAACCCACAATATTATCCACTTCCCAACGATATGCGGCCATGAGCGGGTCCTTAGAATCCCAAGTGCCAGACACTTGCTGAGCCACCAGGTCCGAGTCACCAAAGCACTTAACCCGGCTTAATTTCATCTCTTTAGCCATCCGGAGACCATGGCGCAAGGCTTCGTACTCAGTTGCATTATTAGTACAAGGGAACATTAAGCGGAGAACATAACAAAACTTATCACCTCGCGGGGAAGTTAAAACGACTCCAGCCCCCGAGCCTTCCAACTGCCTGGATCCATCGAAATGAATAGTCCAATACGTGTGATCCGGCTTCTCCTCTTGTGCTTGTAACTCCGTCCAATCATTAATGAAATCAACAAGTGCTTGAGACTTCACCGCTGTCCGTGGTATATACTTTAGTCCATGTGGCCCAAGCTCTATGGCCCATTTGGCAATCCGGCCAGTCGCCTCCCGGTTCTGTATGATATCACCCAAAGGAGCTGAACTGACCACTGTGATAGGGTGCCCTTGGAAATACTGCTTCAATTTCCGACTGGCCATGAAAACACCATAGACTAGCTTCTGCCAATGCGGATACCTTTGCTTGGACTCAATAAGCACCTCACTGATATAATAAACCGGCCGCTGAACCAGATATTCCTTGCCTGCCTCCTTGTGTTCCACCACAATAGCCACGCTAACTGCTCGCGCATTGGCTGCAACATATAACAACAACGGCTCCTTGTCAACCGGAGCCGCAAGAACGGGCGGATTGGCCAATTGTCGCTTTAAGTCCTCAAATGCTTCATCAGCAGCCGGACTCCAGACGAAATTATCTGTCTTCCTCAGCATCTGGTACAAAGGGATGGCCTTTTCTCCGAGGCGCCTGATAAACCGGCTCAACAGCAGCGATTCGCTCGCCAAACGCTGAACATCATTGATACACTTGGTTTAGCCAAGGAAGTAATAGCTTTAATTTTCTCCGGATTAGCCTCGGTTCCTCTGTTAGATACCAGAACCCCAATAACTTGCGGAACACCAAAGACGACTTGGCCGGATTAAGCATCATCTTGTAAATGCGCAAGTTGTCAAAGGTTTCCTTCAAATCATCCACCAGTGTCTCCTTTTGTCTTGATTTCACTACAATATCATCCACATAAGCATGCACATTGCGGCCGATCTGTGTATGCAGGCAATTCTGTACACACAGCTGATAAGTAGCCTAGGCGCTCTTGAGCCCGAAAGGCATAGATACATAGCAGAAGGCTCCAAAGGGAGTGATAAACGCTGTTTTCTCCTGGTCCTTAACCGCCATTTTGATCTGATGATATCCAGAGTACGCATCCAAAAAACTTAAACGCTCACAGCCTGCTGTGGCATCAATAATTGTAACGCCCTCGATGCGGCTATATCTCCCACGTGTCGAAGCACGACTTAGAGGCATAACCGCATTGAAAGCTATGTCGCAAGTGAGGTAATCTTCACACAACCCATTTAATACATAAGGGGAAAAGATACATAGTTGGCTTACAATCGCCACTTCACACAATTACATGAATAAAGCATTACATCATCCAGATACAATCAAGGTCCGACTACGGAACCAAAATAAAAGAAGAACCCCAAATGCGACAAAGGACCCTGATCGACCCCAACTGGGCTCCACTACTGATCAACTAGAACAAAACAACACAAAGGGGCAAGATCTTCATCGAGCTCCTCCTTGAGCTTGGTTGCGTCACCTGCTCGGCAACATAGACACCGCAAACTGGTTTTGAAGTATCCGGTGAGTCACGAGGACTCAGCAATCTCACACGCGAGATCAAGACTATTTAAGCTTATGGGTAAGGTAAAGGCATGAGGTGGAGCTGCAGCAGCGACTAGCATATACGGAGGCTAACATACGCAAGTGAGAGCGAGAAGAGAAGGCAAAGCACGGTCGACAAAAGTATGATCAAGAAGTGATCCTATAGCAACTGCGTCAAGCATAACTCCAACACCGTGTTCACTTCCGGACTCCACGGAAAGAGACCATCACGGTAACACACACGGTTGATGTATTTTAATTAAGGTCAACTTCAGGTTTTCTACAACCGGACATTAACAAATTCCCATCTGCCACATAACGCGGGCACGGCTCTCGAAAGTTTATACCTGCAGGGTGTCCCAACTTAGCCCATGACAAGCTCTCGCGATCATCGGCGAATAGACCTTCACCGAGACACTCCGATCAGGCTCGGAATCCCGGTACATCAAGACATTTCACAATGGTAAAACAAGACCAGCAAAGCCTCCCCATTGTGCCGACAAATCCCGATAGGAGCTGCACATATCTCGTTCTCGGGGCACACCGGATGAGCAAGGCGTCGGGTTGGCATAGACCCTGGTTGCCTGTGGGGCGCCGGACATCGCTTCGGTTTGGACCAGCACTTAGACAAGCACGGCCGGGGGCTAAAGAAAGATGACCCTCGAGAGAGCGACTCCCAAGGGAAAAAGTAGGTGGTGGTGAGGCAAATGGTAAAAGGCAATGTTGGGCCTTGCTGGACAAGTTTTATTCAAAGCGAACTGTCAGGGGGGTCCCATAAATCACCCGACCGCGTAAGGGACGCAAAATCCGGGAACATAACACCGGTATGACGGAAACTAGGGCGGCAAGAGTGGAACAAAACACCAGGCATAAGGCCGAGCCTTCCACCCTTTACCAAGTATATAGATGCATTAATAATATAAGAGATATTGTGATATCCCAACATAAACCCTGTTCCAACAAGGAACAACATCTCCATGTTCCAACAAGGAACAAACTTCAATCTTCACCTGCAACTAACAACGCTATAAGAGTGGCTGAGCAAAGCGGTAACATAGCCAAACAACGGTTTGCTAGGAATGGTGTCAAAGGTTAGAGGTTTGACATGGCAATTTGGGAGGCTGACAAGCAAATGGTAGGCATCGTAGCATTGGCATAGCAAAAGAGCGAGCAAACTAGCATAGCAAAGATAGTAGTGATTTCGAGGGTATGGTCATCTTGCCTGCAAGGTTCTCAGAGTTGTCGCAGGCTTGATCCTCGTAGGCGTTCTCAACAGGCTCCTCGTTCACGTACTCGTCTCCCGGCTCTACCCAAAGCAAGAGCACAAGCAACGGAGCCACAATCAAACAAGGAACAATGCACAAGCAATATGATGCAATACATCACATGCTATGCGAGATGTGATATGCAATGCATAGGTATGCTCCGGAAAGAAAACGATGAACCGGGCATCAACTTGGCAAACCAAGTATGCCACTGGAAAGATGAGATGATTTCGGTTGAAATCGATATAAAGATCACCGGAATCGGATGCACGGTTTGCAAAAGACAAGCAAAACAAGAATGACGCAAATCTGCGTTTAACAGCCCGATGCTACTTAGCACGCAACAAGAAACTATGCTACAGCACCCCAACATAAAAACAAAGCATATGGCAACGAACTACAGGAGATGCTTAACAAAAGAGGAACACTGAGCTACGGCTAAATCACATCATAACATGTTCAAACAAGCATGGTGAAAGTGCTCAAAATATCAGGTTCACAGACTTAGTGAAAATACTAACATGCCAGGAATTAACATCAGGAAGGCATGTTTAGAGCAAGCAAACAACATGCTACAGGAACTTATAATAGCAAAGCAAGGCATGACATGATTCTACTCAAAGCATATTTCAATAGTCCCTTACTGACCATAAGCCAAAAAGGACTCTACGAAATGATGGCACCCATGTAAACATTGCAAGTTTTATTACAGATTTCAGACTTAGTGAAATATCAGGACATGGCAAAAACAGATTCAACATGGCATGTTCGTGAGCTCGATGCACTCACTACAGAGCAATACATGGCATGGCAAGGCAACCAACAGTAAGAAGGAATGATTATGAAGCTAAGCATGGCAAGAGCAAGGTCATAGCATACACGGATCAACTACAACGACCTCGTGAAAATTGAATCTCATACAAACAATCTGTCAGGAAACATTTTCAAGCAACTTTGGAGCAAGAAATGAACATGTTCCAGCAGTCCATAAATGCAACAAAGGGCATGAATGGATAGAGCAAGACATGTATATCAAAACATGTTTATAGAGCATCTCCAGATTATGCATAGAATGATTAGTGGAAGCATGTTAACATGGCATCAAATTATAACAGAATCTGTCTAGCAAAACAACAACAGCAACTACCCTACTTTACAAGCTCAATGCACTCAGCACACAACTCACAAAAATACAAGGTCAACACCTCTGGAAAGATGGCATGTCCTAGTCCAACATTCATGTAGAGCTCATACTCATAGGATGCACACATAAATCATGGCAAAAATGACAAAAGAGCTCGAGCTGATAAGATTCTGAAACTAACGATCTGAAGCTATCTTCCAACAGCATTTCGGGCATCAAGATGAGCTCAAATGAATATGGTGCAATGGAATGAAATGATGTACTCGTCGAGACGAACAATTTGACATATTATACACCCAAAACGGAGCCACGGTTGCGGAGATGTGTTGCGATGAAAAATGCACGAAATGATAGAATTCTGGGGACTTAGAGATTTCGGGGGAAGTCAACCTGTGCACGGATTTCGAGGCTCGCCGGAGGGGTTCGCCGGAGATGTCGGGGAAGACGCCGGAGACGCGGGAGATGGCCGGGAGGTCGAGGGCGCTTGTGGAGGCGGCGGATCGGCCTTCCTCGGCCGGATCTGGCCGGGCGTCATGATGGAGGGAGCCATGGCATGGGCTGGCGGCCGTGGCGCATGAGGCTGTGGCTGTGAGCGAGGCGCCGGCTGTGACGAGGAGGCGGCGGCGGCAGGGGCACCGGCGGCGGAGGGGGAGGGACGCGCGGGCGGCGGCTCAGCGGCCTCGGCGTGGCCGCGGGCATGCAAGAAGCGAATGGAGCGCCATGGCGTCTTGGCATGGCGGCCATGGTGTGTGCTGGGCGGCGGCGGAGGGCGGCGCGGGCGGCGGGATCCAGCGGCGGCGGCGGGCGCGCCGCATGGGCGGGCGGCGCGCGCTGGCCGGGCGGCGGATCTGACCAGCGGGCCAGGCGTGGAGAGAGAGAGAGGGGCGGTGAGGTGGCGGCGCTGCGTAGGTCTGGCGCACGGCGGCGCGGGTGACGGGCGCGATGCCATTGGTCGGAGCGAGGTGGCGGGCGGACATGTCCGCTCCGTCCGGACGTGTCCGGCGGCGCGAGAGGAGCGGGCTAGGGTTGGATCATGGGAATTTGGGGAGGACACAAATATATAGGTAGAGGAGCTAGGAGAGTCCAAATGAGGGCGGTTTTTGCCCCGCGATCGTGATCGAACGACCGAGAGCATGGAGAGGAGTTTGGTGGGTTTTGGGCCACTTTGGAAGGGGTGTTGGGCTGCAACAAAAGAGGCCTTTACGGTTACCCGGTTAACCGTTGAGTACCAAACGACCTCCAAATGGCACGAAACTTGACAGGCGGTCTACCGGTGCTATACCAAGGCCGCTTGGCAAACCTCGGGCCATTCCGAGAAAGTTTAATACCCGCACATGAAAAGAGAGAAGAGGGGACGCCGGGTGACATAGGAGTGCCGGATTGCAAAACGGACAACGGGGAAAAGGCTCGGATGCATGAGACGAACACGTATGCAAAATGAAATGCACATGATGACATGATATGAGATGCATATGATGACATGGCAAAGTGCAACACGCAAGCAAATGACATGGCAACGACGACGAATAACTGGCAGACAACTGGCGCATCGGATCCGGGGTGTTACAACACTCCACCACTACGAGAGGATCTCGTCCCGAGATCTAGAATGTCACCGGAGGGAAAACGGAAGAGAAAGAGAAGAGGTAAAACTAAGTTGCTTCTCTGACGAACGAGTGAAACCATGAACCTTGAGAGGTTGAGCAATTTAAACGAAAGGGTACAACAGATATGAACGAGATTTCAAACAATCCGGTAGAAAAGAGAAGAAAACTTGATAAGATGAAAAGCACTTGAAGAGATGACACAACACTCCGGTTAAATGGATAAGTAAGAAAAGAACATGATCCTCACAATTCGAGATGATGAGTGAAGAGCACAACATCACAATGCCTCCGTAACGAAAGAATATGAGTTAGAGCGTTGGGATAAAGGGACGGAGGAGAAAATGACAACTTTTTCCACAAATGAACTTGGAAAGCATCCTTGCAAAGAAGAATTGAACGGAGTTGTTGGAAAACCAACAACGAAAAGAATAAGCTTGTGGCGGGCTTATGAAAACATCTCAAAATTATGAGGTGAGCTTCTGCCACCAACGGAAACAAATGATTGGATTGATATCAACAAGGAGACGAGAAACTTATTTCACCGGAAGGACAAATGAAGAACTTGGGTCATTTATAAGCACCATAAATAGCAACAATCCTTAGGGAAAGCTTTAGGTGAAATATAACCCAAGATAACTCCAATGAAGAGACTGATGGATTTAAAATACCTCATTCTTGACAACAATATGAATCATGAAACATGAAGGAAATTGTCAAGAGTGACATAACACCATCTCAAAAGGTAAGATAGAAGGAATTGCACTTTGGAATGCAAGATGAAGAATGCTTGAACTCCTCAGGAAAAACATGTGTTGAGCACCATGTTTATTTTAGAGTATAGCTTGGCGGGTCATAACTTCAAGAGAAAACTTGAAGAACAATTGAAGAATGAAGAGAATCCTTGATGAACCACCATTTAGAGCCTCCATGAAGAACTCCGGTAATAAACGGATGAAAAGAAAGAGAAATTGAAAACACAAGGTGAATCCTTGCAATGATTTAGATGGATCTCCGTGATAATTAGAGCTTGGAACTCCGGGAAAAAGAGAAGATGAAACAAATGAAACCGAGAATTTGATATGATGAACAACTCCCGAAAGAAGAAATTAATCACTTGGATGAAACAAGAATAAGAATTATGTTATGCATATCCTTCACCAATTTAAATTTGATGACAAGCAACGGATTTGGCATACTACTTATTCTCGTAGAAAGGATTGACGAGAGATATATCGAAACTTGAGAAGGTCTTCAACGAACCACCGGTAGGATTGGAGCAACAAATGAATTGATATGATGAACAAGGAAGAGAGATCTTGAAAGAACCACCGTAAGAATTGAAAATGAATGTAGCAAAAGCACAAATCACCGGAAGAATTGGAAAACGAATGAAGATACTTGAGGAAATTTAGATACTTGAAGAGATCATGAACTGATTAGAGGGTATTTGAACGAAGCACCGGTGAGATTTAGAGAACGATAGCTACACGCTGAGAATGAAGAATTATGACATGATGGACTTCGGAGGAAAGAAATGCAAACAACTCATGAAATGCTCCGGATGGTAATAAAGAATTGTCACAACCAAAACAAATATGAGGATGGCATGAAGCTAGAACCACGAATCTTGAAGAGAATGAAGCAAGATTTAAGAGAAATCCTTCTTCGGTCTTCAAATGATGAGAATGACAACGAGAAACACCACCAAGAATTATTGAGGCACATCGGTAGAATCAAAAGCGAAGAGGTTGAGCCAACTATGAAAAGAATTTGAAAGATCTTGGAGAAAAGCATTTGACTGATGAAATTCATTCTTACGTCAAACTTCAAAAAGAATTAGGAATGGCTCCGGAATAATTAGAAGAGTCAGGTAAGATCCTGGGAAAAGACCTGTGGGTTAGGGCCCACTCAAAAGAAAACACCGTTGAAAAGATTTAAAAGAGATGTTGCACTGGTTGAATTAAATGACTTGAATGAGATAACAATCTCGAAAGAGCTTGAACGAATGCAGAGTGGAAACACGAATCTTCGAGATATCTTGAGCACTCCGAAATAACAAATATCGAGAAGTAGAATGATAATGAGGTGCACCGGTATGAAAAAGCATTTGACACGAGGAGAGGAATATGATCAACACTGAAAGCTTGAATTTGGTCCACCGGAGAAGAAACAACAATGAAGGATGATGAACTAGTAGAACATCTTCTTGAGAACCACCGGATAAGAACATTGACGGAAAAGAATGGAGAAACTTCACATGAATAAATGGATACTTGATTAAGAAATCTGTGTCCTTGAAGAAAAAAGGGTGGGAGGGTGGGGAAAAACAAAGGCAATTTGGGGAAGATGGAACAAACACCGTTGAGAAGAAATAATAATTGGTCTTGCAGATGGGGAGAATGATGGGAACCACTTGAAGAGAAGCACACCGGTTGGAAAGAATTGACATGACAACCTCAATGATCAAGAAGGATTAGTATTCACATAGAAATGTGAGAACACCGTTTAGGAAAAAGTATGGATTCAACATTTGACATCGAAGCAACTCGAATACCACAATTAAAACAAAACAAAGGATTTGGCTTGCAAAATAAGCCGGAACAAACATATGATAGAGATTTCGTCCGAAGTTTTCGTGGTGGGGCCTACACGGGCTCAATCGTACAGCACCATCATGTACAAGGCAATGCACATGACATCTGAAGCGTCCCAGTCGGCATAGCCAAGGACTCTTTAAGACACAACGAGACCTTTGTAAAACCAACCGTGAATAGGCGGACCACTAGGCGTCGAACCCCAATTTCATATCATACATCCGTCGGAAAGATATCCTAAGAGCTACTTGAATTCCCACCTATGAAACTCCGAAACTTTCGGTTATGCAATCAGGTGTTGGGGATACTGGGAGCAATATATCTCACACAAACTAACAATCCCTACATCCATTGTATCCATCCGTCAACACATAACCAAGAAACCTTCGAAATCGTGTACCTCAACCTTGAAAAGCATCCGTTATCTGAGTCATGGCAATACTCCGTACTCACCTCGATCTTTGGGTTAGCGGGATTATCTCACCAACAACTGCATAAAAGAGATTTTCGATGTCGGCGTACTAAACTCGGGTATTCGAATCGCAACGATAAAATTATGGCGACAACACCTCGGAGCTCAACTCCCGGGACACCGCCACAACCCCTAAATGTCGGGAGGCAACCAAGACAATGTTCTCGTCATAAGAATATCGGAACGATCCCAAGATACCCGCGTGATCCTAAAAAATTTTTTTTAGTGAAATTTGAGAAGAGAAGAGTCAAAACTCTATGTCAGGATACCTCACCAGAAGGTCGAAGGGACTGGGGAGTAAAAAGAATTCCTAACTCTCCGATATAAAATTCCTAAATGACTCAAAACATTTTTTCTAGACACAACTCGGCCACTAAAAACGATCAAGCAATGGGGCTCCTAAGGTCGGGGATGGCTCTGATTACCAACTTGTAACGCCCTCGATGCGGCTATATCTCCCACGTGTCGAAGCACGACTTAGAGGCATAACCGCATTGAAAGCTATGTCGCAAGTGAGGTAATCTTCACACAACCCATTTAATACATAAGGGGAAAAGATACATAGTTGGCTTACAATCGCCACTTCACACAATTACATGAATAAAGCATTACATCATCCAGATACAATCAAGGTCCGACTACGGAACCAAAATAAAAGAAGAACCACAAATGCGACAAAGGACCCTGATCGACCCCAACTGGGCTCCACTACTGATCAACTAGAACAAAACAACACAAAGGGGCAAGATCTTCATCGAGCTCCTCCTTGAGCTTGGTTGCGTCACCTGCTTGGCAACATAGACACCTGCAAACTGGTTTTGGAAGTATCTGGTGAGTCACGAGGACTCAGCAATCTCACACCCGCGAGATCAAGACTATTTAAGCTTATGGGTAAGGTAAAGGCATGAGGTGGAGCTGCAGCAAGCGACTAGCATATACGGAGGCTAACATACGCAAGTGAGAGCGAGAAGAGAAGGCAAAGCACGGTCGACAAAAGTATGATCAAGAAGTGATCCTATAGCAACCTGCGTCAAGCATAACTCCAACACCGTGTTCACTTCCCGGACTCCGCCGGAAAGAGACCATCACGGTAACACACACGGTTGATGTATTTTAATTAAGGTCAACTTCAGGTTTTCTACAACCGGACATTAACAAATTCCCATCTGCCACATAACCGCGGGCACGGCTCTCGAAAGTTTATACCTGCAGGGTGTCCCAACTTAGCCCATGACAAGCTCTCGCGATCATCGAAGAATAGACCTTCACCGAGACACTCCGATCGGGCTCGGAATCCGGTACATCAAGACATTTCACAATGGTAAAACAAGACCAGCAAAGCCTCCCCTGTGCCGACAAATCCCGATAGGAGCTGCACATATCTCGTTCTCGGCACACCGGATGAGCAAGGCGTCGGGTTGGCATAGACCCTGGTTGCCAGGGCGCCGGACATCGCTCGGTTTGGACCAGCACTTAGACAAGCACTGGCCCGGGGGGGCTAAAGAAAGATGACCCTCGAGAGAGCGACTCCCAAGGGAAAAAGTAGGTGGTGGTGAGGCAAATGGTAAAAGGCAATGTTGGGCCTTGCTGGACAAGTTTTATTCAAAGCGAACTGTCGGGGGTCCCATAAATCACCCGACCGCGTAAGGGGCGCAAAATCCGGGAACATAACACCGGTATGGCGGAAACTAGAGGCGGCAAGAGTGGAACAAAACACCGGGCATAAGGCCGAGCCTTCCACCCTTTACCAAGTATATAGATGCATTAATAATATAAGAGATATTGTGATATCCCAACATAAACCCTGTTCCAACAAGGAACAACATCTCCATGTTCCAACAAGGAACAAACTTCAATCTTCACCTGCAACTAACAACGCTATAAGAGAATTTGAGCAAAGCGGTAACATAGCCAAACAACGGTTTGCTAGGAATGGTGTCAAAGGTTAGAGGTTTGACATGGCAATTTGGGAGGCTGACAAGCAAATGGTAGGCATCGTAGCATTGGCATAGCAAAAGAGCGAGCAAACTAGCATAGCAAAGATAGTAGTGATTTCGAGGGTATGGTCATCTTGCCGCAAGGTTCTCGAGTTGTCAAGAGCTTGATCCTCGTAGGCGTTCTCAACAGGCTCCTCGTTCACGTACTCGTCTCCGGCTCTACCCAAAGCAAGAGCACAAGCAACGGAGCCACAATCAAACAAGGAACAATGCACAAGCAATATGATCTGATACATGACATGCTATGCGAGATGTGATATGCAATGCATAGGTATGCTCCGGAAAGAAAATGATGAACCGGGCATCAACTTGGCAAACCAAGTATGCCACTGGAAAGATGAGATGATTTCGGTTGAAATCGATATAAAGATCACCGGAATCGGATGCACGGTTTGCAAAAGACAAGCAAAACAAGAATGACGCAAATCTGCGTTTAACAGCCCGATGCTACTTAGCACGCAACAAGAAACTATGCTACAGCACCGCAACATAAAAACAAAGCATATGGCAACGAACTACAGGAGATTCTTAACAAAAGAGGAACACTGAGCTATGGCTAAATCACATCATAACATGTTCAAACAAGCATGGTGAAAGTGCTCAAAATATCAGGTTCACAGACTTAGTGAAAATACTAACATGCCAGGAATTAACATCAGGAAGGCATGTTTAGAGCAAGCAAACAACATGCTACATGAACTTATAATAGCAAAGCAAGGCATGACATGATTCTACTCAAAGCATATTTCAATAGTCCCTTACTGACCATAAGCCAAAAAGGACTCTCTGAAATGATGGCACCCATGTAAACATTGCAAGTTTTATTACAGATTTCAGACTTAGTGAAATATCAGGACATGGCAAAAACAGATTCAACATGGCATGTTCGTGAGCTCGATGCACTCACTACAGAGCAATACATGGCATGGCAAGGCAACCAACAGTAAGAAGGCATGATTATGAAGCTAAGCATGGCAAGAGCAAGGTCATAGCATACACGGATCAACTACAACGACCTCGTGAAAATTGAATCTCATACAAACAATCTGTCAGGAAACATTTTCAAGCAACTTTGGAGCAAGAAATGAACATGTTCCAGCAGTCCATAAATGCAACAAAGGGCATGAATGGATAGAGCAAGACATGTATATCAAAACATGTTTATAGAGCATCTCCAGATTATGCATAGAATGATTAGTGGAAGCATGTTAACATGGCATCAAATTATAACAGAATCTGTCTAGCAAAACAACAACAGCAACTACCCTACTTTACAAGCTCAATGCACTCAGCACACAACTCACAAAAATACAAGGTCAACACCTCTGGAAAGATGGCATGTCCTAGTCCAACATTCATGTAGAGCTCATACTCATAGGATGCACACATAAATCATGTAAAAAATGACAAAAGAGCTCGAGCTGATAAGATTCTGAAACTAACGATCTGAAGCTATCTTCCAACAGCATTTCGGGCATCAAGATGAGCTCAAATGAATATGATGCAATGGAATGAAATGATGTACTCGTCGAGGCGAACAATTTGACATATTATACGCCCAAAAAGGAGCCACGGTTGCGGAGATGTGTTGCGATGAAAAATGCACGAAATGATAGAATTCTGGGGACTTAGAGATTTCGGGGGAAGTCAACCTGTGCACGGATTTCGAGGCTCGCCGGAGGGGTTCGCCGGAGATGTCGGGGAAGACGCCGGAGACGCGGGAGATGGCCGGGGAGGTCGAGGGCGCGGTGGAGGCGGCGGATCCGGCCTTCCCTCGGCCGGATCTGGCCGGGCGTCATGATGGAGGAGCCATGCATGGCTGCTGGCGACAGCGGCGTGGCAGCGTGTCTGCGGACATGAGGCGCCGGCCGTGACGAGGAGGCGGCGGCGGGCGGGGCACCCGGCGGCGGAGGGAGGGACGCGACGGGCGGCGGCTCAGCGGCCTCGGCGCGTGGCGCGAAGAAGCCAGCCAGGCCAGGCGGCATGGCGTGGCGGCGGCATGGCATGGCAGTGTGGCAGCGTGCGGAGCAGGCTTGGCGGGGCCAGGCGGCGGCGGGCGCTGGCTATGGGTGGGCGGCGGCGCGACGGCCCGGGGGCCGGATCTGACCAGCGGGCCTGCGTGGAGAGAGAGAGGCGGAGGTGGCGGGCTTGTGAGGTCGGGCGGCGGCGGCGGGGACGGGCGCGATGCCATTGGTCGGAGCGAGGTGGCCGGCGGACATGTCCGGCTCCGTCCGGACGTGTCCGGCGGCGCGGAGAGGAGCGGGGCTAGGGTTGGACTGCGGGAATTTCGGGAGGGACACAAATATATAGGTAGAGGGAGCTAGGAGAGTCCAAATGAGGAGCGGTTTTCGGCCACGCGATCGTGATCGAACGACCGAGAGCATGGAGAGGAGTTTGGTGGGTTTTGGGCCACTTTGGAAGGGGTGTTGGGCTGCAACAAAAGAGGCCTTTACGGTTATCCGGTTAACCGTTGGAGTACCAAACGACCTCCAAATGGCACGAAACTTGACAGGCGGTCTACCGGTGCTATACCAAGGCCGCTTGGCAAACCTCGGGCCATTCCGAGAAAGTTTAATACCCGCACATGAAAAGAGAGAAGAGGGGACGCCGGGTGACATAGGAGTGCCGGATTGCAAAACGGACAACGGGGAAAAGGCTCGGATGCATGAGACGAACACGTATGCAAAATGAAATGCACATGATGACATGATATGAGATGCATATGATGACATGGCAAAGTGCAACACGCAAGCAAATGACATGGCAACGACGACGAATAACTGGCAGACAACTGGCGCATCGGATCCGGGGTGTTACAATAATCTGATCAATGCGGGGGAGGGCAAAAGGATCCACTGGACAGGCCTTGTTAAGATCTGTGTAATCCACACACATACGCCAAGTGCCGTTTTTCTTAAGGACCAGCACGGATTAGCAAGCCACTCCGAATGAAATACTTCAATGATAAAGCCAGCTGCCAAAAGCACGCCACTTCCTCTCAATGGCTGCGCCTTTCTTCGTTAAACCGGCGGAGGAACTGTTTCTTGGTTTATACTTAGGATCCACATTAAGTGTGTGCTCAGCGAGTTCCTCGGTACACTGGCATGTCGGATGGCTTCCATGCAAAGATTTCCCGATTCTCACGGATGAACTTCGATGGCGCGCTTTCCTATTTAGGATCCAGTTAGCAGCGGCGGTGAACTGCTTGGACGAATCGCTTTGCACGAAGTCAAAAAGTTTGGTCTCAGCTGCCGATTTAAACTTCAGATCCGATTCATGCTCTGTAGTTGGTTTCTTTAAAGGGGTCATATCTGCCGGATCAACGTTGTCCTTATAGAACTTCAACTCCTCCGTGGCACAGACCGCCTCTGCATAAGCTGCATCACCTTCCTCACATTCCAAAGCAAGCCGGCGGCTTCCATGCACCGTTATCGTTCCCTTGTAACCCGGCATTTTGAGCTGCAAGTAGATATAACAAGGTCGTGCCATGAACTTAGCATAAGCCGGCCGCCCAAACAAGGCGTGATATGGACTCCGGATCTTCACTACCTCAAAGGTTAGTTTTTCAGACCGGGAATCGTGCTCGTCTCCAAAAGCCACATCCAGGGCTATCTTACCAACAGGATATGCAGATTTGCCTGGTACTACACCGTGGAACACTGTATTGGACGGTCTGAGATCCTTGTCGGTCAGACCCATGCGGCGGAAAGTTTCATAATATAGTATGTTAATACTGCTTTCTCCGTCCATAAGTACCTTGGTGAACTTATAACCCCCCACCTGAGGGTCTACCACCAATGCTAGCTGGCCCGGATTATCAACCCGGGGAGGATGGTCCTCTCTGCTCCATACGATAGGCTGCTCTGACCAGCGTAAATAACGCGGCAAGGCCGGTTCAACAGAGTTCACTGCGCGCCTGTGAAGTTTCCGGTCGTGCTTATCCAAACTAGTCGTGAAAACATGATATTGCCCATTGTTCAACCGCTTGGTTGGCTCGATAACCCGATTCGCTTTGTTGCTGCCGCCGCCGTTCGATTATTACGATTATTGTGACCGCCGATTAAGACTGAACGGAAGCTCCATCGTGACCCGCCCGTGGAAACCGGATCTGAACCGCCACGACCCCGGTCGTGCGGAAGGCATTAGAATTTTGAACTCCTGCATAATATAACAATCTTTCCAGAGATGGGTAGTGGCGACTCCTTCGTCCGATGCTTGGGGCAAGGCTGATTCAACAAGTAATTCAAGCGGCTCGCATTAGGATTGGGACCCCCATTATGATTCGCTTTGCCTCTCGCCGCTGCCCCTGTCTGTGCATTAGTATTGGCCACGAAATCCATGTTGCCATCCGCTTTGCGCTTTCCTGCGTTCCATGACCGCCGGTTTGTCTTATTGCCCTTGGGTTGCCATTCTTCTTTCCCTTCCTGCTTCATCATCATCAGCCTCGGGATCCTTGGTGCTGTCCGAATCAGCATACTTCACCAACGCGCCATGAGGGTTCCCATGTCGTTCTGAGAACCGCTTCATGCGCCCCAATTTCAATTTTAAAGGCTCAAACCGCATTGCCTTCTAGGGTTAAGATTGCGAGTCGGCGTTAATCTGTCCGATGAGTGCAAAATCTCAAACACGGCGTACTCCAGCAGGTTGTTGATTCTCCTTCCTCCTGGACACAAGCCGCCAGGTCTACTATGGACTTGGGCTGCTTACATGTATCCTTAAAATTCCGTATAAACCGGGCCCGCAACTGGGCCCATGAGCTGATAGAGTTGGGCGGTAGGCTCTTTAACCAAGTACGAGGCGTGCCCTCAAGCATCATGGTGAAGTATTTTGCACACGCAGTCTCACCCACGTCTAGCATCTCCATGGCCATCTCATAACTTTCTACCCATGCTTCAGGGGACAAATCGGCGGTGTAATTCGACACCTTGCGCGGACCCTTGAAGTCCTTAGGCAGGCGTACATTGCGTAAAGCGGGGATCAAACAGGGCACCCCTAAAGCGGATGCAACTCCCGGTCCGGCGAAGGTGGTGGGGCGGACTGGCGCAAGTTGGCCTGCGTCATCCTGCGCTGCCAATTCGGCCTCCCTTCGTGCCCGGGCCCGGTCCACCACTTCCTGAGCATCGCGAACGCCTCCTGTCGGGTTATTGCCACGGGCCGCTTCACGGTCCCGCGCATTGCTTGATATGGCCGGCTCATCCATGCGCCTGCTATAGCTCCTGCTTGGATGGGGCATAGAATGAATCCGATCACGGCTGTTTGAATACGCTTCCTGCTGAATCAGTGCGGTCCGGAGAAGCTCCTTAACCCGACGCGTCTTGACCGCTTGTGGTGAGTGCCCTTCGACTGGGATAGCCTCCAATCGTGCGGCGGCCGCGACAAGATTGTCCATAGGATTAGAGTAATGGCCTGGGGGTGTCTGAACCGGAGGGGGAAACACAGTATTCTGCTGAGGAGGCTCCATCAAGCGAGGTTGGACCGTCGCCCCCAGCCCTGGCGCCTCAATCCGGTTTGCCTCCCGGTGCTGGGGCGGATTACTGGGTCCAGCTCCTGGGCTCTGAAAGAGATTTCTGGGATCAAACCCTAATGGTAGGCGTGATCTATACTTCCGCTTCAACACCTCCTATGACGCACTCTGGTCAAGCATGAGTTTGTAGGCCTGGGCTTCCAAAGCGGCCCGCTCTGCAACCATCCGCTCCTTTTCTGCCGCTAGATCCGCTTTGGCTTGCGTGATCTGCTCCTTTACCTTCGCAATTTCTGCATTATGGGCCTCCTGATCCGTCGGGTTGTCTTCTGCCATGAGCGCAGCTAGTGCATCAAACAGGTCTGATAGAACTTGAACCGGCGGGCACTCCGGGCCTCCTGCCCCTGCTGCCACTCCCGCTGCTGATCCGGAAAGCATCGCTGCAGTGGTTGAAGAGTGATTCACCGCTTGTGTACCGGCCATGAATATTCCAACCCGGTTGATCTGGCTCGGGGGGTCCGGAATACTGTCGCCATCGGAACAGCCCCTGATCATATCGTCCTGTAACTGGTACAATGACTCAGTTTCTCTGTTGAAGATTAAATCGCCGGAATAAGCAGCGGTCTCACTACCGTGTTACGAACGGCGTCGTGTTCTCCTCCGTGGATGACCCCAGCGAAGACACGTTTCACAGCCGGTTTAGCTGGGTAGGTCTCGCCGCTGAGCCGTCTCGGCGAGGTCGGTGCGGATGTCGGCTCAGGCCGAGCTCCCGATCTTGCCGATGAAAGCGTGTATGCCACCAAAGGGACCCGGTACCCGTACTCAATTGAATCGGCCTCGGGACCCCATCCGGCATCGTCGATGTAGATCCGGCCGCGACGACTCTTGGTCATCCGGCCCACGACATAGTGTTCGAGTCCTTTGAGCTTGCCCTCCAAGATCGTCAAACCATCGTGCGATAGCCCCACGGTGGCGCCAACCGTAAATGGATTTGTCACGGCGGATGTCCTAGTGAAAGGACTTAGTCGTGGAGCCATCGCTACGGGTTTACTTGAAGGGGTTAAAGCGGGCACAAAGACACGAGGGTTTTATACTAGTTCGGCCCCTTCGATGAAGGTAAAAGCCTACATCTAGTTGTGATGGAATTGATGTGGTCTCGATGGCTAGGGAGCAAACAAGCTTCGCCTAGGCTCGAGTTGATGTTGTCTGTCTTTGAACCATCGCCGGGTCGTCCCCTTATATACACGGGTGACGCCCGTCGGTTCATAGAGTCCCAACGGTTCATACTGTATCCCGGTTGGTATCTCTCTATTCTAACTTACAATACAAGTTATACATCGGGCGGTTTACGGCTACAAGTTCTAAACCGACTACAGGCCTTGGGCCTTTCTCTGTTTATACCACCTACGGAGTTAACCCGGCCCAGGCTGGCCGGTTTACACCTAGTGGTAATATCCCCAACACAGGCCAAAACTAATATCAGGCTGAATTACTAAGTGGGCCTTTTGCAATTGGGCCCAAAAGCATAGTGTCTAGTTGACAGGCCGAATCTGATATGGGCCATAATTGAGCCCAAAGCCTCTTAAAGGGTCGGACCTGATCTGGGCCGGAATTTGGCCCAGAACGTGGTAGGCTTTTAACGGGTCGGATGTCATATGGGCCACTATTAGCCCCGGAACGTGGCAGGCCTGAAGGAAATATGCCCTAGAGGCAATAATAAAGTTATTCTTTATTTCCTTATTTCATGATAAATGTTTATTATTCATGCTAGAATTGTATTAACCGGAAACATAATACATGTGTGAATACATAGACAAACATAGTGTCACTAGTATGCCTCTACTTGACTAGCTCATTTATCAGAGATGGTTATGTTTCCTAGCCATGGACAAAAGAGTTGTCATTTGATTAACAGGATCACATCATTAGGAGAATGATGTGATTGACTAGACCCATTCCGTTAGCTTAGCACTTGATCGTTTAGTGTGTTGCTATTGCTTTCTTCATGACTTATACATGTCCCTGTAACTATGAGATTATGTAACTCCCGTTTACCGGAGGAACACTTTGGGTACTACCAAACGTCACAACGTAACTGCGTGATTATAAAGGAGTACTACAGGTGTCTCCAAAGGTACATGTTGAGTTGGCGTATTTCGAGATTAGGTTTTGTCACTCCGATTATCGGAGAGGTATCTCTAGGCCCTCTCGGTAATGCACATCATTATAAGCCTTGCAATCAATGTGATCAATGAGTTGGTTACGGGATGATGCATTATAGAACGAGTAAAGAGACTTGCCGGTGACGAGATTGAACTAGGTATTGGATACCGACGATCGAATCTCGGGCAAGTAATATACCGATGACAAAGGGAACAACGTATGTTGTTATGCGGTTTGACCGATAAAGATCTTCGTAGAATATGTAGGAACCAATATGGGCATCCAGGTCCTGCAATTGGTTATTGACCGAGAGTAGTTCTAGGTCATGTCTAAATAGTTCTCGAACCCGTAGGGTCCGCACACTTAACGTTACGATGACATTTATATTATATGTTTATGAGTTTTGATGTACCGAAGGAGTTCAGAGTCCCGGATGAGATCGGGGACATGACGAGGAGTCTCGAAATGGTCGAGACGTAAAGATCGATATATTGGACGACTATATTCGGAGTTCGGAAAGGTTCGAGTGATCGGGTATTTTCGGAGTACCGGGAGTTACGGGAATACGGGGAAGAGTATTGGGCCTTGATAGGCTTTAGTGGGAAGAGGAGAAAAGGGCTGCTGCGCCTCCCTCTAGTCCGGGTGGACTAGGGAAAGGGGCCGCCACCTTCCTTCTCCTCCACTTCCTTCTCCCTTCCTCCCCTCTTGGTGGACTCCTACTAGGACTTGGAGTCCTAGTAGGACTCCACATCATGGCGCGCCCTCCCCTAGGGCCGGCCTCCTCCTCCCTTGCTCCTTTATATACGGGGGCAAGGTGGCACCCCATGACACACAAGTTGATCTACGGATCGTTCCTTAGCCGTGTGCGGTGCCCCCTTCCACCATATTCCACCTTGGTCATATCGTCGCGGAGTTTAGGCGAAGCCCTGCGCCGGTAGAACATCATCATTGTCACCACGCCGTCATGCTGACGGAACTCATCTCCGGAGCCTTTGCTGGATCGGACGGCCGGAGATCGTCATCGAGCTGAACGTGTGCTGAACTCGGAGGCTCCGTACGTTCGGTGCTTGGATCGGTCGGATCGTGAAGACGTACGACTACATCAACCGCGTTGTGCTAACGCTTCCACTTACGGTCTCACGAGTGCGTGGGCGAACACTCTCCCTCTCGTTGCTATATCATCACCATGATCCTCGTGTGCGTAGGAATTTTTTGAAATTACTCGTTCCCCAACGATGGCATCCGAGCCTAGGTTTTATGCGTTGATGTTATATGCACGAGTAGAACACAAGTGAGTTGTGGACGATATAAGTCATACTGCCTACCAGCATGTCATACATTGGTTCAGCGGTATTGTGAGATGAAGCGGCCCGGACCGACATTACGCGTACGCCTACGCGAGCCTGGTTTCACCGTTACGAGCACTCGTGCTTAAAGGTGGCTGGCGGGTGTCTGTCTCTCTCATTTTAGTTGAACCGAGTGTGGCTACGCCCGGTCCTTGCGAAGGTTAAAACGGAGTCTATTTGACAAACTATCGTTGTGGTTTTGATGCGTAGGTAAGAACGGTTCTTGCTAAGCCCGTAGCAGCCACGTAAAATTTGCAACAACAAAGTAGAGGACGTCTAACTTGTTTTTGCAGGGCATGTTGTGATGTGATATGGTCAAGACATGATGCTATATTTTATTGTATGAGATGATCATGTTTTGTTGAAGTTATCGACAACTGGCAGAAGCCCTATGGTTGTCTCTTTGTTGCAGAAGATGCAAGTGCCAAATAATTGCTTTACTTTATCGCTATGCGATAGCAATAGTTGCAAGAGCAATAGTTGGCGAGACGACCATGTGATGACACATTGATATAGATCAAGATGATGAAGATCATGGTGTCGTGCCGGTGACGATAAAGATCATGACAGTACTTTGGAGATGGAGATCAAAGGCGCAAGATGATAATGGCCATATCATGTCACATATTTTGATTGCATATGATGTTTATCTGTTATACATCTTATTCTTGCTTTGATTGACGGTAGCATTTTAAGATGATCTCTCACTAATTATCAAGAAGTGTTCTCCACGAGTATGCACCGTTGCCAAAGTTAAATCGTGCCCAGACACCACGTGATGATCGGGTGTGATAAGCTCTACGTCCATCTACAATGGGTGCAAGCCAGTTTTGCACACGCGGAATACTCAGGTTAAACTTGACGAGCCTAGCATATGCAGATATGGCCTCGGAGCACGGAGACCGAAAAGTCGAGCATGAATCATATAGTAGATATGATGAGCATAGTGATGTTCACCATTGAAAACTACTCCATCTCACGTGATGATCGGTCATGGTTTAGTTGATTTGGATCACGTGATCACTTAGATGACCAGAGAGATCTCTGTCTAAGTGGGAGTTCTTAAGTAATATGATTAATTGAACTTTAATTTATCATGAACTTAGTCTTAGTAGTATTTTGCAAATTATGTTCTAGATCAATAGCTCGCGTTGTTGCTTTCATATGTTTATTTTGATATGTTCCTAGAGAAAACTGTGTTGAAGATGTTAGTAGCAATGATGCGGATTGGATCCGTGATCTGAGGTTTATCCTCATTGCTGCCTGAAGAATTATGTTCTTGATGCACGCTAGGTGCAGACCTATTGCAGGAGCGGATCGAGGCGTTATGAGCGTTTGGCTAGCTCAATATGATGACTACTTGATAGTTTTGTGCACCATGCTTTATGGCTTAGAATCGGGACTTCAAAGATGTTTTGAACATCATGGACCATATGAGATGTTCCAGGAATTGAAGTTAATATTTCAAGCAAATACCCGAGTTGAGAGATATGAAGTCTCCAACAAGTTCTATAGCTAAAAGATGGAGGAGAATCGCTCAACTAGTGAGCATGTGCTCAGATTGTCTAGGTACTACAATCGCTTGAGTCAAGTGGGAGTTAATGTTCCAGATAAGATAGTGATTGACAGAATTCTCTAGTCACCATCACCAACATAGTAGAACTTCGAGATGAACTATAGTATGCAAGGGATGACGAAAACGATTCCCGAGTTTTTCATGATGATGAAATTGATGAAGGTAGAAATCAAGAAAGAACATCAAGTGTTGATGGTTAACAAGACCACTAGTTTCAAGAAAAAGGGCAAAGGGATAGAAGGGAACTTCAAGAAGAACGGCAAGCAAGTTGTTGCTCAAGTGAAGAAGCCCAAGTCTGGACCTAAGCCTGAGACTAAGTGCTTCTACTGCAAAGGGACTGGTCACTGGAAGCAGAACTACCCCAAGTATTTGGCGGATAAGAAGGCTCGCAAAGTGAACAAAGGTATATTTGATATACATGTTATTGATGTGTACTTTACTAGTGTTTATAGCAACCCCTCGGTATTTGGTACTGGTTCGGTTGCTAAGAGTAGTAACTCAAGCGGAGTTGCGAATAAATGAGAAACTAGTTAAGGGTGAAGTGACGATGTATGTTGAAAGTAGTTTCAAGATTGATATGATCATCATCGCACACTCCCTATACTTTCGGGATTAGTGTTGAACCTAAATAAATGTTATTTGGTGTTTGCGTTGAGCATGAATATGATTTGATCGTGTTTATTGCAATACGGTTATTCATTGAAGTAATAGAATAAACTGTTGTTACGCTTACATGAATAAAACCTTATATGGTTACACACCCAATGAAAATGGTTCATTGGATCTCGATCGTAGTGATACACATATTCATAATATTGAAACCAAAAGATGCAAAGTTAATAATGATAGTGCAACTTATTTGTGGCACTGCCGTTTGGGTCATATCGGTGTAAAGCGCATGAAGAAACTCCATAAAGATGGATTTTGGAATCACTTGGTTATGAATCATTTGATGCTTGCGAACCGTGCCTTTTGGGCAAGATGACTAAAACTCCGTTCTCGGAACAATGGAACAAGCTCTTGACTTATTGGAAATAATACATCTTGATGTATGCGATCCGATGAGTGTTGAGGCTCATGGCGGTATCGTTATTTTCTGACCTTCACAGATGATTTGAGCAGATATTGGTATATCTACTTGATGAAACATAAGTCTGAAATAGTTGTAAGGTTCAAAGAATTTCAGAGTGAAGTGGAAAATCATCGTAACAAGGAAATAAAGTTTCTGCGATCTGATCATGGAGATGAATATTTGAGTTACGAGTTTGGTCTTCAATTAAAACAATGTGGAATAGCTTCACAGCTCACGCCACCTGGAACACCACAACGTTATGGTGTGTCCAAACGTCGTAACCGCACTTTATTTGATATGGTGCGATCTATGATGTCTCTTACCGATTTACCACTATCATTTTGGGGTTATGCATTACAGACAGCTGCATTCACTTTAAATAGGGCACCATCAAAATCCGTTGAGACGACGCCTTATGAACTGTGGTTTGGCGAGAAACCAAAAGTTGTCGTTTCTTAAAGTTTGGGGCTGCGATGCTTATGTGAAAAAGTTTCAACTGATAAGCTCGAACCCAAATCGGAGAATGCGTCTTCATAGAATACCCAAAGGTAACTATTGGGTACACCTTCTATCACAGATCTGAAGGCAAGTTATTCGTTCTTTGAGATGGATCCTTTCTAGAGAAGAAGTTTCTCTCGAAAGAAGTGAGTGGGAGGAAAGTAGAGCTTGATAAGGTAATTGTACCTTCTCCCGAATTGGAAAGTAGTTCATCACGAAATCAGTTCGATGATTGCTACACCAATTAGTGAGGAAGCTAATGATGATGATCATGAAACTTGAGATCAAGTTACTCTGAGAACCTCGTAGGTCTTCGAGTAAGATCCGCACTGAATGGTGTAGTAATCATGTTCTGGAAGTCATGTTACTAGACCATGATGAACCCACGAACTATGAGGAAGCGATGATGAGCCGAGATTCCGCGAAATGGCTTGAGGCCATAAAATCTGAGATATGATCCATGTATGAGAACAAAGTATGGACTTTGATTGACTTGCTCGATGATCGGCAAGCCATATTGTATAAATGGATATTCAAGAGGAAGACAGATGCTGATAGTAGTGTTACTATCTACAAAGCTCGACTTGTCGCAAAAAGGTTTTTTGACAAGTTCAAGGTGTTGACTACAATGAGATTTTCTCAACTATAGCGATGCTTAAAGTCTGTCCGAATCATGTTAGCAATTGCCACAATTTATGAAATCTGGCAAATGGATGTCAAAATTGTGTTCCTTAATGGTTTTCTTAAAGAAGAGTTGTATATGATGCAACCAGAAGGTTTTGTCAATCCTAAAGGTGTTAACAAAATGTGCAAGCTCCAGCGATCCATCTATGGACTGGTGCAAGCATCTCAGAGTTGGAATATACATTTTGATATGTTGATCAAAGCGTATAGTTTTGTACAGACTTAAGATGAAGCCTGTATTTACAAGAAAGTGAGTGGGAGCACTATAGCATTTCTGATAAGTATATGTGAATGACATATTGTTGATCAGAAATAATGTAGAATTATTCTACAAAGCATGAAAGGATACTTGAATAAGAGTTTTTCAAAGAAAGACCTAGGTGAAGCTGCTTACATGTTGAGCATCAAGATCTATTGAGATAGATCAAGACGCTTGATAAGATTTTCAATGAGTACATACCTTGACAAGATTTTGAAGTAGTTCAAAATGGAGCAGTCAAAGAAAGAGTTCTTGCTGTGTTGCAAAGGTATGAAATTGAGTAAGACTCAAATCCCGACCACACAGAGAAAATAGAAAGAGAATGAAAAATCATTCCCTATGCCTCATCATAGGTTCTATAAAGTATGTTATCTTTGTGTACCGGACCTATTGTATACCTTGCTCTGCATTTAACAAGGAGTACAATAGTGATCTAGGAGTAGATCCTTTGGACATTGGTCAAGAATATCCTTAGTGAGGACTAAGGAAATATTTCTCGATTATGGAGGTGATAAAAGAGCCCGTCGTAAAAGTTACCTCGGTGCAAGTTTTCACACCGATCCAGATGACTCTAAGTCTCAATCTGGATACATATTGAAAGTGGGAGCAATTAGCTAGAGTAGCTCCGTGCAGAGCATTCTAGACATAAGAACATTTGCAGAATACATACGGCTCTGAATGTGACAGACGCGTTGACTAAGCTTCTCTCACGAGCAAAACATGATCACACCTTAGTACTCTTTGGGTGTTAATCACATAGCAATGTGAACTAGATTATTGACTCTAGTAAACCCTTTGGGTGTTAGTCACATGATGATGTGAACTATGGGTGTTAATCATATACAGATATGAATATTGGTGTTAAATCACATGGCGATGTGAACTAGATTATTGACTCTAGTGCAAGTGGGAGGCTGAAGGAAATATGCCTAGAGGCAATAATAAAGTTATTATTTATTTCCTTATTTCATGATAAATGTTTATTATTCATGCTAGAATTGTATTAACGGAAACATAATACATGTGTGAATACATAGACAAACATAGTGTCACTAGTATGCCTCTACTTGACTAGCTCGTTTATCAGAGATGGTTATGTTTCCTAGCCATGGACAAAAGAGTTGTCATTTGATTAACGGGATCACATCATGGAGAATGATGTGATTGACTTGACCCATTCCGTTAGCTTAGCACTTGATCGTTTAATATGTTGCTATTGCTTTCTTGATGACTTATACATGTTCCTGTAACTATGAGATTATGCAACTCCCGTTTACCGGAGGAACACTTTGGGTACTACCAAGCGTCTGGCGTAATGGGTGATTATAACGAAGTACTACAGGTGTCTCGAAGGTACATGTTGAGTTGGCGTATTTGAGATTAGGTTTTGTCACTCCGATTGTCGAGAGGTATCTCGGGCCCTCTCGGTAATGCACATCATTATAAGCCTTGCAAGCAATGTGACCAATGAGTTGGTTACGGGATGATGCATTACTGAGCGAGTAAAGAGACTTGCCGGTGGCGAGATTGAACTAGGTATTGGATACCGACGATCGAATCTCGGGCAAGTAATATACCGATGACAAAGGAACAACGTATGTTGTTATGCGGTTTGACCGATAAAGATCTTCGTAGAATATGTAGGAACCAATATGGGCATCCAGGTCCGCTATTGGTTATTGACCGAGAATAGTTCTAGGTCATGTCTACATAGTTCTCGAACCCGTAGGGTCCGCACGCTTAACGTTACGATGGCATTTATATTATGACTTTATGAGTTTTGATGTACGAAGGAGTTCGAGTCCCGGATGAGATCGGGGACATGACGAGAGTCTCGAAATGGTCGAGGCGTAAAGATCGATATATTGGACGACTATATTCGGAGTTCGGAAAGGTTCGAGTGATATTTTCGAGAGTCTGGGGATTCTGGGAATCTGAGGGAAGAGTATTGGGCCTTGATGGGCTTTAGTGGGAAGAGGAGAAAAAGGCCAAGGGGCTGCTGCGCCCCCCTCCCCTCTAGTCCGAATTGGACTAGGGAAAAGGGGGCCGGCCACCTTTCCTTCTCCTCCACTTCCTTCTCCCTTCCTCCCCTCTTGGTGGACTCCTACTAGGACTTGGAGTCCTAGTAGGACTCCACATCATGGCGCACCCTCCCCTAGGGCTGGCCTCCTCCTCCCTTGCTCCTTTATATACGGGGGAAAGGGGGCACCCCATGACACACAAGTTGATCTACGGATCGTTGCTTAGCCGTGTGCGGTGCCCCCTTCCACCATATTCCACCTTGGTCATATCGTCGCGGAGTTTAGGCGAAGCCCTGCGCCGGTAGAACATCATCATTGTCCTGCGCCGTCATCTTGTGGAACTCATCTCTGGAGCCTTTGCTGGATGGGGCGGCGGAGATCGTCATCGAGCTGAGCGTGTCTTTGAACTCGGAGGCTCCGTCGTTCGGTGCTTGGATCGGTCGGATCGTGAAGGCGTCGACTACATCAACAGCGTTGTGCTAACGCTTCGCCACGGTCTCACGAGGGTACATCGACGAACACTCTCCCCGCTCGTTGCTATATCATCACCATGATCTTACGTGTGCGTAGGAAATTTTTTGAAATTACTACGTTCCCCAACAAGGCCATTAATGGACCGGATCAAATATGGGTCGGCATTTGGCCCAAAACATGGCAGCCAGTTAATGGGCCGGCCTACTAGGGTCCTCATAATCTTTTGGGCCTACAGCTAGGCCGACCCATTAATGTCGGCAAAATCTCGTGGGCCTTTAGCTGGGCCGGCCCATTATGATATGCAAGAATCTTGTGGGCCTTTACCTTGGCCGGCCCATTATGGCACACAAAAATCTTGTGGGCCTTTACCTGGGCCGGCCCATTATGGCCCGCAAAATCTTGTGGGCCTTTAGCTGGGCCAGCCCATTATGGTCCGCAAAATCTCATTGGCCTTTAGCTGGGCCGGCCCATTATGGTCCGCAAAATCTTGTGGGACTTTAGTTGGACCGACCCATTTAAACTTGATGGATCGGTCCACATGTCAACATATCATAGGCTCGTCTCGCCCATTGGATGAGTGACAACTGTGCCAACGTGGACCTGACACGTGTCTCCTCCAGCCAATGATGATTTTACACGTGGAAAATCCCCATTGGTCGGGGCTGTTAACGGGTTATTGGATCCAAAACCCGACCCGATAGCTTAACGGCGTTCCATTATGGAGGATGCCACGTGTCGGTCACCCTTGACGAAAGCACTTCTGTGATGCGCGATTTATCGTCATGGAAGTGGATACTTCAGTGATGATAATTTTGGTAATGTCATGGAACACTTCTACGACAGCACATGTATGACTATCTTGATTCTATCATAAATTTGTCATGGATGTACATGCATGAAAAAAAATGCGACCTACTGTGACAAACACGTATCATCACGGAAGTGTATTTTTTTATAGTGAGAAAACCATGGCCCAATAAAAATATAAACAATAACTAGAAAAATAAAAAACAAACACAATCCACGCATTCTGAAGTTCATTGTAATACGACAATGCAGTTCGCTAGATTCAAGTAAGCAGTGTTGTTGCTTCTCAAACGCATTCGCGTAGACTGACTTAGAATCAATCCACCACCTAACACCAACCACAACATTTATAACTTTTGTTGCTCGATTGGATGCATAAAAACCTATCCATTCGTGCTCCAGACTGACACAACTCCTCCTCCTGTTCCTCTTTTTCTTCAAATCGTAGATCTAGGGTTCCTCCCATCCCTAGTTGTTCTCTGAAATTCCACTGAACCCACCCACACAATCCAAATAATACAACAATGACATTAATTACAAGATTCAAAAACGCATCAACGCACAAAATCCAAAAAATCAACAAGAACAGAGGAGCGGACAAAGCTCACCCGCCCACACAATCAAATTCGCAGGAATTGAAAACTAGCTCCTAAAAATTACACAAATTCAAGAGTAAAGGGAGCGATTAAACAAACGATATCAAAGAATTCCTACTAACAAACAACATCCGAGCGCGAAAAAGTCGCATCCGACACGAACACGAAGGAACAGAGCAAACGTCGTCCGCCAAATCCCTCAATTTACCCAGATTTTAGTCGTTTTTGCAGAAAATTACAATGAAAAAAGGTCAAATGGCGTCCAGCAAAAAATTAAATAATCCCACAACACCCGATTCCACACAGAATACACGGGCGGACCGCCAGAAAATGAAGCAGTTCTCCCGTGTAGCATTGCAGTACTCATCGTAAATAAGATGCAGTGCACTTGTGTTGAGCATGCAGTGCGGAAGTATTATCAGAATAATTATTCTGCTAATATATATAGAAAGTCTAGTATTAACCTAGAGTGAAGAATAAGTAATTCTTCACCTTGGTCTAGGGACTGAGCCAGGTTCTCTCGATCGCACCCGCGCGTTGTGCCTTGCCCATCCATGGCTAGTTGTTACCCCACGCGCGAAGTTTCCCCTTTTCTTACGGTGACAAAATACCATTTTCTGTTCATGTGATTAGGACCTAGCCCAATCCACCGTCTCCCCAGAACCTATTCCATGACTAACTTGCGGCATGGTGGTGAGCGCGACGGCTCGTGGTCGGCGTGGGGAGCGATGGTTGTCCCAGTGGGGGTGCGACGGTGTGCTGCTAGATGGGTTAACTCGGCGGCAATATCGATGGCCATGGCAGCAAGGTGAGCGGGGCGAGGCCTGGGTGTTGGAAGCATGGCATGTGGTGGTCGGCTGGTCATGCCAGCGGTTGATTTGGTGGTCGCGGAGGCACTGGTTAGATCATGTGTGCTCTCCTCTAGCCACGATTCCTAGTCCCTATGGTGAGCTCAATCCAAATCCCTTCAACATTTGTGTCTGTGTCCATTTGTTGCCCCGAGACTGTATTTCCTCTGTCCAAACTCCTAATTTCATATGTTGCTCTATTTGAACTCTAGATGCACCATTGTAAGTTTTGACAGGCGTACCATGCAAAAATATACTGGTGATGTAATCGTTGTTCGGTTTTCTCTCTTTTCGAAAGTTCATCTTGTGGGAATTGGTTGCCTTGGGCTTGATACTACAAACCCGTGCACTGTTTTGTTCATAGTCTGTTGCATTTTACACTTTGATTCAAATATAAAATGCACTGCATTGAACACTAAGTAACTTCTTTTACCCTTATGTTAGATACACACGGTTCTGTTTTGGGCAAGTTGCTTAGAGTAGACTATTTTTTTATTATTTTCCCTGGCCCAATACCTATGTGATGTGCAGATAACTTATGTCTCCAGCCAAGAGCTCGCCTTGACGTCCTCACGGACTGAGATCCATAACTAAGAACTCTCAATGTATGGAGGTACTGCCCAGACCGTAAAAAGCTAATTGATGTTAATATATACTTCCTCCATTCCTAAATATAAGTCTTTATAGAGATCCTACTACAAACTACATACGGATGTATATAGACATATTTAAGAGTGTAGATTCACTCATTTTGCTCTATATGTAGTCCATAGTGATATCTCTAAAAAGACTTATATTTAGGAACGGAGGGAGTAGTTAATATGTTTTTCTGAATTTATTTTGAGGGCAAATGATCAAGCTGCCGAGTAAATGTCCAACCCGGTCTGTTTTTAGTGCACATATATCATTTCATCAATTAGTAATGCAAATTAGCGGCCACTTCAATTTTCGTGTCTGCATTTTCTTTGCAGTCAGCAAGGAACCCTAGTACAGATGTACGATTGCTCATGTTAATTCTGTTCCCCAGATTGTTTGTGGTTTTGGGCAATACAAAATTGGAGAACTTGCTTTAAAGGTTTGGATAGAATGTCATAGTTGTATCGACAACTTCTTAATCTTTAATTTGTAGTTGAAATCCTGCACACATCTCTTTGTATTTGCTTATCTTATTGGCTATCATGCACCATAACTTGATAGATGAAAATACCCTAGTAAAGTTTTGACATCACTAACTTTCCACAAATATACGGTTTCTGTATATCAAGGTTGTCTTGTAGTGATTCACTCCTTGTTCAAGTGCTACCATACATAAACTTAAACCACAAAAAAATGTGTACACATGTTTATCGCTCTAAACACGAAAAGACTTTACAATTAGGGGTAAATTTACAAAACGTTGGCCTGGATTCTAAATATTCTAGATAATACCATCTTCCAGACATGATGATATGTTGTACCGCCCAACACTGTATACGCAAGTGTCTGTAATTTCTTTGGGTGGCTTCCTCTATTATAACACCCAAAAAAAGGCTTGTGCACGACTAATGCTATCCAACTATATTGTGCAAGAACCACTGCTGATTTTTGAGTGATAGTGGGTTGTTACAGATTCACAACAGGGCTGAGCAGTCGTGTAGCGTTGCTGGTTCGTGTGCGTTAGTGTCAGGTCATGGTAGCCCTTGTCATGTTTCTTGGTGCGGTATGCATCTCCTCCCACCACGGCGGTCGATAACCAAGTCTTAGCCGCCATAACTCTTTAGTATCGGCCCCTCTCCATCGATTTACATGAGTGTGTGTCAATTTATTCTGCCATGGCAAATCTATGTCCATGTGAGGTTACATAAGTAAGAATTTTAGTTATCTGAATTTATTTAGGTAATTTACATTTAGAATCTGCATGAACTCACTCATGAGATAGGTAATTTTTTGGATTACAGTAATGATGTAAACTGCAACTATACACACCAATACATGTATTTCAAGTGGAAATTCAAAGGTGGCATCACACCTTGGCTCAATTTTTGTGCATGTTGCTATTTAGGGTTATTTTACACTATTGTTTGTTCTAAAAAACTAGGTAATGTCGTGAAATCCAAGTGCTTTTCAGATTTCTATTTACTGCATGATTTACCTCCAATTATTTGCATGCGTTGTTTTCATTTTCATGACTCTCTGCTACCAGACAAAATAGAGAATGTTGTTGTAAAATGCATGACAACCATATACATAGTGACTGCCTGTTGTTTTAATCGATCCATTTTTTTGTTGTAGCAACACTTTTTTGTCATCCTATTTGTGCTCCAGTTTACCGCTTCTATGAATTAATGTTAGCTGCTCCTTTTCATCTTGATTACATCATCTCGTAGCCTGCTTTTTAAGGTATTTAAGTTTTGATGCTACGTAATTCATGTGCATGGGATGGTGTGTGGACAACTTGTAATCTTCCTCTCTTTTATTTCATGCTTATCCAATTGTATCTCGCATAATTTGATATACAAGGCATGGTTTAGGGTGCATTGAAACGGTAGTTACAGAGCTCGGGCTCTTTTGTCTTTACGTTCAATTCATACCTATAGCCAGTGTGTTCATGCGATTTCTTATAAATGTCCAAACATAGTTTGTGTATCTTTCATATTGATTCTTTTTTTAGTTTAAGGTAGTAAAGCCTCAGCCTACCTTCAAGTGTGGTTGATATCACTACTAGAAAAACCGCTACTAATGGCGCACCTAATTTGGCCATTAATGGCGCATCACTGGTGCGCCATTACTAGCACGCCATAAGTAATTTTTACTAATGGCGCACCACTGGTGCGCCATTAGTATCTGGTATACTAATGGCGCACCACTAGTGCGCCATTAGTATAGGCCACGGTGCACCATTAGTATGCCTCCCAGGGGCCATGTATACCAGTGCTTTGGCATACTAATGGCGCACGACAACGGATGCGCCGTTAGTAACTTCGGCATACTAATGGCGCACTCTTTAGTGATGCGCCATTAGTGATGCGCCATTTTGAATCTAGATCTGAATCGTGATTTTTTGCCCATTTTTTGCTAGTTTTTTTTTGCTTGTTTTTTGGCACGACATTATTTCAAATTTTGTTCCTGTTTTTGGATCTTACGTTCATTTGCCGTGGTATTTTGCCGGAGAGGAGTTCGCCGGAGAGGAGTTCACCGGAGAGGAGGAGGAGGAGGAGGTCACCGGAGAGGCGCTCGCCTACATCGTCGGAGAGGAGGAGGAGGAGGAGGAGGTCGCTGGAGAGGAGTTCACCGGAGCATCGGAGAGGAGGAAGGAGAAACCATGAGGGGATGGGAGGAGAGGAGGGAGGAGGAGCTCACCGGAGAGGAGGGAGGAGGAGCTCACCGGAGAGAAGGGAGGAGGAGCTCACCGGAGAGGAGGGAGGAGGAGCTCACCGGAGAGGAGGGAGGAGGAGCTCACCGGAGAGGGGAGGGGAGGGGAGGAGGGAGGAGGAGGTCGCCGGAGAGGAGGAGGAGGTCACCGGAGAGGAGAAGTATGGTGGAGGAGAGAAGGGAAGATGGAGTGCAGGAGAGGAGGAGATGGAGTGTAGGAGAGGTGGAATGAAGAGATAAGGAGGAGAGGACCACGACCAGCCATATATACGGCATACTAATGGCGCACCGCGGGCAGGTGCGCCATTAGTAACTTTTTTTTATTTTTTGATTTATTTTGAATTTTGAAGGCGGGAAGATACTAATGGCGCACCATGGGCAGGTGCGCCATTAGTAATTTTTTTTATTTTTCGACTTATTTGAATTTTGAAGGAGGAAGATACTAATGGCGCACCATGGGCAGGTGCGCCATTAGTAATTTTTTTTATTTTTTGACTTATTTTGAATTTTGAGGCGGGAAGATAGTAATGGCGCACCATGGGTAGGTCTTGCATTAGTAAGTTGAATTTTTGAATTTTTTGCCTCTCGGATCTTAAAAGCCCGTATCTTTTTTTCTGTTAGGGTTTTGAGGATTTTGAAAATGTTTAACGGGCTCCCCAGTTAAATTTGGATGTAACTTTTCGAGTAGATGATTTTTCATATAAAAAACTTTTTCATCCGAGTTAGTATGCAAAAGTTATGCCCATTTTACAAATTTCATGAGATTTTGCAAATGAAGTCGAAATTCATATTTGCAAATTTTCCCAACAACTAGGCCACATATCACATGGGATACTTATTTTCTTTTATTTTTTGACATTTTCATCATTTTCTTTTATTTTTAAAAACTGAAAAGGCGATCAGGGGTGCATTGGTGGAAGTGGTGGCCAAGTTACTAATGGCGCACCGTGGCATCTTGCGCCATTACTAGTTCAACTAGTAATGGCGCACCCTCCTGATGCGCCATTAGTAGTTTTGAAAAAATTCAAAAAAAAAGTTTTAAATTTTTTTTTTACTAATGGCGCACCGTGGATGTGGTGCGCCATTACTAGTTCAACTAGTAATGGCGCACCACTCCCACGGTCAGGGCCGGTCCATACATATTCGGGGCCCTGGGGTGAGACCACAAAATGGGGCCCTTGTGGACAAATAATAATATAGAATATATTGTATTTCGAAAGCAATTCAGTACATAGCATAGATTGATGGTGCAGAGAACTACTCCCTCCGTCCGAAAAAACTTTGTGATTACATCATAATAGTATGGAAACAATATAGTTCTACAAAATATCGCTCTTCTAAGTGGAACATAGTGATCATCATCTCGCTCTTCTAAGTATGAAAACCTTGTCAAAACTTATACTCCCTCCGTTCCAAAATAGATGACCCAACTTTGTACTAAAGTTAGTACAAAGTTGGGTCATCTATTTTGGAAAGGAGGGAGTAGCAACTTGAACCGTTTGTGTTTTTTTTAACTTTTATTTTCTCACTGATAAACATTTTTTAGAAGACATGTCACCAACCAATTGTAGAAAAACTCTCAATACAGAGAAGAAAAACACCTGAATATGGGCATATGGCTTGATGTCGAATTGTCGATGTAGCTTCCAAGATCTACAAGGCTGCAACACTCATTCCCTGTCCCCCCCCTTCTCATCCCTAGATCCAATGAAGATTCGAAGAAGGGGCCAACAGAAGACTAGGAACTAGGAAGAGAAGAACTAGAGATGTCAGAGGGAGCAATCAGAGGCGGAGAGGTGGGTTGTTTAACAGCAAATGAAAAGAGTACTTGATTAGGCGAAGGAGGGAGACCTACCATCTCTGATGTGGTGATGCCTCAAATGTCTGTTGATGGGGAATGTTGAGGATGCAATGAGAGATGATTGGGGAAGGGAATAGCACCATCCGTCTCCATTAATGGATCCAGGGGAGCGGCACCTCGAATTTGGAAGTGCGCGGGAGCGGCGGCGCTGTTCTCTGGGATTGAAGAATTTGGGGAGGAGCCGAGGAGGCGAGGAGACCTGTAGGAGATCGATGGACTTTCGTTTTTTAGGCAAAGGAAATCGATGGAGTGCTCAGCAGCGTAGCCAACTAGCGATCGATTCTTTTGGTCCGTGAGTGCTGGCTACGTGGTGGGTTTGGGCCTTCTTTCCCTCTTATTTTTCTGGAGAAGAAAATATCCTAATACATATACTGTACTACTACCGTAGTACCTGGGCCGGGGCCCCTACCTCCCAGGGGCCCAGGGCGGTTGCCCCATTGCCCCGGCCTATGGGCCGGCCCTGCCCACGGTGCGCCATTAGTAGTTTTGAACAAAATTTTAAAAATTATATTTTTACTAATGGCGCACCGTGGATGTGGTGCGCCATTAGTATTTGGACACTAATGGCGTACCAACACATGGTGCGCCATTAGTATATAGTAATGGCGCACCACATGTCTGGTGCGCCATTAGTGTCAATTCCATCTATAGCCCTTTTCCTAGTAGTGTATGTACTTTTTTGTTGGTGGTCTCTACCTATTTGTTCTTCTGAGAACTAAATATATTCTGTTATTTCAGGTCTCTATTCAAGTGGATGGCGACAAATGCACGAGGGGTAGAGAGGAATAAGTTCTGGAACACGTCTTCGTGTTTTAGTGTATGGTGGGTACAAGTAATGTTAGATTCAAACTTTAGAGCTTTCGCAAATAATCAGTAGCAAAATTCAAGATTGCTGAGAAGAGAGGTGAACCTAAAGGCTTCAGCACTATTGTTAGGATATTATGTTCCTTCCAGGCTATGAATAAGAATAGTTCAGTCGCTTGACATATTGTTGAACATATGAAATTGATGGAAATTTGTGCGCACCCTGAAGTTAAGCTGCTTGAAGATCAAGTATAAATATGTGTGAGGGCAGTGTAGTTGGGCATGCTGAGTCGATTGCACCTCATGCAATCAAAACATTAGATCTCTTTTGAAATTGTGATCTCTAAACTTTTTTTTGTACCTGCAGGGATAGTTTTTATTACGGGAGACATTTCCCAGAGCCATTATTAGTTTTGTACATTGAATCAATTTATTAGACAGCTTTGTTATTCCTAGGGACATGTTGATTATTTTCCATTACATAACATTATTTTACTGCGATCTGGCTACCATCCGTTCCTTGAGGCTGGTGATTATACTATGTTCTTGATGATACATATGTCGCTTTTATGTTCGGTTCTTCAGACATTATGTTGTCATCTCAATCAGCGATGCGCATCGGTTATTGTAAGTGCATCTAGTGCCATCCCTAGTTGGTTTTCGAGTATTGACGACAAACTTGGTTGAGGGACTAATGTGTTCGTGAAAATTGCAGGATAACACAGGTAGTAGTCCCATATTGATTCGGTTTACCTACTAGAGACGACCTCTAAAAATGTGTGAAGACATTGAATACAATGGTGGTCTGTGAAGATATTCTTATTGAAGACTATGACATGAGAAGACATCGCATGAAGACTATGGAGTGCGAAGACATAGTTGTTTTGTAGTTTCCTTTTCTTCTTTGTTGAATCATATGGACCACTGTACTGTTAAGTGGGGTCCAAGAGAACAAAGTCAGAGTGACTGAAGTGATGCTCAACTAAATCCTATGTCTTCGAGCGAAGACAATGAGAGCAAATCTTATCCAGAGCTGGATGGGTCAGCTTTACTTGTAGCCCAAGTCAAGCTGTCGCGTGTGTTTGAAATCTGACCGTTGGACACGTGTCAATTCCTTAGTGACCCAGGGTCATTTTGGACAAATCAGGTCGGGTTGCCTCCTGGCTATAAATAGCCCACCCCCTACACCATAAATTGGTGGCTGCTCAGAGTTAGTGCACAGCATTTGTCGTTTGAGAGCAATCCACCTCCGAAGCTATTGAGAGAGTAATCCTTGCAAGGACAAAGCCCAAAACACCCAGAGCCAAATAGTGTTAGGCATAACTGAAGTCTTTCGGTCCGTGTGATCTGAAGACTTATTACACTTGAGGACTTTGAATCCTCCAGCCGGTTAGGCATCGCGTTCTGAGCATCCAAGACTCATTGTGGATTGCCGGTGAACGAAGTCTGTGAAGGTTTGGAAGTGTCCCTTGAAGACTTACCAGAGTGATTGGGCAAGGACTAAGTGTTCTTAGCTCGAGGGGAATAAGGTGAAGATGCGGTCTTCTGAGTTGAATCTCATCCTCCCTAACCAGACATACAGTTGTCACAGCAACTGGGACTGGTCCAACAAATCCATGTCCTCTCCGAGCAATTGGTTCCATCTTTCACCTCTCTTTACTTACAGTTTGTCTTCGTGAAGTCATTGCCCATTTGTCTGATCTGATTGACTTCACTGAATGAGGATTGTTTACTATTTGGCTTCATACTATCTTCCATCCTAATCTTTTCTACCTAGCTGCTGATAGTCTTCGTGCTTTCACTTCATTGCTTACTTGACTATGGCTTCTCTAGTGTAGTCCACCTACTGGTGCATATCAATAGGTTCATTTCTATTGTTTTTCTTCAAAGCATTCGTGTTTTGAAGACTTTTATAAAAATCGCCTATTCACCTCCCCTCTAGTCGAATACTAGCATTTTCAATTGGTATCAGAGCAAGGTGTTCCCTTGTTTGGTGTGATTCGGTTTAACCACCTAGAGTTTAGCTATGTTGACTGCATGGATAATCAAGGTCTCCGCTGCGTGCCCTGTCTTCGATGGCACTGATTACCCCTACTAGAAGAATAAGATGCATATGCATCTTGAAGCCATTGACGTCGATCTCTATTATGTCGTCAAGAACGGCATTCCCAAGGTCGGTGAAGGTGTCACTGCTGCTAATGTCAAGAGGTTCATTCAACTGGACTCAACTGCCAAGAACATCATCTGTTGTCATCTGACCAAAGGACAGTATGGTCGTGTGAGTGCTCTGGAAACTGTGAAGCTAGTCTGGGACTGGCTTTCGAAGGTCAACGAAGGCGTCTCGACATAGGGGGATTCAAGGATCAGTGTTCTTCACAATCTCTTCAACCGCTTCAAGAGAAATGACAATGAAAATGTCCATCTCACATTTGATCGCCTTACTGATATCACAAATGAGCTTCATGCACTCGGCGCCACTGAGATCACCAAGCACGAAATCATAAAGACACTTCTGAGATCACTTGACAACTCATTTGACACCCTGGCCTTGATGATTCAAGAGTGCCCTGACTTCAAGACTCTCGATCCGTCTGACCTACTTGAAAGGCTCAACACACATGTGTTCCAGCTATCTGATAAAAGAGATATTTATGGTCCCAACTATGGTCGAACTCACGCTTTGAAGGCAAAGGTTGTTTCCTCATCTGAAGAAGAATCTAACTGTAGTTCTAGGGATCCTGAAGATATTGCAAAAGAGCTTGCTATGCTTGTGAAGAAGTTCCGGAAGTTCAGTAAGAATAAAGACTTCAGGAAGTCTTCAAGATCCCGCTCTAGAAATGATGAAGCTTCCTCTCGTGATCACAAGAAGAGAACCTTCCACAAGGGCAAGAAACCTAGTCACTTCATCTGTGAGTGTCCACGGTGGGACAATGAGACAAAGAAGAAGAAGAAGAGCAAGGAATATGATTCTGATGACAAGAAGAAGAAGAAATCCTCAAAGTCTTCTTCCAAGTCTTTGTCGAAGTCTTCATCACGCAAGAAGAGCTCATCAAGCAAGGCTCGTGCATTTGTTGGCAAGGAGATGGATTCAGAGAAGGATTCTGCATCTGAGGAGGCAGGGGTGGAGTCTGAAGAGGAATATGATTTCTCGAGTAGCAAGCCTGGCTCCAGCTTCTATGTATGTCGCCAAGTCCATATTCAACACTGAAGACAATGGCCTCGTCACCAATGCTGATGCCAAGTATGAGGATGACTCTGCTCCCACCTACTGCTTCATGGCACGTGGTGCCAAGGTAAACTCACATGATGCTTACTTTCAAACATCAAGTGAAGATGACTCTGAATGTGAATCTAAACCTAGCTACAAAACACTTGCTAAAATTGCAACTGAACAGTAGAATGGTATGGAACATATTCAAAAGTAGTTAGAAAAAAGCGATGACCTGTTGCATGTGGAAATGACCTAACTCAGTCCTTAATTGAAGACATTAAAAATCTTCATGTTAAGTACGAGGAACTTGAAAGTCGTCATGAAACGCTCTCAACTTCTCATTAAAAGCTCTCCTATGATTATCTTCAAAGGAAGAAAGAGCTTGAGAAATTAAGATCAGCTCATGAAGACTTCAAAAGGAGAATGAGTCACTCCACGCTTAACAGATCAGTTCCGCTCAGGAAGGATTTAAACCACCATGTCTAAAATGTCTTGAGCATGATAATGTTGTCTTTGTTGCTGAATGTTCAACTGCTGCTACTGTTGCAATATCTTCAACTGCTAATGTGGTAAATAATCCCTCTGCCGAGGATACCACTACGATTGCTGATGAGAATTCCAGGTTGAAGACATTGCTTGAGACAAGAATGTACAAAAGTCTCAAAGGGCATCAGACACTGTGTGATGTCCTCACAAAACAGATTCTGAACCGAAACCCTAGGAAAGAGGGTGTTGGGTTCGAGAGGAAAATGAATGTTGATGGTTCTTACTAGATGCCTGAGCAGTACCCCAAAACCACATGGGTTGTTGCAAAGGGACCTTCAGTGGATCCATCTACCTTATCTGGTTTCTCTTGTGCTAACCCAATTATCATTGATGAATCCTTTGATGCAAACTATAAACTGTTCAGGAATCAGAATGGTGAAGTGCTTGCCAGGTATATTGGTACTAACTGCACGAATGGACCACCTCTTAAGAAGATCTGGGTACCCAAAAGTTGTCTTGAAAGTCTTCCTGTGAATGTCATCATGACACCACCTGGGAAGAAGACAAATCCCAGAACAAAGGATTCATATGGTCCAAAGGCTTCATACAGACATAGGACTCACTAGAGTCACCCTAACACCAATGTTTTGCAGGGAAACCGTACTCAGACTTTTGACTATGAGCGTGTTTCGTCAAACCGCTATGTTCAGAAGACCAAAAACTTTTTTGCCTATTCTTATGAGTATTATTCACCTCCTGCAAGGCTATTTGCTAGGGCTTCAAAGCCGAAGTTCACATATGATGCACTTAGACTCATTGCTTCTAAGCCACCCCTGAAGATGTGGGTGGTTAAGAAAACTTAACTCTGTTTTGAAGGGAAAGGTCTCCAGCCGGAAATCAAAGGTGTCTGATGCTTATGCTGGGGACCTTAAACATCTTGTGGGACGCAAGATAAAATGTCCGTATGTTCTTACTATGTATTTTGTCCCGGGATTCCTTTAGAATCATCCTGTTTATCCTAACCAAGATCTGAACTTTCATATTCCGCTTGTTCGTCAAATGTTTCTGCTTCACAATACCCTTGGTGAAGCCTATCCCCCAAATAGTACTGTAGGATATGACACCAAAGGCTTCAGAATGGATTATGGATAGTGGATGCACTAACCACATGACTGGTGATCGAAGTCTTCTGATGGATTCAACCCTTCGCCCATTTGAAAAAAGTCACATCACATTTGCTAACACTGGTAAAAGCAAGGTATTGGGTCTGGGTGGAGCTGCAATCTCAAGGGATCAGCACATGGATTAAGTGATGTTGGTTGAATCCCTTGGTTTCAACTTAATGTCTGTCTCAATGCTTTGTGATCTGAACATGATTGTGATATTTGGAAAATATCATTGCCTTGTGCTTATGGAATCTAACAAGTCTCTAGTCTTTGAAGGGTATCGAAAAGATGATCTGTATATGGTAGATTTCTCAGTAGGACCACAGTTGGCCGTATGTCTTCTAGCAAAAGCTTCAGAGTGCTGGCTCTGGCATCACAGGCTAGGACATGCTGGCATGAGGAACTTGTACACTCTCGCGAAGAATAAGCATGTCGTAGGCATCGAGGGCGTCAAGTTCAAGAAGGATCATCTATGTGGTGCTTGTGAAGTTGGGAAGATGACTAGGGCCAAGCATCCCTCGAAGATAATCATGATGACATCAAGTCCCTTCGACATGCTTCAAATGGACTTATTCGGCCTTACTCACTACTCTACTCTTACTACCACTGCTTGTCTCTATGGCTTCGTCATTGTTGATGATTACTCAAGATATACATCGGTGCATATAATTCTCTACAAGACTGGGAGTGCAGGATGTCTTCAAATGATTCGCCAATCGTTCCATGACGAACTATGGCATCAAGATCAAGCACATCAGAAGTGACAATGGCAGAATTCAAGAACACCGGCCTTGACACTTATCTTGATACACTGGTCATCACTCATGAGTTCTCAGCTCCTCACACACCTCAGCAGAATGGCATCGTGGAGTGCAAGAACAGAACCCTCATTGAGATAGCTCGGACGATGCTTGATGAGTACAAGACTCCAAGGAAGTTCTGGCCTGAAGCCATTCATACTACATTCCATCTCATCAACCGTGTTTATCTTCACAAGCTTCTAAAGAAGACATCATATGAGCTGCTAACTGCTAAAAAGCCAAACGTCAACTACTTCGGAGTATTTGGTGCTAGGTGCTGGATCAAGGATCCACATCACACTTCAAAATTTGCACCGAAAGCACATGAAGGTTTTATGCTTGGATACGGAAAGGATTCGCACTCCTACAGAGTCTTCAACCTCTTTCACTATAAAGTGGTTGATACAGTGGACCTGCAGTTCGATGAGACTAATGGATCGCAAAGAGAGCACCTGCCAAATGTTCTAGATGAAGTCCCTCCTAGTGAATCTATCAAGCTTATGGGTACTAGAGAAATCATACCTTCAGAAGCTCGGGCTGAACAAGAAATCATCATTGCACCAAATCAACCCGAAGACAATGCTCAGCCTGAAGTCAATGCTGAAGCTGAAGACAATGATCTGCAAGGGCAAAATCTTCGTCCAGTTCATCCCTGTGTTGCAAATGAAGTATGGATTGAGAAGATAATTGATAGCATCAATGCACCTGGTCCACTCACTCATTCTAGAGCAACACAGCAAGCAAATTTCTGTGGGCACTTTGTTTTTGTCTCTATATCTGAACACAAGAAAGTTCCTGAAGCCTTCATGGAACCTGAATGGATTCAAGCTATGCAAGAAGAACTTCATCAGTTCGAGCTGAACAATGTATGGGAACTGTTCAAGCGTCCTGATCCTCGCAAGCACATATCATTGGCATCAAATGGATCTATCGCAACAAACAAGATGAGCATGGTCAAGTTGTTAGAAACAAGGCTCATCTAGTTGCTCAATGTTACACTCAAGTAGAAGGGATTGACTTCGATGAAACATTCGCTCCCGTGGCAAGGCTTGAATCCATTCGCATACTGCTAGCCTATGCCAACCATCACAACATTCTTCTGTACCAAATGGATGTGAAGAGTGCCTTTCTCAATGGCAAGATTGAAGAAGAACTGTATGTTGCACAACCACCTGGCTTTGAAGATCCAAAACATCCTGAGATGGTATACAAGATCAACAAGGCACTGTATGGCCTCAAACAAGCTCCTTGCGCTTGGTATGACACACTCAAAGACTTCCTGAAGAGCAAAGGCTTCAAACCTGGTTCTCTAGATCCTACACTCTTCATGAAGATATATGACGGTGAACTATTTGTGGGCCAAATCTATGTGGATGACATTCTCTTAGGCTGCACTGACAAAAGATACACTGATGAGTTTGGGCACATGATGCAAGAGCAATATCAGATGTCCATGATGGGTGAGCTGAAATTTTTCCTCGGTCTTCAAATCCATCAGCAGAGCAACGGCATCTTCATATCTCAAGAAAAAAGATTGCCTGAAGAAGTTTGGAATGCATGACTGCAAAGGATACACGATGCCAATGCCTACCGAAGGTCATCTGGGCCCTAACGACAATGGTAAAGAGTTCGATCAAAAGGTAAACTGCTCCATGATTGGTTCTTTACTTTACTTATGTGCATCTAGGCTAGATATAATGCTTAGCATTTGCATGTGTGCCCGATTCCAAGACGTGCCAAAGGAGTCGCATGATGACCCACAAGTATAGCGGATCTATCGTAGTCCTTTCGATAAGTAAGAGTGTCGAACCCAACGAGGAGCAGAAGGAAATGACAAGCGGTTTTCAGTAAGCTTTTCTCTGCAAGCATTGAAATTGTAGGTAACAGATAGTTTTGTGATAAGATAAATTGTAACGAGTAACAAGCAATGAAAGTAAATAAAGTGCAGAAAGGTGGCCCAATCCTTTTTGTAGCAAAAGACAAGCCTGGACAATTTCTTATAATGAGAAAGCGCTCCCGAGGACACATGGGAATTATCGTCAAGCTAGTTTTCATCACCCTCATATGATTCACGTTCGGTACTTTGATAATTTGATATGTGGGTGGACCGGTGCTTGGGTACATCCCTTACTTGGACAAGCATCCCACTTATGATTAACCCCTATTGCAGGCATCCGCAACTACAAAAGAAGTATTAAGGTAAACCTAACCACAACATTAAACATATGGATCCAAATCAGCCCCTTACGAAGCAACGCATAAACTAGGGTCTAAGTTTCTGTCACTCTAGCAACCCGTCATATACTTATTACTTCCCAATGCCTTCCTCTAGGCCCAAATAATGGCAAAGTGTCATGTAGTCGACGTTCACATAACACCACTAGAGGAAAGACAACATACATCTTATCAAAATATCGAACGAATACCAAATTCACATGACTACTAATAGCAAGACTTCACCCATGTCCTCGGGAACAAACGTAACTACTCACAAAGCATATTCATGTTCATAATCAGAGGAGTAATAATATACATTAAGGATCTGAACATATGATATTCCACCAAGTAAACCAATTAGCATCAACTACAAGGAGTAATCAACACTACTAGCAACCCACAGGTATCAATTTGTGGTTTTGATACAAGATTGGATACAAGAGATGAACTAGGGTTTTGAGAGGAGATGGTGCTGATGAAGATGCTGATGGAGATTGACCCCCTCCCGATGAGTGGATTGTTGGTAATGACGATGGTGATGATTTCCCCCTCCCAAAGGGAAGTTTCCCCTGCAGAACAGATCTGCCGGAGCCCTAGATTGATTCCGCCAAGGTTCCGCCTCGTGGCGGCGGAGTTTCGTCCCGTAAGCTTGCCTCTGACTTTTTCCAGGGTAAAAGCCTTCATATAGCAGAAGAAGGGCACCGGAGGGCCACCAGGGGGCCCAAGAGACAGGGGGCGTGCCCAGTAGGGGTGGGCGTGCCCCCACCCTCCTGGCCAGGGTGTGAACCGCCTCTGGTGTTTTCTACGCTCAATAATTCTTATTAATTCCAAAACTGACTTCCGTGGAGTTTCAGGATTTTTGGAGATGTGCAGAATAGGTTCCAATATTTGCTCCTTTTCCAGACAATATTCCAGCTGCCGGCTGAGACGTCTCCAACGTATCTATAATTTTTGATTGTTCCATGCTATTATATTACCCCTTTTGGATGTTTATGGGCTTTACTTTACACATTTATATCATTTTTGGGACTAACCTACTAACTGGAGGCCCAACCCATATTGTTGCTTTTTTGCCTATTTCAGTATTTCGAAGAAAAGGAATATCAAACGGAGTCCAAACGGAATGAAACATTCGGGAGCGTGATTTTTGGAACGAACATGATCCGGAGAGCTTGGAGTCCAAGTAAAGAAGCTCCCGAGGGCCCCATGAGATAGGGGGCTCCCCCCCCTGTAGGGCACGCCCCATGTCTCGTGGGCCCCTGGGGCGGCCACCGACGTACTTCTTCCTCCTATATATACCTACATACCCCAAAAACATCCAGGAGCAGCACGAAACACAATTTCCACCGCCGTAACCTTCTGTATCCGCGAGATCCCATCTTGGAGGCTTCGCTGGCACTCTACCGAAGGGGGAATCAACCATGGTGGGCCTCTATATCAACATCCTTGCCCCTCCGATGAGTTGTGAGTAGGTTACCACAGACCTACGGGTCCATAGTTATTAGCTAGATGGCTTCTTCTCTCTTTTTGGATCTCAATACAATGTTCTCCCCCTCTCTTGTGGAGATCTATTCAATGTAAACTCTTTTTGCGGTGTGTTTGTCGAGATCCGATGAATTGTGGGTTTATGATCAAGTTTATCTATGAATAATATTTGAATCTTCTTTGAATTCTTTTATGTATGATTGAGTTATCTTTGCAAGTCTCTTCGAATTATCAGTTTAGTTTGGCCTACTAGATTGGTCTTTCTTGCCAAGGGAGAAGTGCTTAGCTTTGGGTTCTATCTTGCGGTGTTCTTACCCAGTGACATAAAGGGTTGCAAGACACGTATTGTATTGTTGCCATCGAGGATAACAAGATGGGGTTTGTATCATATTGCATGTGTTTATCCCTCTACATCATGTCACCTTGCTTAATGTGTTACTCTGTTCTTATGAACTTAATACTCTAGATGCAGGCAGGAGTCGGTCGATGTGTGGAGTAATAGTAGTAGATGTAGGCAGGAGCCGGTCTACTTGTTATGGACGTGATGCCTATATACATGATCATGCCTAGATAATCTCATAACTATGCGCTTTTCTATCAATTGCTCGACAGTAATTTGTTCACCCACCGTAATACTTATGCTATCTCGAGAGAAGCCTCTAGTGAAACCTATGGCCCTCGGGTCTTTCTCTTATCATATTTTCTTTCAATCTACTTTTATTTGCATCTTTACTTTTTGCATCTCTATTATAAAATACCAAAAATATATTTGTCTTATCATACTATCTTTATTAGATCTCACTTTACATGAAGTGGCCGTGAAGGATTGACAACCCTTTATTGCATTGGTTGCGAGTTCTCGGTTTGTTTGTGTAGGTGCGTGGGACTTCGAGGAGCCTCCTCTGGATTGATACCTTGGTTCTCAAACTGAGGGAAATACTTACTCTACACTTTGCTGCATCACCCTCTCCTCTTGAGGAAAACCAGCATAAGCTCAAGGCGTAGCAAGAAGGATTTCTGGCGCCGTTGCCGGGGAGGTCTTCGTTCAAGTCAAGACATACCAAGTACGCATCACAAACCCATCTCCCTCGCATTTACATTATTTGCCATTTGCCTCTCGTTTTCCTCTCCCACACTTCACCCTTGTCGTTTTATTCGCCCTCTCTTTCCCAATCTCCTCCTCTCTTTCTCGCTTGCCTTCTTTAGTGTGCTTGTTTGCTTGTTGACCTTATGGCTGCGCCCAAGTGTCCTGACCACCTTCTCATAAGGATGGATGAGATTGAATCAAATATTAGAAGCTTTATGAATTTGCAATTTGAGCATAATAATTTCTTTAGAAAAGAGCTTAAGGAACAAAAAAGTTTTTTGGGGTTTATGAACAAATAGCTTGATGATATGAATAAAGAATTCTATGTTGTTAACGCTCAAATTACCCGGCTTGAAAATGCTATAGGAAAAATTACTGACAAGCAAGCCACCTTAGTCCATAAGATGGCCGCTAAACTAGAAAAATTACATGAAAATAATGATGAAGATCTTAAAGTTATTGATGCGTCTCCGATTAGATCTATGTTTTGCAATATGAATTTTGATGATTATGGGAGTGATGATGATTCAACTTTGTCTAGAAGGCATCCCAAAAATTCGGAGTCTTTAGATCTCGATGCTAATTTTGTTAAAAGTGAGATTGGAGAATCCACAACTTCTAATAATATTGAACCTACTATCTCGGATTTCAAGGAATTTGATTATGATAATTGCTCTTTAAAAGATTGTATTTCCTTGTTGCAATCTGTTGTTAATTCTCCTCATGCTTATAGTAAAAATAAAGCTTTTACCAAACATATTGTTGATGCCTTGATGCAATCTTATGATGAAAACTTCATTTGGCAGTTTCTATACCTAGAAAACTTAATGATGAGTGGGAACCTACTATAAAGATTAGAATTAAAGATTATGAGTGTTTTGCTTTGGGTGATTTGGGTGCTAGTGTTTCCACGATTCCGAAAACTTTATGTGATATTCTAGGTTTCCATGATCTTGATGATTGCTCTTTAAATTTGCACCTTGCGGATTCCACCATTAAAAAGCCTATGGGAAGGATCACTAATGTTCTTACTGTTGCAAATAGAAATTTGTTCCCGTAGATTTTATCGTTCTTGATATAGATTGCAATCTTTCTTGCCCTATTATTCTTGGTAGACCTTTCCTTAGAATGATTGGTGCGATTATTGATATGAAGGAAGGGAACATTAGATTCCAATTTCCCTTAAACAAAGGCATGGAGCACTTTCCAAGAAAGAAATTAAAATTACCTTATGAATATATCATGCGTGCTACTTATGAATTTAGTGCCAAAGATGGCACTCGCTAGATCTATCCTTGCTTTTATGCCTAGCTAGGGGCGTTAAACGATAGTGCTAGTTGGGAGGCAACCCAATTTTCTTTATGTTTTTGTTTTTGCTCCTGTTTAGTAATAAATCTTGCATATATCTTCTGTTTATATGTGTTTTTATCTTTTAATTAGTGTTTGTGCCAAGTAGAACCTATAGGATAACCTACGGTGATAGTTGATTTGATTCTGCTGAAAAGCAGAAACTTTGCACGCACGAATATAATTTTTTTAAATCACAGGAACGTGCTTTTGTGTTGATTCATTTTGCTGCTGTTCAATAAACAAATTTTCCAGGACTTCCTATTTTGGAAGGATTTTTAGAGTTCCAGAAGTTTGCGTTAGTTACAGATTGCTACAGACTTTTCTGTTTTTGACAGATTCTGTTTTTCGTGTGTTGTTTGCTTATTTCAATGCATCTATGGCTAGTAAATTAGTCTATGAACCATAAAGAAGTTGGAATACTGTAGGTTTAACACCAAAATAAATAAAGAATGAGTTCATGGCAGTACCTTAGGTGGTGGTTTTATTTTCTTTCACTAACGGAGCTTATAAGATTTCCTGTTGAGTTTTGTGTTGTGAAGTTTTCAAGTTTTGGTAAAGCGTTTATTGACTATGGAATAAAGGGTGGCAAGAGCCTAAGCTTGGGGATGCTTATGGCACCCCAAGATATTCAAGAATAGCCAAAAGCCTAAGCTTGGGGATGCCCCGGGAAGGCATCCCCCCTTTCGTCTTCGTTCATTGGTAACTTTACTTGGAGCTATATTTTTATTCGCTACATGATATGTGTTTTGCTTGGAGCGTCGTGTATTATATTAGTCTCTGCTTTCTATTTTACCAGAATCATCCTTGCTGTACACACCTTTTTGCAGAAGCCTATTTGATTAGAATTTGCTAGAATACTCTATGTGCTTCACTTATATTATTTTGAGAGTCTTTTAGAACAGCATGGTATTTGCTATTATCATAAAGTTGGTCCTAGAATGATGGGCATCCAAGTTGGGTATAATAAAAACTATCATAGAAAGTGAATTGGATGCTATGATCAATTTGATGCTTGATAATTTTTTTGAGATATGGAGGTAGTGATATTAAAGTCATGCTAGTTGGGTGATTATGAATTTAAAGAATGCTCGTGTTGAAGCTTGTGATTCCCGTAGCATGCACGTATGGTGAACCGCTTTGTGATGAAGTAGGAGCACAATTTTATTTATTGATTGTCTTCCTTATGAGTGGTGGTCGGGGACGAGCGATTGTCTTTTCCTACCAATCTATCCCCCTAGGAGCAGGCACGTAGTACTTACATTTTTGATGACTTCTAATTTTTTGCAACAAGTATATGAGTTCTTTTGATTAATGTTGAGTCCATGGATTATACGTACTCTTTCACCCTTCCACCATTGCCAGCCTCTCTTGTATTGTGCAACTTTCGCCGGTACCATACACCCACCATTTACCTTCCTCAAAACAGCAACCATACCTACCTATTATGGCATTTCCATAGCCATTCCGAGATATATTGCCATGCAACTCTCCACCGTTCCGTTCATATGACACGCATTACTTTTGTCATATTGCTTTTTTCATGATCATGTAGTTGACATTGTATTTGTGGCAAGGCCACCTTCATAATTTTCATACATGTCGCTCTTGATTCATTGCATATCCTGGTACACCGCCGGAGGCATTCATATAGAGTCATATCTTGTTCTAGCTTTGAGTTGTAAATCCATAAAAGTGTGATGATCTTCATTATTAGAGCATTGTCCTAGTGAGGAAAGGATGATGAAGACTATGATTCCCCCACAAGTCGGGATGAGACTTCGGACTTTACAAAAAGAAAAAAAGGGGGAAGAAAGGCCAAAAAAAAGGATAGGACAAAGAAAAAAAGAAATAAATAAATAAATAAAATGAGAGAAAAAGAGAGAAGGGACAATGCTACTATCTCTTTTTCCACACTTGTGCTTCAAAATAGCACCATGATCTTCATGATAGAGAGTCTCATATGTTGTCACTTTCATATACTAGTGGGAATTTTTCATTATAGAACTTGGCTTGTATATTCCAATGATGGGCTTCCTCAAAGTGTCCTAGGTCTTCGTGAGCAAGCAAGTTGGATGCACCCCACTTAGTTTCTTTTATTGAGATTTCATATATTTATAGCTCTAGTGCATCCGTTGCATGGCAATCCCTACTCACTCACTTTGATATCTATTAATGGGCATCTTCATAGCCCGTTGATACGCCTAGTTGATGTGAGACTATCTTCTCCTTTTTGTCTTCTCGACAACCACCATTATATTCCACATATAGTGCTATGTCCACGGCTCACGCTCATGTATTGCGTGAAAGTTGAAAAAGTTTGAGATTATTAAAGTATGAAACAATTGCTTGGCTTGTCATCGGGGTTGTGCATGATTAAATACTTCGTGTGATGAAGATAGAGCATAGCCAGACTATATGATTTTGTAGGGATAACTTTCTTTGGCCATGTTATTTTGAGAAGACATGATTACCTTGATTAGTATGCTTGAAGTATTACTATTTCTTATGTCAATATGAACTTTTATTTTGTATTCATTTGGGTCTGAACATTCATGCCACAATAAAGAAAATTACATTGAGAAATATGCTAGGTAGCATTCCACATCAAAAATTCTCTTTTTATCATTTACCTACTCGAGGACGAGCAGGAATTAAGCTTGGGATGCTTGATCGTCTCCAACGTATCTATAATTTTGATTGTTCCATGCTATTATATTACCCATTTTGGATGTTTTGGGCTTTATTTTACACGTTTATATCATTTTGGGACTAACCTACTAACCAGAGGCCCAGCCCATATTCTTGTTTTTTGCCTATTTCATATTTGAAGAAAAGGAATATCAAATGCAGTCCAAGCGGAATGAAACCTTCGAGAGTGTGATTTTGGAGCGAACATGATCCGGAGAGCTTGGAGTGCAAGTAAAAGCTCTGAGGGCCCCACGAGATAGGGGGCCCCCAGAGGGCGCCCCTGTCTCGTGGGCCCCTCGAGGGCCACCGACGATACTTCTTCCTCCTATATATACCTCGTGCCCGAAAACATCCAGAGTAGCATGAAACACAATTTCCACCATTTGTAACCTTACAGTATCCATGAGATCCCATCTTGGAGCCTTCGCCGCACACTCACTGGGAGGGAATCAACCATGGTGGGCCTCTATATCAACATCCTTGCCCCTCCGATGAGTTGTGAGTAGGTTACCACAGACCTACGGGTCCATAGTTATTAGCTAGATGGCTTCTTCTCTCTTTTTGGATCTCAATACAATGTTCTCCCCCTCTCTTGTGGAGATCTATTCGATGTAAACTCTTTTGCGGTGTGTTTGTCGAGATCCGATGAATTGTGGGTTTATGATCAAGTTTATCTATGAATAATATTTGAATCTTCTCCGAATTCTTTTATGTATGATTGAGCTATCTTTGCAAGTCTCTTCGAATTATCAGTTTGGTTTGGCCTACTAGATTGGTCTTTCTTGCTATGGGAGAAGTGCTTAGCTTTGGGTTCAATCTTGCGATGTTCTTACCCAGTGACAGAAAGGGTTGCAAGACACGTATTGTATTGTTGCCATCGATGATAATAAGATGGGTTTTATATCATATTGCATGTGTTTGTCCCTCTACATCATGTCACCTTGCTTAATGCGTTACTCTGTTCTTATGAACTTAATACTCTAGATGCAGGCAGGAGTCGGTCGATGTGTGGAGTAATAGTAGTAGATGCAGGAAGGAGTCGGTCTACTTGTTATGGACGTGATGCCTATAGACATGATCATGCCTAGATAATATCATAACTATACGCTTTTCTATCAATTGCTCGACGGTAATTTGTTCACCCACCGTAATACTTATGCTATCTTGAGAGAAGCCTCTAGTGAAACCTATGGCCCCCGGGTCTATCTCTTATCATATTTGCTTTCAATCTACTTTTATTTGCATCTTTACTTTTTGCATCTATATTATAAAATACCAAAAATATATTTATCTTATCATACTATCTTTATTAGATCTCACTTTCGCAAGTGGCCGTGAAGGGATTGACAACCCCTTTATTGCATTGATTGTGAGTTCTCAGTTTGTTTGTGTAGGTGTGTGGGACTTCTGAGGAGCCTCCTACTGGATTGATACCTTGGTTCTTCAAACTGATGGAAATACTTACGCTACACTTTGCTGCATCACCCTCTCCTCTTTGAGGAAAACCAACTCAAGCTCAAGACGTAGCACCGGCATTCCCCCTCTTCGTGGTAAACCTTGTAAAATAAGAGGGAATAGCCATAATTATTGAGATATAATGTTAAATAACAGCCCATAATGCAATAAATATTGACATAAAAGCATGATGCAAAATGGACGTATCAACTCCCCCAAACTTAGACCTCGCTTGTCCTCAAGCGGAAGCCGAAATTGAAAAATATGTCCGCATGTTTAGAGATAGAGGTGTCGATAAAAATAAAATACGGACATGAGGGCATCATGATCATTCTTATGACAGCAACATACATAGATTTTTTTCATATGATTTCTTATGCTCAAGTAACAATCAATTCACAATGTCAAGTATGGTTCAGAAACTTCATTGGGAACTAACAAACTATAATCTCAGTCATTGAAGCAATTGCAATTTATCATAACATCAGAAAGAGTCAAGAATAGAGCTTTTCAGCAAGTCCATATACTCAACTATCATATAGTCTTCTACAATTGCTAACACTCACACAATACTTGTGGTTATGGAGTTTCAGCCGTACACTGAGAAAGATAGGGGCTTATTGTGTTGCCTCCCAACGTATTCACCTTTGGGTGATGTCAACAATAATAATTCATGCTAACTTACATCCAATTGGATATATATATCAAGATCTTTCAAACACGAGGAGCTTGCCAAAGAATAAAATTAAAAAGGGAAAGGTGAAGATCACCTTGACTCAAGCATAAAGTAAAAACATAAAGTAAAAGATAGGCCCTTCGCAGAGGGAAGCAGAGGTTGTCATGTGCTTTTAGGGTTGGATGCATAAAATCTTAATGCAAAAGAACGTAACTTTATATTGCCACTTGTATATGGACCTTTATTATGCAGTCCGTCGCTTTTATTGCTTCCGTAACAAGATTGTATAAAGCTTATTTTCTCTGCACTAATAAGTCATACATATTTAGAGAGCAATTTTTATTGCCTGCAACATGACAACTTACTTGAAGGATCTTACTCAATCCATAGGTAGGTATGGTGGACTCTCATGGCAAAACTGTGTTTAAGGATATTTGGAAGCACAAGTAGTATCTCTACTTGGTGCAAGGAATTTGGCTAGCATGAGGGAGAAAGGCAAGCTCAACATGTTGGGAAGATCACGGACAATATACTTTAACTGAGGTGTGAGAAAACATAAACCATTACGTTGTCTTTCTTGTCCAACATCAACTCGTTTAGCATGTCATACTTAATGAGTGCTCACAATCATAAAAGATGTCCAAGATAGTATATTTGTATGTGAAAACCTATCTTTCCTTATTACTTTCTATTAATTGCAACGATGACCAAAACTATGTTTGTCAACTCTCAACAACTTTTATGCCTAATACTTTCTATGTGTGAAGTCATTACTGCCCATAAGGTCAATATGAACTCTTTTATTCTTTTTATTCTTTCTACGTTCTCAAGGTCATAGCAAAATAGCAAAGCCCTTGACTCAACACTAACCTTTATTATAGATAGCTCACGGACTCCATTACATAAAGAGATCACAAAGCAAAACTCAAAACTAATTGATACTAAAACTTCAATCTACTAGATCAAGATACTACTAAAAGGATCGAACTAAATAAAACGGTAAAGATAGGAGTGTGATGGTGATATGATACCGGGGCACCTCCCCAAGCTTGGTAGTTGCCAAGGGGAGTGCCCATACCCATGTGATTATGTCCTCGGAGGTGGTGAAGAAGGAGTTGTTGATGATGTAGGTTTCTTTCTCAATTTACGCTTAAGGATAATATTTTGCTCCTTTAGATCATCGATCTCCTGCTCAAGATTTAATATTCGTTTGCATAGTTCCTGTTTATTTTCCTGCAAGAGACGAAAATGGATAAACTCGATCTTTGACTTCTTTGCTCTATCAGGGATGCTTGACTTTTTAAACTCCACATGCATGTCCCCAAGCTGAGGTAATGGGGCTTCATCTTCGTCTGAACTCGTCTCCTCCTTTCCCTTAGGCTCATAGTCTTCCTCTTCTTCGGTGGTCCAGCCACCATGCTCCAAATCCCCGTAGACATTAGGGCCTGCAAGGTAATCAACCACGTAGCTTTCCCCTTCCGAATCCTGAGACGACATATTGCTCTAAATCTGTAACAGAAACAGCTCGAAACAAAAACAGAGGAATTTTGCATGATACGGTGGTCGAAACCTTCGGTGGATAATATAATGAATTTTTACCGACTGAAATACGTAATGTGCAAGGAAACGGAGTCCGGGAGGGAGGTGGCCACGAGACAGGGGGGCGCGCCCAGTAAGGGTGGGCGCGCCCTCCACCCTCGTGGAGGCCTCGTGTCCTTCCCAGTCTTCTTTCTTTCCAAAATTATTAAATATTCCAAAACGGAAGAAAATTGCCATTAGAATTGTTCTGAAACGTTCTGCAAAGTGTCTCTTATGTATTCCTCCGGGGTTACGGTCTCAATAATATTAGTTTCAACATTGATAGGATTACCTGAGATGTAATGTTTGATTCTTTGACCGTTCACCACCCTCGAACTTGTGCCTTCGAAGTTGTTGATTTTCATGGCACCGGAATGATAGACCTCCTCGATAACGTAAGAACATTCCCATTTAGAGAGAAGTTTTCCTGCAAAAAATCTTAAACGAGAGTTGAATAATAACACATAATCACCTACGTTAAACTCACGCTTTTGTATCCTTTTGTCATGCCATCGTTCAACCTTTTCTTTGGAGAACTTGGCATTCTCATAGGCTTGAGTTCTCCATTCATCAAGTGAGCTAATATCAAACAACCTCTTCTCACCGGCAAGTTTGAAGTCATAGTTGAGCTCTTTAATAGCCCAATATGCATTATGTTCAAGTTAAAGAGGTAAGTAACATGCTTTTCCATAAACCATCTTATACGGAGACATACCCATAGGATTTTTGTATGCAGTTCTATAGGCCCCTAATGCATCATCAAGTTTCTTGGACCAATTCTTTCTAGATCTATTCACTGTCTTTTGCAAGATTAATTTGAGCTCTCTATTGCTCAACTCTACTTGACCACTAGACTGCGGGTGATAAGGAGATGCGATTCTATGATTAACATCATACTTAGCAAGCATCTTACGGAAAGCACCATGAATAAAATGTGAACCACCATCAGTCATAAGATATCTAGGGACTCCAAACCTCAGAAAAATAACTTCTTTAAGCATCTTAATAGTAGTGTTATGATCAGCACTACTAGTTGGAATAGCATCTACCGACTTAGTAACGTAATCAACAGCAACTAAAATATGAGTATAAGCTTTAGAGGCAGGAAAAGGTCCCATATAATCAAAGCCCCAAACATCAAACGGTTCAATAACAAGAGAATAATTCATAGGCATTTCTTGACGTCTACTAATATTACCAATTCTTTGACATTCATCACAAGATAAGACAAACTTACGAGCATCTTTGAAGAGAGTATGCCAATAAAAACCAGATTGTAATACCTTATGTGCAGTTCTATCTCCGGCGTGGTGTCCTCCATATGATTGAGAGTGACACTTGCGTAGGATTTGTTCCTGTTCATGCTCAGGTACACAACGTCTAATAACACCGTCTACTCCTTTTTATGGAAAAGAACTTGCATGACATCTTTTGTCCTACCCTCCCCTGGCAGCGGGGTCCTAATGGAAACTAAGGGATATTAAGGCCTCCTTTCAATAGAGTACCGGACCAAGGCATTAACACATAGTGAATACATGAACTCCTCAAACTATGGTCATCACCGAGAAGTATCCTGATTATTGTCACTTCGGGGCTGTTAGGTCATAACACATAATAGGTGACTATAGACTTGCAAGATAGGATCAAGAACTCACATATATTCATAAAAACATAATAGGTTCAGATCTGAAATCATGGCACTCGGGCCCTAGTGACAAGCATTAAGCATAGCAAAGTCATAGCAACATCAATCTCAGAACATAGTGGATACTAGGGATCAAACCCTAACAAAACTAACTTGATTACATGGTAAATCTCATCCAACCCATCACCGTCCAGCAAGCCTACGATGGAATTACTCACGCACAGCGGTGAGCATCATGAAATTGGTGATGGAGGATGGTTGATGATGACGACGGCGATGAATCCCCCTCTCCGGAGCCCCAAACGGACTCCAGATCAGGCCTCCCAAGAGAGATTAGGGCTTGGTGGCGGCTCCGTATCATAAAACACGATGAAACTTTCTCTCTGATTTTTCTCTCCATGAAACGGAATATATAGAGTTGGAGTTGAGGTCGGTGGAGCATTAGGGGGGCCACGAGACAGGGGGGCGCGCCCAGGGGGAGGGGGCGCGCCCCCCACCCTCGTGGACAGGGTGTGGGCCCCCTGGCCTTAATTCGTTCGCCAGTACTTTTTATATTTTCCAAAAGTTATCTCCGTGGATTTTTAGGTCATTCCGAGAACTTTTGTTTTGTGTACAATAAACAACACCATGGTAGTTCTGCTGAAAACAGCGTTAGTCCAGGTTAGTTTCATTCAAATCATGCAAGTTAGAGTCCAAAACAAGGGCAAAAGTGTTTGGAAAAGTAGATACGTTGGTGGCATATCAACTCCCCCAAGCTTAAACCTTTGCTTGTCCTCAAGAAATTTAGTTGATAAACTGGAAGTGATAAAGAAAAACTTTTACAATCTCTATTTGCTCTTGTTGTTGTAAATATGTATAGCCGGCATTCAAGTTTTGAGCAAAGATTATGAATTAACCATATTCAAAATAACACTTAGGTCTCATGTTTACTCATATCAATGGCATAATCAACTAGCGAGCAATAATAATAAATCTTGGATGACAACACTTTCTCAAAATAATCATAATATGATATAACAAGATGGTATCTCGCTAACCCTTTCTGAGACCGCAAAACATAAATGCAGAGCACCTTTAAAGATCAAGGACTGACTAAACATTGTATTTTATGGTAAAAGAGATCCAGTCAAGTCATACCCAATTTAAACTAATAGTAATGCATGCAAATGACAGTGTGCTCTCCAGCGGGTGCTTTTTAATAAGAAGGTGATGACTCAACATAAAAGTAAATAGATAGGCCCTTCGCAGAGGGAAGTAGGGGTTTGTAGAGGTGCCAGAGCTTGATTTTAAAATAGAGATGAATAACATTTTGAGCGGTATACTTTCACTGTCAAAGCAACAACTATGAGATGGTGATATCTTCCATGCTATATACATTATAGGCGGTTCCCAAACAGAATGGTAAAAGTTTATAGTCCACCACCACCAACAAGCACACTGCATGGCCATCCGAAACAACGGGGTACTGTCCATACCAACAACAGTCCTGGGGGAGTTTTGTTTTAATTATTTTGATTTGCTTTGATCTTTTTGATCATGGGACTGGGCATCCCGGTTACCGGCCATTTTCTCGTGAATGAGGAGCGGAGTCCACTCCCCTTGAGAATAACCCACCTAGCATGGAAGATACAGAGAGCCCTAGTTGAAACATGAGCTGCTCGAGCATACAAAACAAAATTTCATTTGAAGGTTTGGAGTTTGGCACATACAAATTTACTTGGAATGGCAGGTAAATACCCCATATAGGAAGGTATGGTGGACTCATATGGAATAACTTTGGGGTTTGTGGAGTTTGGATGCACAAGCAGTATTCCCGCTTAGTACAGGTGAAGGCCAGCAAAAGACTGGGAAGCGACCAACTGAGAGGGCGACAACAGTCATGAACATGCATTAAAACTAATCTACACCAGGTGCAAGCATGAGTAGGATATAATCCACCATGAACATAAATATCGTAAAGGCTATGTTGATTTGTTTTCAACTACATGCGTGAACATGTGCCAAGTCAAGTCACTCAATTCATGAAAAGGAGGATACCATCCCATCATACCACATCATAACCATTTTAATAGCATGTTGGCACGCAAGGTAAAACATTATAAACTCATAGCTAATTAAGCATGGCATAAGTAACTATGATCTCTAAATGTCATTGCAAACATGTTTATTCATAATAGGTAGAATCAGGAATGATGAACTCATCATATTTACAAAAACAAGAGAGGTCAAGTTCATACCAGCTTCTCTCATCTCAACCATTCCATCATATATCGTCATTATTTCCTTTCACTTGCATGACCGAATGGTGTGTAATATAATAATAGTGCACGTGCATTGGACTAAGCTGGAATCTGCAAGCATTCAATTCAAGAGAGAAGACAAAGTAATATGGGCTCTAAGTTAAATTAACAATCATGCATATGAGAGCCACTAAACATTTTCATTAAGGTCTTCTACTCTCGACCCCCAAAGGAAAGAAAAGAAATAAAACTATTTACACGGGAGAGCTCCCAACAAGTAAAAGAAGAACGAGAAATCTTCTTGGGTTTTCTTTTAATTACTACTACAAGCATAGAAATTAAACTAACTATTTTTTGTGGTTTTCTTAAAGTTTAAGAAACACACAAGAAGAAAGCTAGAAAAATAAATAAACTAGCATGGATAATACAATGAAAAAGTATGAGCACTGACAACTAGAATAGTGTGTGAACATGAATGTAAAGTCGGTGAGAAATACGTACTCCCCCAAGCTTAGGCTTTTGGCCTAAGTTGGTCTAATGCCAAGGATCGTGGCTACTCTCCCCGGTGTACTGAGGAGTGTCATCAGGATACCACTGGCTAGCGATCTCCTCTGGGTCCCATTGATAAGATGATGGATGATAAGGGTCCAGTGGAGGTTCCGGCTGAGGCTATGGAGCGGATGTCTGGCCTCGATGAGCGTACACCGCATCCGGCAAGATAAGATAATTATTTAATGGTAAATAAAACAACAAATGCGCAGGCAGGGTAATAATCTCATTATGTTTCTTATTAAATCTAAGGTTATACAGAAGCATCTTATCTTCGTTGTCAACAATAAACTCATGCGCTACCATGCTCATGTAATGTAAAAAGGAAAGAGGCAACATTGTCTCCTCTTTCTCATAATGCCTAATAGGTATCTCAAAATGTTCAGCAAGGCGTGCAGCATAGATACCTCCAAAGATGGGGCCCTTTGTACAGTTTAGGCTTAGCCGTTTAGCAATAACGGCGCCCATACTAAAAGTGTTATCACCAAACAAGGCATGGAAAAGAATAATAATATCAGGAACACTGAAGTTTCCACTGTTTCCACGACCAATTAAGCATCGACTAGCAAATATGGCAAAGTAGCGTAAGACAGGAAAATGTATGCTAGTGATTCTCGCATCGGAACCCTTCTTCGAATCCCCTACAGTAATAGTGTTAACAAAACCATCCACATCTTTACGATGCGGTTCATCTAAGCTGCCCTCAAAGGGTATTCTACATACCGCGCAAATATTACATGATGACATTTCCTTGAGTTCATCATATAAATGAAAAGATACTAAAGGAGATGAATTATTAGAATAATAGTAAAAGTTTTGCACGAAAGTATTGGTGAGTAAGAGATACTTATCGATACAGTTGTGGAGGAAGTCGGTGAGGCCCGCATTTTTATCCAAAGAATAAAAGTCTTCATAAATCCCGGCTTCTCTCAAGAAATTATCACAAGGCCATTCACACGGCCGTACCTCCGCTACGCGAGGAAGATTATACTTGGCCTTTTCCTTCTCTTTGGCTTGTTTATCGTTGGAGCCTTGGATAGAAGAGCCCTAAAAAATCTCCTTATCATTTTCTGAAAATTTCTGAAATTTTTAGTAACTCGAAATAAAAGTGAATCAAACTAAACAAGATTGATAGCAACTACTCCCATAAGTGCCTAGAGCCTATATCATGCATTAGAATTACTTGGGACCTCATAAATTTGACATGCAAGCTCAAGAACAGGGTCTCCTAAGTAGCAACAATTGCAATGAATAAAGCACTAGAACAAAAACTAATTGGACCAATGGAGGAGTCACATACCAAGCAACAATCTCGCAAAGCAGTTTTGTGAATGGAGCTTTGAGCAAGGAGATGAAAAATCACAACAAAATGAGCTAGAACTCATGCTTGAGCTGGATGGGGATTTTTTTGGGAGGAAGATGGAGTGTGTGGCTGCAGGAATAAGTGGAGGGGGGACACCGTAAGCCCACGAGACAGGGGGGCGCACCCAGGGGGTGTGGGCGCGCCCTCCACCCTCGTGGCCAGGTGCTTGCCCCCCCCCGGCAGAGTTCTCAGTGCCTAAAATCCTCAAATATTCCATAACAAATTATACTAAATTTGCAGGGCATTTCAAGCACTTTTATTTTCTGCATATTTTTTATTGCATGGATAATTTAGAAAACAGACAGATAATACTATTTTTGCTTTATTTATTCTAAATAACATAAATTAAAAAGAGGGTACAAAAGGTTGTGCCTTCTAGTTTCATCCATCTCATGATCATCAAAATGAATCCACTAACAAGGTTGATCAAGTCTTGTTAACAAACTCATTCGGAATAACACGGAACCGGAGAAATTTCGAATAACACTATGTTACCTCAACAGGGATATGAACATCCCCAACAATAAGAATATCATACTTTTTCTTGACAGTAGGAAGAGGAAATTGAAAACCTCCAATAATGATAGTTGAAACTTTTCCAATAGAATTGATGCTATGAACTTGAGGTTGTTTCCTCAAAAAGTGTACCGTATGCTCATTACCATTGACATGAAAAGCGACATTGCCTTTGTTGCAATCAATAACATCGCGTGCAGTATTCAAAAAGGGTCTACCAAGGATAATCGACATACTATCATCCTCGAGAATATCAAGAATAACAAAGTCCGTTAAGATAGTGACATTTGCAACCACAACAGTCACATCCTCACAAATACCGACAGGTATAGCAGTTGATTTATCAGCCATTTGCAAAGATATTTCAGTAGGTGTCAACTTATTCAATTCAAGTCTACGATATAAACAGAGAGGCATAACACTAACACCGGCTCCAAGATCACATAAAGCAGTTTTAACATAGTTTCTTTTAATGGAGCATGATATAGTCGGTACCCCTGGATCTCCATGTTTCTTTCGTATTCCACCTTTAAAAGTATAATTAGCAAGCATGGTGGAAATTTCAGATTCCGGTATCTTTCTTTTATTTGTAATGATATCCTTCATATATTTAGCATAAGGATTTACTTTAAGCATATCAGTTAAGCCCATACGTAAGAAAATAGGTCTAATCATTTCAGCAAAGCGCTCAAAATCCTCATCATCCTTTTTCTTGGATGGCTTGGGAGGAAAGGGCATGGTTTCTGAACCCATGGTTTCTCTTTCTTTACAGTGCTTCCTAGGAACAAAATCTCTCTTATCATAACATTGATTCTTTGATTGTGGGTTATCAAGATCAACAGCAGGTTCAATCTCTACATCATTATTATTGCTAGGTTGAGCATCAACATGAACATTATCACTAGGTTCATTTTCATCACCTGATTGCGTTTCAGCATCAAAAATAGGAATATCATTGGGATTCTCAGGTGTGTCTATAACAGGTTCACTAGAAGCATGCAAAGTCCTATCATTTTTGTTTTTCTTCTTTTTAGAAGGACTAGGTGCCTCTAAATTATTTCTCTGAGAATCCTGCTCGATTCTCTTAGGGTGGCCTTCAGGATACAAAGGTTCCTGAGTTATTCTACCAGTTCTAGTAGACACTCTAACATCAAAATCATGTTTACTATTTAATTCATCGAGCAAATCACTTTGAGCTTTAAGTACTTGCTCCGCTTGAGTGGTAACCGTAGAAGCATATTTGCTAATGAGTTTAAGTTCACCTTTAACTCTAGCCATATAATCACTCGAGCATTCTATCATGAAAGCATTACTCTTTAATTCTCTACCAACATAAGCATTAAAACTTTCTTGTCTAGCCATAAAGTCATCAAATTCATCTAAACATTGGCTATGAAATTTAGTAGACGGGATTTCAACTTTATCATATCTATAGAGAGAATTTACCTTTACTACATGTGTCGGGTTATCAAGAAAATGTGTTTCTTCAACAGGTGGTATATTAAGACGATGTATTTCTTCAATAGGAGGTTAATTCTTAACATCTTCAACTTTAATACCTTTTTCTTTCATTGATTTCTTTGCCTCTTGCATATCTTCAGGACTGAGAAATAGAACACCCCTCTTCTTCGGAGTTGGTTTAGGAATAGGTTCAGGAGTTGGCTCCATTGGCTCAGGAATTGGCTCAGGAAGAGTCCAATTATTTTCAGTAGTCAACATATTATTCAATAGCAATTCATCTTGGTCGACTGTTCTTTCCCTGAAAACACAACCAGCACAACTATCCAAGTGGTCCTTGGAAGCATCGGTTAGTACATTATAATAGATCAGGTAAAGCATTAAGTAATCGGAGAAGCCTCCCACAAGCTTGTGGGAGACTCTGTTCTTCGATTTGCACAAAATTATATATTTCCCGCAAGGCAGCTTGTTTCTTATGAGCAGGGAAATATTTAGCAGAGAAGTAGTAAATCATATCCTGGGGACTACGCACACAACCAAGATCAAGAGAATTAAACCAAGTTTTAGCATCACCTTTAATGAGAACGGAAATATCTTAAGGATATAGTAATAGCGGGATTTCTCATCATTAGTGAACAGGGTGGCTATATCATTCAACTTGGTGAGATGTGCCACAACAGTTTCAGATTCATAGCCATAAAAAGGATCAGATTCAACCAAAGTAATTATATCAGGATCAACAGAGAATTCATAATCCTTATCAGTAACAAAGATAGGTGAAGTAGCAAAAGCAGGGTCATATTTCATTCTAGCATTCAGAGTTTTCTGTTTATGTTTAGCTAGTAATTTCGTAATATTAGATCTATCATTGCAAGCAAAGAGATCTCTAACAGTTTCTTCATCCATAACGTAACCCTCATGAACAACAGGCAATTCATATTTAGGGGGAGAACCTTCATCATCACTATCATCAATAATTTCATCTTCAATAATTTCATTCTCTCTAGCCCTAGCGAGTTGTTCATCAAGAAATTCACCTAATGGCAAAGTAGTATCAACCATAGAAGTAGTTTCATCATAAGTATCATGCATAGCAGAAGTGGCATCATCAATAACATGCGACATATCAGAATTCATAGCAGTAGCAGGTTTAGGTGTCGCAACCTTACTTAAAACAGAAGGAGAATCTAGTGCAGAGCTAGGTGGCAGTTCCTTACCTCCCCTCGTAGTTGAGGGAAAAATCTTAGTTCTTTCGTCTTTCAAGTTCTTCATAATGATCAGCATATATAAATCCCAAGTGACTCAAAGAATAGAGCTATGCTCCCCGGCAACGGCGCCAGAAATTAGTCTTGTTAATCCACAAGTATAGGGGATCGCAACAACTTTCGAGGGTAGAGTATTCAACCCAAATTTATTGATTTGACACAAGGGGAGCCAAAGAATATTCTCAAGTATTAGCAGTTGAGTTGTCAATTCAACCACACCTGGATAACTTCGTATCTGCAGCAAAGTATTTAGTAGCAAAGTAGTATGATAGTAATGGTAACAGTGGCAAAGGTAAACAGAGCAGTTTTGTAGTAATTGTAACAGTAGCAACGGAAAAATAAATAAGCAAAGCACAATATGTGAAAAGCTCATAGGCATTAGATCAGTGATAGATAATTATGTCGGATGCAATTCCTCATGTAATAGTTATAACATAGGGTGACACCGAACTACCTCCAGTTCATCAATGTAATGTTGGTGATGGAGGATTGTTGATGATGTCGACGGCGACGAATCCCCCTCTCTGGAGCCCCGAACTGATTCCAGATCAGCCCTCCCGAGAGAAATTAGGGCTTGGCGGCGGCTCCGTATCGTAAAACGTGATGAAACTTTCTCTCTGATTTTTTTCTACGCAAAACGGAATATATCGAGTTGGAGTTGAGGTCGGTGGAGCATTAGGGGGCCCACAAGACAGGGGACGCACCCAGCGGGAGGGGGCGCGCCCCCACCCTCATAGATAGGGTGTGGGCCCCCTGGCCTTAATACTTTTGCCTGTATTTTTTATATTTTCCAAAAGTTATCTCCGTGGATTTTCAGGTCATTCCGAGAACTTTTGTTTTCTACACAATAGACAACACGATGGCAGTTCTGCTGAAAACAACGTCAGTCCGGGTTAGTTTCATTCAAATCATGCAAGTTAGAGTCCAAAACAAGCGCAAGAGTGTTTGGAAAAGTGGATATGTTTGAGGCGTATCAACTACGTATTTATTTACGGTGCAGATTCACTCATTTTGCTCCATATGTACTCCGTCTTGGTGTAGTCTAGTCACTTGTTGAAATCTCTAGAAAGGCAAATACTCCTTTCTAGTTACAGGGCTATACTAGCAAGTAGTAGTACGTACTAGTACAATAGTTGGCTCACATAGCAATTTTGTCTCATGCAAGAGCCTGGCTATATGCGTGCTCCACTGTTCGCAACTGCCACGTTCGGGTTGCGCTTGGCTCTTCGCCTCTTCAAGAAGACGAACAATGATGTTACTACTACTGCTTCTATAGTGTCAAATCCACTGCTGCATGTCCATCCACCGCGAGCTGGAGGGATAGCTTGTTGTAGTACTATAAGAAAAAGCCTGTCGTCGTTTGCGAGCAACCGCGCGCATGGGCGAGGGAGATGGCATGTAGTAGTAAAATCAAGCTTCCCCTCGTTGTACGAGTTGACGCGACACATCATAGCACTAGCGCCACATGCTTGCCTCTAAACTTGGCTGAAAGACCCGCAGTGTACAATATATTTGCTGCAACCTCTAATATTTACCCACCACAAACTAAAATATATATTGTTGTCTTGGCCAGATGAGTGTGCAAACTACAATCACCAGGATGACAGGTAGGGCCATAAGACTATTTTAATTTTTTTTTAAACTTCGGGACAGCCACATAGCATGGAGCCGACACCAATGATTTTAAGCTTACAGGCAGGTTCATGCTATCCTAGACTACTCTACACATGAAACTACCACACAGGCATTTGGGCTGCGCTTGGCTCTTCGCCTCTTCGGGAAGTCAAACAATGATGGAGTACTACTGCACTGGAGGAGTACTACAGTACGCTTCTGGCCATCTGACACCGATTGAACTACTGCATGTTCATCGGGTGCGGGAGGGAGAGCGTGGACTGCCGCGTTGAGCACCCCAGGAACCAGCGCCAGTTCCATAAAGTGCGAGCGCGGGCTCTACGTCACTTAACACAAGCTCACCGATCACCAGAGCTTTTGTCCGCTCGCGCCCTGCAAATGCCACGTGCCCGTCTACAGCTACGAAGGCATGTGGCCGGCGCTCTACCACCACATCAGCACCGCGCATCTCATGCCCATGCATAGGATCCAGTACGTCAAGGTGCTCCAGCTGCAAGTGCCACTGTCGGAGCCACGGCTCTTGCTGTTCGCGAAGGAGGACGGCCGTGCCTTTTTCTTGGTCGGCAGCGTGCTTGACATCGGCGCGCCTATCGCCGTGTCAGTCGTCTGCATCAGAGCGGGGGCGTCCCCACTTCCACATTATGTGGCCAAGCTGTGGGCGAACGGCCCGCCAGGGGTGCCCAAAGGCACGACCGATGCCATCAAGGTGGAAATGGAGGCGACAAGCAGCAAGGATCCCGACGACGTCGCCATGCAGGAGGTGACCTTCTTCATAGTTCCGCCAAAGCTGCTGGCCGGGGCTAAGCTGGTGTCCCTCCACATTAAGATTGACAAGCTCGCGTTCTAAATGTTTCTACAGTGCCATCTGTTTATCTTGGTAATATGCTAATATAGGGATTACCTCGGTCTACTTTATCTTAAGAAATGGTGGGTTTTGGTGGCGATGCAGCAATTACTTCGACATCAGATCAGTAATTTCCAACAGTCGAACGGACATTTTGTGTCTGTTGGATATAAAGTTCCTTTGGGTAAGAAGTACTACTTGTCATCAAAATGGATAAAAGGAGATGTATGTAGATGTATTTTATTTCTAAATACGTCCCTTTTTATCCATTTTGATGACAAGCATTCCCTCCGTTCTAGAATACATGCCCCATTTGTCAAAATATAGATGTATCTAGACATGTTTTAGTAAATAGGTACATCCAGTTTTGGACAAATGGAAGTCAAGTAGAGTAGTATTTTGGAACGCAGGGAGTATATGCTTGTTTGTTCACGAAGTGTTTCATACTTGTGCGAGTTGACGCGACACATCAAAGTAGTACTACTACTAGTAGTACTCCCTCCGACCCTAATTTCTCTGCGCATAAGTGGAGGCGCAGATACCAAGCAGGGCCTGGTTGTGTTGGACAACCCACCGTACTGTGCACCAGGCAGACGAAGCCTGTGTCGTGTTGGTGTCGTGTGCGGCCCGCACATTAACCAAAACCTAACGCTTCCAGCTTAGCCTCCACATTTTAAACTTCTCAATCTCAAGGCCAAGGAGCAACGTGAATCCTATGATAGAGCCAATCGGATGGTTGAGAACACAACAATTCATAGCTACAGATGCGTGTGTGACTCCCAGATGCAGAGGCCGGGGGTCATCATCCTCCATTTCGAGAAAAAACAGATGCGTGTGTGAGAGGACAAGTGCGTGTGCGCACCTCTTCTCTTCCTATATAACGTACTAAACCCGGAGTACACGTTTTTGTGGGTGGCACGATGGTGCGTGCGAGAACTCCCGAGAGATAGGTTTAATGCATCTGAAAAAAGACTAGCCTATAGCTCGCCGCGCGGCAATTCCTGTGGAACGCCCTATTAACAATAAGATATGTATACGACGGTGCCAGTTATTGCACGTACACAGCAGCAGGAATAGTGCCGCACTTCGAAACTAGAACCGTCAATAAATTTTGAGCTTGCGTCTCGTCACATTCCAAATTACTACTACTACCACGCTATATTGAATTGCAAACTTCTTCACACTGATCACAACCTAAATGGTTTCCCACTTAGGAGCGTATTTGTACCCTGTTATGAATACTACAATGCCAAGATGACTGCACATTCCTCCTCAACTCCTCATCCACAAAAACAAACAAGTCATTCAACATCCTTCCCTTGCGTCTGCCATGGCTAGCTTGAGTTCTGGGTTGAGAGATTACCACCAGGGAGAGGCGAGCATGCAAGCCGAAGCACGAGAGATGTCCCTCCTCGCTGCGAAAGTAGTCGACATGTCCCACCGCATGGAAGTAGCATCACAAAGGTCCTGCCACGCTGCCGAAGCAGCACAGAGGTCCCACTGCACCGTCGATGCAGCAGACTAGTTCGGCCGCACCGCGGAAGCAGCAGAGATGTCCTGCCGCACCACGGCGGCCTGGGAAAATGTCTCGCGAGCGGGCGACGACTCATACAGGTGCATGCATGCGATCGTCCATAGCCAGATGGATCAGATCTCCGGCTGGGCGAGGTTGCAGGACGACATGAAAGCCTCGTTTGAACAGGCTACCGGCGTCATCCAGAGAGTAAGGGAGGGCAATGAGATGCTCCAGGCTGAGCGCGACCTGCTGAGGGCGAAGATCATCCGAAGTGCAGACCGGCAGGAGGAGACCAGTGCCTTGTTGAAGAGGACCGGCGTCATCGTCAAGAAACTTATGGACGAGAATGACCTGCTCTGCATCAAGCGCCAAAGGATGGAGTAGGAATATGTGGATGCTCTCAAGCAGCGTCTTGAGGACACAAAAGAGCTCATCGCCGCTCGCCGTGGAGACTAGTTCCCGCGGCCTGCAGCAACGCATCAAGAAAGTAGAGATGAGCGAGCCAGATCCTTGTCTTCCTTCTTATTTTGCCCTTGTGTACTTCGGGCATAGCCGCATGTGGCTTTTTTAATTATCTTCCTAATTATGTAAGACAATTAATCGGCCATATATATATTCATCTGTCTTGCAATAAGTCACAGTAGATGCTATATAGGTCCGCCGGATCTTACATGAAGATCTGTGCTTTCAAATTTTCTTTTCTCTCTCTTAAATTGGAGACCTTGGGAGAAAGGTGCACGACAGATGGAGGTCAAAGGGCTCTCCTCCCGACAAGCACGCGCAGGGGTCTGATAGCACGCCTCTCATACTCAAATAGCTACCCTGCATGGCGCCTCCTAGGTAATAAAAAAGGGGACGCGTGGCGGCACATAAATGGTAGTAAATAGAACGCCCACTGTTTCTATAATACTTGTGTTTCTGATTGTAACGTGACATCACTTGTTCCAAAATGACTTTGTTGATTGTTAATGTCCGCGCCTTCGAAAATCGGACTGCAAAATTACAACAGCATGTTGGTGCCATGTAATGGCACCAAGCCAAGTTTCATTATTTTCATGCGTGTTTTGGATTTACAGGAATTAAAAAACTAAGTTTCTCAATGTTTCCAGCCTAGCCACGACGCCCAGAATTTTGAATTTCATTCACATTTCTTGCATGGAACCTAGATATTTACCCGAGGACACACATGTGATTTTTCAACCAACTTTGGTGCACTGGAGCATGTGCTTGTATTTCAAATTTGAATTATGCACACAAAGGTGACATGTTCCCTCTCAGAACCACAAGCCTTATTGAGAGAAGCTCCAGTTTGCAAGAATCTTATACCAAAATTTGTTCCTATTTGGCCAATTTTTTTACCACAGCATGGTACTACTATGACATGACACCATGCCAAGTTTCATGATTTTAAAACGAAGTTTCTCAATGTTCTCGACCGAGCCACGATGCCCAGATGTTTGAATTTTATTCTCATTTCTTGCACGGGACCTACAAATTCACCCGAGGACACAGATGTGATTTTTCAACCAACTTCGGTGCACGGGAACATGTGCTTGTAGTTCAAATTTGAATTATGCACATTAAATGACCAGAAACTCAATTAATGTATAAGAAAGGCCAAACGAACCCGGAATAATTGCAAAATTTAACAGGGCACTCATGTAGTTTTATGTTGCCTTTGTAAATAAAATCAAGGGGGACAGCATATATCGTTTCGCACTCAAAGGTGTCATGTTCCCTCTCAGAACCACGAGCCTTCTTGAGAGAAGCTTCGATTTGCAAGAAGCTTATACCAAAATCTGTTCCTATTCGGCCAATTTTTTTACCACAGCATGGTAGCACCATGACATGACACCATGCCAAGTTTCATGATTTTCAGATGTGTTTTGGATTTACAAGAATTTTAAAACCAAGTTTCTCAATGTTCTCGGCCGAGCCACGATGCCCAGATGTTTGAATTTTGTTCTCATTTTTTGCATGGGACCTAGAAATTCACCCGAGGACACAGATGTGGTTTTTCAACCAACTTTGGTGCACGAGAACATGTGCTTGTAGTTAAAATTTGGCATTTGCACATTAAATGACTAGAAACTCAATTAATGTATAAAAAACAACAAACGAACTCGGAATAATTCCAAAATTTAACAGGGTACTCATGTAGTTCTATGTTGCCTTTGTAAAGAAACTCAAGGGGGGGAGTGTATATCGTTTCACACTCAAAGGTGGCACGTTCCCTCTTTGAACCACGAGCTTTCTTGAGAGAAGCTTCGGTTTGAAAGAAACTTATGGGGCTATTTGGATGGCAGCCCCAAGCTGCCCTTCCAAAATTTTGGTCGTTGACCACAAGTTGGGATAGTGTTTGGATCGCAGCCAAGTTTTTGGCTCACAACCAACTTTTTGGCCAGCCGTTGTGATTCCGCACTAGCGTGTGGGCGAGTTCTCGGTGGCTATTTCCTTCGCCAAAATTTTGGCTTGCCGTCGTTTTGGTCGGGCTGGTGTGCGCATAATCCAAACACTCCCTATACCAAAACTTGTTCCAAATCAGCCCAATTTTTTACCACAATATGTTAGTGCCATGACATGACAGCTTGCCAAGTTTCATGATTTCCAGCCAATTTTGGATTTACATGAATTTAAATCTAAGTTTCTCGATGTTCTCGGCCGAGTCACGACGCCCAGATGTTTGTATTTCATTCTCATTTCATCCATGGGACCTAGAAATTCATCCAAGGACACACATGTGATTTTTCAACCAACTTTGGTGCACCGGAGCATGTGCCTGCAGTTCAAATTTGGATTATGCACATTAAAAGTCCAGAAACTCAATTAATGTATAAAAAGGCCAAACGAACCTGAAATAATTCCAAAATTTAACATGGCACTCATATAGTTCTATGTTGCCTCTGTAAAGAAAATCAGGGGAGGCAGCGTATATCGTTTCGCACACAAAGGTGACACGTTCCCTCTCGGAACCACGAGGCTTGTTGAGAGAATATCCGGTTTTGCAAGAAGCTTATACCAAAACTTGTCCCAATTCAGCCAAAAAATATACATATGAAAACAAGGGTTAGATTATCCCAAACATCCCGCTACCTATACCAGTAATGTACTATGATTTGAATTCAACATAAAATGGATACAAATATTTGAATTGGAGATCGTATGGCATGTAGTTCATAGTGAAATATGATTACTGCTATATGCATGTTTTTTGTTATCAAGATAATATTTAAATTATTGTATAACTTGACAACAATCGTATTCAAATAAGGAAAATTGATTCAAATTTAGTCCATATGGTAGACAAAAATATATATGTTCACATGGTGGAGTAAAATGTTCATATATGATGGAAGATTAAAATGTATGATTACATCAATTATAAACCGCAAGGTCACCTAACGATATTTTCGAATTCAGCATAACATGGATTCAAAAATGGAAATTCCAGATCCTAGTATTTGTAATCATGTAAAAAGGGACATTACTCTTTCTTTTGGTGAGAATTGATTTGTTTTTTGTTGTTGTTGAGGGAAGTGCGAATCGATTTGGTACTCTACATGGTAATCTTGTTCTCCTGATTTTTTTACATTTTTCTTGTAGTGGTTTCAATGGCATCTATAGCAATATAGTAAAAGGGGACATGACTCTCTTGTGTCTTGTATGAATTGTTTTTTTACACGTTAAGTTTGTCCTGCCGAACAAGGAATCCGCACCTTTTTATCCCGAAATTTTCAAGCTCAAGTATCTTTTGTCTCACCTTCTTGGAAACTCCCGCCTCTTCAACCTGCGTCGCGCCTTGTTATCCGAAAATTTCGAAGAGCGCGAAAACTCCCTCCTCATCCGAAATCGGTCCCACAGCCCAGACACGCTGTCACGCCCAATATGTGACCCGATCCAAAAGGAACTCGAAGGTCCCACCAAGGATAGACCCGCATATTGAAACGCTTTTGCAAGGTGGATATCATTACATCAACATTACATAATAGATGGGTATACATAGATAAGGCATACAATGTCACACGAATAGAACATCATCTTACATAAGAGCACCATCCGACTACGGATGAAACACAAACAGAAACTCAAACGACATCCACCCTGCTAGCCCAGGCTGCCGACGTGGAACCTATCCCCTGATCAAAGAAGAAGCAGAAGAAGAACTTCAAAACAAGCAACATCGCGCTCGCATCACGATCATCACATAATCTGTACCTGCAACTGTTGTTGTAGTAATCTGTGAGCCACGAGGACTCAGCAATCCCATTACCATGGGTATCAAGACTAGCAAAGCTTAATGGGAAAGGAAGGGGTAAAGTGGTGAGGTTGCAGCAGCGACTAAGCATGATATGGTGGCTAACATACGCAAATGAGAGCGAGAATAGAAACAAAGGAACGGTCGTGAAACTAGCAATGATCAAGAGGTGATCCTGAACACCTACTTATGTCAAACATAACCCAGAAACCGTGTTCACTTCCCGGACTCCGCCGAGAAGAGACCATCACGGCTACACACGCGGTTGATGCATTTTAGTTCGGATCTGGTGTCAAGTTATCTACAACCAGACATTAACAAATTCCCATCTCCCACATAACCGCGGGCATGGCTCTCGAAAGTTTAAACCCTGCAGGGGTGTCCCAACTTAGCCCTTGACAAGCTCTCACGATCAATGAAGGAATAGACCTTCTCCCAGGAAGACCCCATCAGTCTCGGAATCCCGGTTTACAAGACATTTCGACAAGGTAAAACAAGACCAGCAAGACCTCCCGGCGTGCCGACATCCTGATAGTAGCTGCGCGTATCTCGTCTCAAGCCACGACCGGATGAGCAGTCTGTACAACTAAAACCAGACCTCAAGCTTCCCTGACGGGGCGCTGCAAAGGGCTCTAGTTTGGACCAACACTTAGACAAGCATTGGCCCGGGGGGCTAAAATAAAGATGACCCTTGGGTTAATTACTCCCAAGGGAAATATAGGTGGTGGTGAGGCAAATGGTAAAACCAATGTTGGGCCTTGCTGGAGGAGTTTTATTCAAAGTGAACTGTCAGAGGGGTCCCATAAATCACCCGACCGCGTAAGGAACGCAAAATCCGGGAACATAACACCGGTATGACGGAAACTAGGGTGGCAAGAGTGGAACAAAACACCAGGCATAAGGCCGATCCTTCCACCCTTTACCAAATATATAGATGCATTAATAATATAAGAGATATTGTGATATCCCAACATAACCCTGTCCACCATGGAGAAATCTTCAACTTCACCTGCAACTAGCAATGCTATAAGAGGGGTTGAGCAAAGCGGTAAAATAGCCAATCAATGGTTTGCTAGGAATGGTGTCAAATGTTAGAGGTTCATGGCAATTTGGGAGGCTTGAAGAGCAAATGATAGGTAACGCGGCATAGCGATAGAACGAAACAACTAGCATAGCAATGATAGTAGTGAGATCCAGGGTAGCGGTCATCTTGCCTGAAATCCCGCTAGGAAGAAGAACGAGTCCACGAAGAAGACGAACGGACGTAGTCGAACGAATCCTCACAATCGCAACATTACCGGAACTAAGAAGCAACACCGGAAAGAAACAAACAACATGGTAAACACACAAGCATAATCATGGCATGATGCACGATCAAGTATGATGCATGTCCGGTTTAATGAGGCATGGCATGGCAAAGTGCAACAAACAATACTACAAGTTAAGTGGAGTTCAATATCCAACGAGTTGCATATTGACGAAACACCACATCAATTATTTAGTTCTCTCTCGATTTAGGTACACAACAATATTAAATGTTATTAAACATGGCAAGGGGTGAAGCATATGAATGCTACCTATCTAGGCAAGTTTAAATGAGGCCGAAAACAACGAACAATAATTCCGGTAAAACCTCATGTCATTTAGCAATTTAATACAAACACAATTTTAAACATTTTAATTGTTGTTATCATGATGCGGATGACATATGCAAGTTTTAAGCAATTTTATGGAAATGTTGACATGAGCATGTTATGAAGCATTTATCACCGTGGCGGAATGAAAAGGGTGCCACGGCAACTACAACGGAAAAGGTGCCACAGCAACATTCCGATGATCCGACAACTCATTGAGATACCGGTGCAAAGAGCAAGTGTAAGGATGTGCAAAACATGCAAAGGATGGTGGGGTGATCTCGGTTAATGGGTTCCCACGGGTCGACGGCATGGCAAACGAGGAGGAACGTGCAGGGATCAATTCGGACATGGTGCAAACACGGGCATCTCATACATCACTCATGCATTCGTTCCCCGAACGTCGTCTCGGGGTTATACCTTTGAAGCGTGCATTCTCGGGTGGAACGAGTTCGTCGAAGGAAGTAGTGGTACACGGGCCGTAGTGGAAGTAGTCGTTCTCGCGACGATAGTGGAAGTAGTGGTTCACGGATCGAAGAGGAAGTAGTCGTTCATGTTCCGTAGATGTTCGGCGTCGCCGGTAGTTGGTACTTGGTGAAACCCACGGGTGTCAGTAGTTGTACACGGGTCTTCGGCGTCGAGGTACTTGGCATTCCAAAACAAAGCAACCCCAAAAGGCCTCGGGTCTTGGCGTCCTTGACGGATCCAAGTGTGGGGACCCCGACACATGAGTCGAGATCACCGAATGCACGTGTACAGTGATCCCAGAGATCAATGCTCACTGAACACACAGAGCTGAATAACAAGAGTCTTACATCCATACATACCGTCTTACACAAATTATGACCATTATGGTCGAGTCTTACATTGATAAAGCCTTAAGGGCTGAACATCAAATGAAACACAAGCAGCGGAAATCTTCGTCGATAAGTAGAACCCATGCCATCTTCCTTAACCCTACAGGCATTCTGACTGGGAAACGTCCTAGTTCGCATGTTTGTCTCCAAAGAACTCTTCTTCGAACTCCGGTTCTTCCATGCCAGTCAATTAAATAACCGATGGCAAGCCAATGAGTACTTTGAATGTACTCGCAAGCAACCCATGTTTTGGTTCAAGATACAACAATGCATGATATAGGTAAATTTTTGCAGAAAGCTAGTTTTGAGTGCAACGACATGTTCAACAACTTGTAGACATGCATCATGAGAAATCAAGTAACCATGAGAACAGGTTACAGATATCAACATAAATAGAGTGGGCACCAACCCAACATGAATAGAGTGGGCACCAACCCATCTCAATCATGTCAAGTCCCTTGACTGACCCAAGTCATTTTATCAACACACACACTTGGTTTGTAAACAAGTGGACGTAGCCCAAGAGCGGTTACCCAACTGTCCTTGACCGTGGACACGGCTATTCGAATAGTTTTACACTCTGCAGAGGTTGCACACTGTACCCACAAGATCTGGGGAACTTCCGTGTCATCCACGATCCGCGGTACCTCAAGTACCCGGGGTAAGCACCCGATCACTACCTTTCCCTAGACGACACTAACATGGAGTCCACTCGATTGGTAGTAACCCCCGTGCCTAACATTTCACATCATAAAGTTGTGGAGCCTCGCTCCCATATTCATCACATACCACAAGCACGGGGTACCAACGGTGTGTCCGGTGCTGTAAAGATAGTCATGGCCGCCCTACCTGGCACGACCCCGTCCCGAGAGAGAGCACCAACTCTCCCCCGTCACTATTAATGCGGGCTCCAGTCTTTTATCGACCTAGGTAATCAATAATGCCCTTTCCCATATAAGGGTAGAGTGGTTGCGCATGTAAGGTTGGAATAACGGTCGCAACTTCGACCAATCCATTTTGAAAACAACACACACTTGGCTCGGTACACCACTTCGTCATCAAGTGGCTACCCAACTCATCATCTCCCCCGAGCATAAGTGGCACACGATGGGGTTTTCGAAAAGTCCTTTGAAAATACTTAGTCTCCTTCACCATGCATATTCCCGTCCCTTTCTGCGTAGCATCTACTTTAGCATCCTATCTACTCCCACCGGCATAACCCTCATAAGAAGGTAGGGTCATGCACAATGCAAGTATCAACGAGAAAGTACGGTGGCAAACCATCAAAGTGGTTACCACCTCATCATGATTCTGTTGCAACAACAATATGGTGCTATATGACATGCATAAAAAGGGTTTCATAGACATGGTCAAAGGGTTGCTTGCCTGGTTCATCAGAGTATTCGAGGTCTTTAAATATCTCTGGTCCAACTCCGAGCATTCCGTATACTTCGTCAACTATCGTCGAAAGCAACCATAATAAGCAACACAATAAGGCAGGAAATAAAAGTGCTCTAAAAATATGAGTTGGACTTTTCTGGGATCCCTCTGGTCATCTGAGGGATGAGCAAAGTGGATTCATTAGGATTGGATAAGTGGATATCTCTGAACATTTTGATATGATGGAATCAAGGGGTTTATGGATTTGTAAGAAGTGTACAGAAATACATTTTTGAAAAATGAGCAAAGGCACCCATTTAACAAAGGATGATTTTAGAAGCATCTAGGAATTGGTTTCACTGGATTTGGAGTTCGAATGAATTCCCTATGAATTTGCAAAGTTGACAAATATGAAGAAAGGGCTCATTATATTGTGGGGCACATAATGTATTAATAAAAATGTTCATAAACTAAGTTATGAACTTAGAATCATCTAGGAATTTGAATCATGGCATTTGGATCAATTTTGAGCTCTCTGTGATTTTCTAAAGTTCATCACAGAAATGGAAAAATAGGGTTTTGATAAATATTTGTGAAGAAAATCTTTATGGAAAAATGTGCAAATTGCACCATGTGATAGATCAGGAATTTATGAACTATTAGAAATTTGAATCATCAAATCTGGAGATAATATGAATATTCTATGGATTTTAGAAGTTCACTGGAAAAAGAAAAAGGGAAACAGGCTTTAACCTTATCTGGCGCGCTGGGCGAGAGTTAACAGTTGGGCCGGCCCAGCGGCTCGGCTGCACGCGCGCAGGGGCCACGCCGGAGGCGTATTCGTGATAATTCGCCTTCGCGTGAGGGAGACGGCAAAGCCGTCTCCACTTAAACGGGTGGGGTCCGCCCACCAGGTCACTGACGAGCGGGGCTCGGGGCTCAGGCCGTCTCCTACCTCCCGCTCGAACATAGCAGAGGCAGGGGAGGCGAGGCCGAGCGGCACCGGCGCTCACCCGGGCGGCACGGGCCACCTCCGGCAGCGCCCGGCACACCGGAGAACTCAGCGCGCCGCGGCGCACCCGTCCATGTGCTGCACGCCCGCGGGGGGGAAGCCAGGGAAGAGGAGGCTTCGGGTGCGGTGGACCGGGGTTGACGACGGGTTCCGCAAGGCGAGGAAGGAACGGGGAGGAGTGGAGGAGCACGGGAGGGGATCGTTGCGACGGTGGTGGCGCTCTAGCGCGGTCCAGAGGGAAGAAGGAGGAGAGATGGGCGCGAATTTAGGCGGAGTCCGACGGCTCGGCTCCTGCCATGGTGGGTGCTGGAGGGCACGAGAGGGAGGGGGAGGCTGTCAAGGAGGTGCAAAGGAGAGAGAGGGGTCCAACCGAGGCGAGAGAGGGAGTCGGGTGTCACACCCTAGCTAGTTCATGCATTAGAGTGTTGCATCATGTCTATTTTTCTCAACAGAAACTTGAAATGGGATTGCCAGAACTCCCAGCCCCCTCTGAAACAACTAGGGTTTACTAAAAATATTTTCGATGAACCTGAAATGCCCTTCTAAAATGTCCATCATTTTGTCTTGGTCGAAGCTTTGCCAAAAGTGATGCACAATTTCCTAGGTCATCCTAAGGTCATTGAATTAAATCATAGCTATTTGAATTTGGGCATTTTAAATTTATAAAATATTTCAAATGTCCAAATATCTCAAACTAAAATGTTTCATGTTGGCAATATTCCAACAATGGACCAGGAGTAGTTTGGTGAATTTTAGAACCTTTACGGTATTTTAAATAACTCAACAAAGTTGCAGGAAAATAGAAAAAGAAAAACAGAAAGCAGAGAAACTAACCTGGCGCCTCGGCCTTGGCCAGCCCACTGGCCGCCCAGCCCAGCACAGCGCTGGCCGAAGCTGCTTGCCGGCGAGCAGCAGCAGAGCGAAGTGCTCGACGGCGAAGCACGCATGGGTGCCACGCACCTGCTCGCCGTCTCGCCGCTTCCCTCGCCTTGCCACGTCGGGGATCGACCCTTCGCTCTCTCCCGCACCCCCCAGACGCCCCCGTTTCTCTCCAGCTCGCCTCCTTCGCTCCGCCACGCCATGGCCGACGCTACCGTCGCCGCACCACCGTCGTAAGCGCCCTCCGTCGATCCCACGCCGCGCCACCGTGTCGAGAGCTCTGCCGCCGTCCGCTACTCGAGCTAGCCGAGCCCGGCGCTTCGCGTGCCCAAGCCGCCGCACCAAGCTCGCCCGAAGCGCCACCGCCGGAGATCCCCTTCGCCGTCACCGCCGCTGCAGCTCGTCCCCGACCACGCCGTCTGCACCGTCGCGTCCGCTGTGAGCTTAGCTACCTCCCCGACCCTCTCTCTCTCGCTCCCGTGCACCACAACGCCACGAAGCTCACACGCACTCGCCGTCGCAGACTCGTCGCCGGCGTGCTCCGGCCACCTCGGCCTTCCCACCGTGTCCAACGCGTTCACCACATCGCGTTGGAGCTAACCGAGCACTTCCGCACCTCACCGCACACTCCACCTCGAGTTCACTCTCACCCGAGCTCGGTGGCGCCAAACTTCGCCGCCCGGCGCCAACTCCGGCCACCCCGAGCCCAACCACCACCACCAATAGATGCGGCTCGTCCTCAGCTTCACTCCGGTGGTCGCCGCGCCCCGTTTGGTGGCCGAAACGCCAAAAACCACTTTCGCCGCCGCGTCGGGCTCGCCGGCGGCTAAACGCCGGTGGGTTTGACCCCGGTTTGACCACGGGTGGGCCCATGTTGACCCCCCTGGGTCTATGACATGTGGGCCCAGCCCTGCTAATTAATCTAGTATTAGTTTTATTTAAATTCTAATTAAACTAACCCCACCGACACGCGGGACCCACTGGTCAGTTTGACCTGACCAGCCCGTTGACCCCCTGACGTCATCATGGCCAGATCTTGTATAATATTTAAATTCTTGGAATTATTTTTACGGAAATTCGAAATTGTTTCAAACTTCAAAAATTCATATAAAATCAACCATAGCTCCAAATGAGACAAATTATATATGAAAAATGATCAGAAAAATCCAATCTATCCATCTGTACTGGTTTCATGCATGTTTACAGAAGCTAACCCACTGTTTATCACAGAACAAGTTTAAGCACTTTAAGTGATCATATATGAGTTTGAATTTTGAATCTTGGTTCAAATTGGTTCAAACCCATCGATCTTAGTTGCATTAGCCCAAAGCACTCATTTTGCCATGTCTCATTGCATGCATCATATTGTTGCATCTTGTTTGGTAATGCTTGTGTGTCGGTGTTCTGCGGCGAGTTACGCCCCGAGGAGTACCGTGATAACCCGACGAAGAGCAATACCGTGCAACGACGGTCGAACAAGCAACCAACCATTTGATCATATCGATAAAATCCCATGTTCTTGCTCCTGCTCTCGTTTCTTGCATTAAGACAACGCGATTCAAAGCTGCTGTGTGCTGCGGTAGTTGAACCCATTTCCTCTGCATGACTGTCATTGCCACGGTAACTAGATGAAACCCACTAGCATGTGTAGGAGTTGATTGAGCCATGTGATTGTGTTGTTCCTACCTTGCTATGCCTGCTATGCTTAGAGTCGTGTCAGTGCGGTTCATCGGGTGATGACTAGAGTGAAATGATCGAGTCGATGCGAGTAAGGTGTTGAATACGATTTGGTAAAGGTATCGATGAAAGGCCATGTAGGAGTACATGGTGGGTTGTTTCATTGAGGCCGTCCTTAAGCTAATCGAGATCTGTATGTGTGATTTAAGATTCAGCTACTACCATGCATTGGGCCCGAAACCAATGGACCCTCTCGACTTCTTATTCACCCTAGTCTTCGGTCCAGGAGTTGCAAGTAGTTTCTGGTGTTTGTAGCCTACTGGAGGCCGTGGACAGCGCTGACCATAGGGGTGGGCTGTGATGCGGTAGGTGCGTGGCGGGTGTACGGATGCCCGTTTGGTATCCGGGAACCCTGTTCACATCGTTTGGGGCTGTGGCGAGACTTGGCGGAACTCCTCATAGATGGAACCCAAATAGGCGATAAACACGGACTAGAGACTTAGGTGTCTAGGTAGGTCGTGGCCGACACCCACGTTGGGCTTCCGCTTGAAGGTTGCCGAGTACATGTCGTGTAAACGGCGATAAGTGGTGAGCGTGTATGAAGAAGTACACCCTGCAGGTTAACATCATCTATTGAATAGCGCGTCATGATAAAGGACTACTTGGTTGCCTATACGGTTCATAGACAAGTAAATGGATACTACTAAAAGTCTCAAGATAAGCGTGAGTGCGAGGATGGCTCCTCCGTAGGAAGGCGGGGTTGGATCCTCGGTGGTGTATTGAAATGATGAGTAGTGGACTCGAGTGCAAAAACTAATTCAAGTTGGTGTCTCGAGGATAGCTTAGCCATGAGTCAAAGCTGGCTTGCTGCAATAACCCCACCAACCCTTCTTGATAATGTGCATGTATGTAGGGTCGATGTAAGTCTTCTTGAGTACCTTTGTACTCATGTTGCTTTAATTTACATTTTTGGAAGATGCCTCAAACCCCTCCGACGGGTTCTTCGTAGACGTTGACATCGACGAGTAGACTAAGGCCCAGGTGGTGATCCTGTGCAAGAGAAGGACCATGTAGTATAGCGGGGCTTACCCAAGCCTCTTTTATTTTACTAGTTATGCGTACTCGGACAAAACACTTCATTGTTGGCTTGTATGCTTGTATGACTTGTATGTGGGTCGTGTGACCCGTACTTGTGTGTATGTTATGAATGGCTCTATGAGCCTTTAAATAAAGTACTTGTGTCGTAGAGTCATGTTGTGATGCCTTGTTGTATTTGCACATATCGAGCATAATGTGTGTATGATTGAAATGCTTGGTATGTGTGGGATCGACTATCTAGTTGTTTATCTTTAGTAGCCTCTCTTACGGAAATGTCTCCTAGTGTCTCCTTTGAGCCTTGGTAGCTTGCTCTTGCTCCGGAACACTTAGGCTGGCGGCATGTGTCCTTCTTCGATCCGTGTACGTCCCTTGAAATGTCACGCATTGCGCCGAGTCTGTTAGCCCTTCACAGCCCGGTTTACGAGTCTGCTAGCCAGTGCTACAGCCGGAACTTACTTGCTGTTGGCCGACACGTTCGATCTTTGGGTCATGGATGCTGTCCTGTAAGTCTGTGCCACTTTGGGTTTACGACTAGTCATGTCAGCCGGGCTCCTTTTCATATGGATGCTAGCGACACTATCATATCGTGTGCCAAAAGGCTAAGCGGTCCCGGCCAAGGTAAGGCGACACCGTTGGGATACCGTGCGTGAGGCCGCAAAGTGATATGATGTGTTCTGAGCTAGATCGATGTGACATTGAGTCGGGTCTGACAGCGTTGGCATCGAGCGGACTGCTGTAGGTTCTCTAAGCCAAACTGGTCGATGTTGAGTCTAGAAATGCTTTAGTTATATGTAGGGAATTGATTGTGGGATGGTGCGTAAGGCTCTTTTTACTCCTTTATCTCATGATATTCGATCCGAGTCAGTCCATTCTTCCATCGGGGTTAAGGATTAGGATCTCTTCTCTCTATTAGGCTCACGTGTTACTAATCGGTAGTACCTTGTAGGTTTGATGGTTACAAGCCTGGTTCAGTTTTACTATCTGTTATGTTACTAAATTGGACCCGAGAACCTTGATATGATATTGTTGAGTGGTTATGCAGATCCTTGTGAAATGTCTCAATCCTTTGAGCATTCTGATCGTTATCTTGTCCAAATTCCGCTAGAAATACTAATGTCTTTGCATTGTGGTTGTGCTTCAGATGGCCACTCGTGATCACAATCAAGTGGTTAAATCGACGAGATGCATTGGTGTGACGGTCATACAACCATGCTAGTTCGGGTTATGATCGAAGCGGGATACCGTTGGTACCCGAATACGATTGAAGAAGCGATGTCGAGATTTTAACCAAAGTCGATATCTTTGCCTTTGTCCGGTGTTCCCCTCTTATCCTGGTTGCACCGAGGCCCTTCACAGCTCCTATGGGCTTGGTGTTACTATTGATATGGCGGTTCAAGATGCTGCATATTCTATGATGACCATTATCTGAGCCAGATGGGCTGCTCCGCAACACCGACTTCCGGTATATGCCGAGTTCACTTCTGGGCGTTTGGTTATCTTGAGCCATCTATCTGATTCGATCGGGAGGACTCCCTAACCCGTACTACCGCCGAGTTGCTCGAGGACAAGGACCGAGAGAGTCGGGCCTTGAGGATGGAGCTCTTCAATGCCCGTCTTGATCTTTGGGCTACCTTGACTCGCTTTGCACCGGCTGTTCAAGCTGGTTATATGGATATGAGAGATTTGTATCTGTCGGGGCTGATCTGCGGACATGATGGATGGCGTGATGTGGGGGCATCACCCCACCTCGTGGTCCTCGCTTGCCACCGTTCGAGGTCAAGACCTCACCCTTGCCCTTACGGTCCACAGGCTCCTCGGGACCGCCTGTTTCCGGACGATCACGTTGAACTCCTGTGTTACGGAGGAGACTTCTATGAGAACTACTACGGAGACGTCTGAGTTAGTAGTAGTCCCTCTAGTATTGTAATAGTTGTATTTCCACCGTCCTGCGTGACTCGTGGAATATGACTTAGTGTGTACTAATCCTGGAGGTGTAACAAAAATAATGTATAGGAGCTTGGTGTGCCTCCGATGAGATGTAATCTTCCTTTCACCGTAGTAGTACTTTGTTTGGTCTTGTACTAAACCTTGTATGGTGTGTATGACGATGGAATAAAGAAGCAGTTTCTGTATCTGCCATGTCATACGGATGATCATCTTGCATTCCAAGTTATCCATTACATCTTACAACCCTATGTCAGAATCTTGCCATCCTGGACTAAATCCTTGTCTTATTTTCCCTAGGATGGTTAACACCCGCAACAACCCTGCTCCGCCAGAGCAGGCGAAAGCGATGGAGTTGGAGAAGCAAACCTGCCTCACCCTCCTTCTCGGCGAAGTTATGCTAGAGGCCGAGAGAAACAAGCAGGAGACCAACCGTTTCTTTGGGCGTATCGAATGAACACAGCCCATCATCAGAAACAACTTGGTGTCGCTCGGTGACTTCATCAAGTTACACCTCCTACCTTCCACCACTCCGTCGAGCCTCTCGGCGCCGATGGCAACCCAAAGCATTACTCACAAGCTGCGTTACGCTCTGTAGCCGAGGCGGACAAGGTCACCTTTGCTGCATATCATCTCGAAGGTCCCGCTAGTCTCGGTGGGAGAACTATATGGCTATCGCCCGATTGGCCATGTCACCACTTGGGCAGAATTCAGCGAGGCTTTCCGTGAACATCACATACCGGAGGGTCTCATGGATAAATAGCGTGAGGAGTTCTGCAGTTTCACTCAAGGTCGTCTCTCCGTGGGCGCCTATAGTAGAGAGTTCGGTAATCTCGCACGCTATGCAATCGAAGAGGTCTCCATCGACGCCAAAAGCAGGCAAGGTTCCGCAAGGGACTTAGCCCGAACCGCCGAGATCTCCGTCGCATGAGTGCACCTCTTTCGAAGCTTCGTTAACAAAGCCATCAGCGCTGAAACTGGTCGGACTGATTTGAAGCAACACGCAAGCATGGTCGTGATATGGGTTCCTCATCCGGTCTTTGGACCACGAAGCGCCGTGTGTGGGTGCCTAATCTGCCTCGCCACCCAGATTCACACGAGGCCATCCTTCCAGCGCCTCGCCCGACCCAGCGGTATGCACCAGCTAGGCCCTATGGTGGACCAACCAACAACGCGCCTCTCTGCGCCAGCCCGTGGCGTGCTTCAAGTGTGGGGAATCAGGCCACTACATGCGCGATTGTCCCTGACCAACCCCAACCAGCCTGCAAAAGCTGTTGGCGCGGCAAGCCAGCGGGAAAGGTGTTCTATGCCAAGCCGCCACCTTGCGCCGTGGCCATGTTAATTGTGTCTCGGTGAAGAGGCCCAAGAGGATCCCAACGTCGTGCTCGATGCGCTTCTTGTTAATTGCCACCCGGCATCCGTTCTTTTGATCTTGGAGCATCTCATTCATTCATATCCGAAAACTATGCTCGTTTGCATAACACCGCATTCTGTGACATGCCTTCCACCATGGAAATTTCTACCCCGGGTTCTAGATGGCAAACCTCTAGAGTAAGCCATGGAAATGAAATTCAGGTCGACAGACTTGTTTTCCTTGCATCGTTGATAGCTCTCAAATCTTCGGATATAAATATCATCTTGGGTATGGGTGGATGTCGCCCATCATGCCAAGATTGATTGTTTCTCTAGGACTGTTCAACTTACGCACCCTCGGGAAAGATAGTCAATGTCTTGACCCGAATATCAAGCGCCAACTATACTCTCTTAATGCCGGTCCATTGCGGACCTCGAAGGCGTTCCGGTAGTCCGTGATTTTCCGGATGTCTTTCGGAGAAGAATTGCCGGTGCTCCACAGCGGAGATGTTGAATTCGTGATAGATCTCATTCGAGAACTGTCCCAATTTCTAGAAGACCCTATAAGATGGCACCCCTAGAACTAGCGAACTTAAGAAACAACTCGATGAGGCCTTGCAAAAGGGTTTCATCCGTCCTAGTTCATCTCCTTGGGCTTGCCCGTCCTCTTCGTCAAGAAGAAGGATGGTACGGACCGGATGGTTGTAGATTATCGACCCGTCAACTTGGTCACAATTAAGAACAAGTATCCGCTCCCGGGATCAACGATCCGTATGATCAGCTCGCGGGATCCTCGGTCTTCTCTAAGATGGATTTGAGGTTAGGCTACCATCAAATCAAAATTCAAACGGGACATTCCTAAAGCGGCTTTTGTTACTCGTTATGGCCAATCTGAGTACACCGTCATGTCCTTCGGTCTAACCAACGCCCCAGCCACCTTCTCCGGTTAATGAACTCAATCTTCATGGAATATTTGGATAAATTAGTCGTGGTTTACCTCGATGACATACTCATCTATTCCAAGAGCGAGGAAGAACATGCCGAACATCTAAGGCTAGTGTTGATGAAACTTGAGAGCATCGCCTTTATGCCAAGTTTTCTAAATGCGAATTTTGGCTGCGAAGTGACCTATCTAGGACATGTAATTTCTGGTAAAGGTATTGCTGTAAACCCCGAGCGAGTTCAAGCCGTCCTTAATTGGACTCCACCTGAATCGGTCAAGCAAGTTCGGAGTTTCCTTGGCTTAGCGAGCTATTGTCGCCGCTTCGTCGAGAACTTCTCCAAAGTTGCTAAACCTCTAACTGAACTCCTCAAGAAAGATAAAAAGTTCGAGTGGACTCCACAATGTGAGCACAGTTTCCAGGAATTGAAAAGACGTTTAACTTCTGCTCCCGTGCTGGTACCACCAGACTTCTCTAAGGACTTTGTTATCTATTGCGACGCCTCGCGACAAGGACTAGGCTGTATTCTCATGCAAGATCGACACGTAATTGCTTATGGTTCACGGCAATTACACCCACATGAGGAAAACTACCCTACTCATGATCTAGAGCTTGCAGCTGTAGTTTATGCACTCAAAACCTGGCGACATTACCTTCTTGGTAATCGTTGCGAAATCTACACCGATCACCAAAGTCTGAAGTATATATTCACCCAACCAGATTTGAATCTCGAGGCAAAGGCGTTGGGTTGAGTTGATCTCAGATTTCGACTTAGGGATAACTTATACCCGGGAAAAGCCAGCGTCATGGCTGATGCACTAAGTCGTAAATCTTATTGCAACAACCTGATGTTGCAACAAAGTCAACCACTTCTCCACGAGGAATTTCGGAAGCTCAACCTTCACATTGTTCCTCGAGGGTTCCTTTCCACCTTGGTGGCGAAACCTTCTCTTATGGATCAGATCATCAAAGCCCAAAAGGTAGATCCGGGAATTTCCCGCATCAAAAGAAACATCAAGAAAGGAGTTGCGGATTGTTTCTCCATTGATGATCAAGGAGTCGTATACTTCGGAACCCGCCTAGTGGTTCCTAAGGTGCGAAACCTGCGGCGATTAATCCTTAAGGAAGCTCATGAATCTCCTCTCACCATTCATCCCGGTGGCACTAAAATGTATCAGGACCTACGCCAGAGGTTCTGGTGGACTAGGATGAAGAGAGACATTGCTCAATTCGTTGCTAACTGCGATGTTTGTCGTCGTAAAAGCGAGCATCAACGGCCTCTTGGCACCCTTCAACCCTTAGCTATTCCTGAATGGAAATGGGATAAAATCAGTATGGATTTCATCACTGGTTTTCCCAGGACCAAGAGGGGGAATAATGCTATCTTTGTCGTTATCGACCGCCTTTCCAAAGTGGCCCATTTCTTACCTGTTCGCGAGAGTATAACCGCTAGTCAGCTAGCAGATTTGTACATCTCTCGAATAGTATCTCTTCATGGTGTTCCATTGGAAATAAACTCGGATCGAGGAAGTCTCTTCACCTCTCGATTTTGGGAAAGTTTCCAAAACGCTATGGGAACCCATCTTTCCTTTAGCACTGCTTTTCACCCTCAATCAAGTGGTCAAGTAGAACGTGTCAACCAAATTCTAGAAGACATGCTTGAGCTTACATTATCTCATTCGAATGGATTGGGAGAAATGCCTTCCATTTGCGAGTTTGCTTATAACAACAGCTATCAATCTAGCTTGGGCAAAGCACCTTTTGAAGTTCTCTATGGGCGAAGGTGTGAACACCTCTTAAGCTGGTCGAAACCGGGAAAGACAATTCTTTGCCCGGATATGATTCAGAAGCGAAGAACAAGTTCGCATCGTTCGTGAAAAGTTGAAAACAGCCCAATCTCGTCAAAAGAGTCAATATGACCGAAAACATAAGGCTATGACTTACGAGGTTGGCGAGAAGGCTTACCTTGGGTTACCCTCCGAAAGGAACCCATCGCCCGGTATCAAAGGCAAATTGGCTCCTCGCTACATTGGACCCTTTCGCATTCTTGCCAAGCGAGGGAAGTTGCCTACCAATTGGAACTACCTCCGCATCTCTCAAAAGTCCATGACGTCTTCCACGTCTCCCAACTCAGGCGTTGCTTCTCGGATCCTATCCGTGGAGTGGACCACGAAACGCTTGATCTTCAAGATAATCTCACGTATCGAGAATACCCCGTTCGTATCCTCGATCAAGCTGAGCGTACCACTCGACGGCATAATATCAAGTTTCTCAAGGTTCAATGGTCCCACCATTCTGAGAAGGAAGCTACATGGGAAAGGGAGGATCGTCTTCGACTTGAGTACCCCGCCCTCTTTCCGGAGGAACCTAAATCTCGGGACGAGATTCTTTTGAGTGGGGGTGAGTTGTCACACCCTAGCTAGTTCATGCATTAGAGTGTTGCATCATGTCTATTTTTCTCAACAGAAACTTGAAATGGGATTGCCAGAACTCCCAGCCCCCTCTGAAACAACTAGGGTTTACTAAAAATATTTTCGATGAACCTGAAATGCCCTTCTAAAATGTCCATCATTTTTGTCTTGGTCCAGAAGCTTTGCCAAAAGTGATGCACAATTTCCTAGGTCATCCTAAGGTCATTGAATTAAATCATAGCTATTTGAATTTGGGCATTTTAAATTTATAAAATATTTCAAATGTCCAAATATCTCCAAACTAAAATGTTTCATGTTGGCAATATTCCAACAATGGACCAGGAGTAGTTTGGTGAATTTTAGAACCTTTCGGTATTTTAAATAACTCAACAAAGTTGCAGGAAAATAGAAAAAAAAAAAGCGAGAGAAACTAACTGGCGCCTCGGCCTTGGCCAGCCCACTGGCCGCCCAGCCCCACAGCGCGCCAATGAAGCTGCTTACCCGGCGAGCGAGCAGCGGAGCAGAGGTGCTCGACGGCGAAGCACGCATGGGTGCCACGCACCTGCTCGCCGTCTCGCCGCTTCCCTCGCCTTGCCACGTCGGGATCGACCTTCGCTCTCTCCGCACCCCAGACGCCCGTTTCTCTCCAGCTCGCCTCCTTCGCTCCCCACGCCATGGCCGGCGCTTCCGTCGCCGCACCACCGTCGTAGCCGCGCCCTCCGTCGATCCACGCCGCGCCACCGTGTCGAGACGCTCTGCCGCCGTCCGCTTCGCCGAGCTAGCCGAGCCCGGCGCTTCGCGTGCCAAGCCGCCGCACCAAGCTCGCCCGGCGCCACCGCCGGAGATCCCTTCGCCGTCACCGCCGCCGCAGCTCGTCCCGACCACGCCGTCTGCACCGTCGCGTCGGCTGTGAGCTTAGCTACCTCCCGACCTCTCTCTCTCGCTCCGTGCACCCAGCGACGCCACGAAGCTCACGTGCACTCGCCGTCGCGGACTCGTCGCCGGCGTGCTCCCGCCACCTCCGGCCTTCCCACCGTGTCCAACGCGTTCACCACATCGCGTTGGAGCTAACCGAGCACTTCCGCACCTCACCGCACACTCCACCTCGAGTTCCTCTCACCCGAGCTCGGTGGCCGCCAAACTTGCCGCCGGCGCCAACTCCGCCACCCGAGCCCAACCACCACCACCAATAGATGCGGCTCGTCCTCAGCTTCACTCCGGTGGTCGCCGCGCCCCGTTTGGTGGCCGAAACGCCAAAAACCACTTTCGCCGCCGCGTCGGGCTCGCCGGCGGCTAAACGCCGGTGGGTTTGACCCGGTTTGACCACGGGTGGGCCCATGTTGACCCCCCTGGGTCTATGACATGTGGGCCCAGCCCTGCTAATTAATCTAGTATTAGTTTTAATTAAATTCTAATTAAACTAACCCCACCGACACGCGGGACCCACTGGTCAGTTTGACCTGACCAGCCCGTTGACCCCAGCGTCATCATGACGCAGATCTTGTATAATATTTAAATTCTGGAATTATTTTTACGGAAATTCCGAAATTGTTTCAAACTTCAAAAATTCATATAAAATCAACCATAGCTCCAAATGAGACAAATTATATATGAAAATGATCAGAAAAATCCAATCTATCCATCTGTACTGGTTTCATGCATGTTTACAGAAGCTAACCCACTGTTTATCACAGAACAAGTTTAAGCACTTTAAATGATCATATATGAGTTTGAATTTTGAATCTTGGTTCAAATTGGTTCAAACCCATCTCGATCTTAGTTGCATTAGCCCAAAGCACTCATTTTGCCATGTCTCATTGCATGCATCATATTGTTGCATCTTGTTTGGTAATGCTTGTGTGTCGGTGTTCTGCGGCGAGTTACGCTTACGAGGAGTACCGTGATAACCCGACGAAGAGCAATACCCGTGCAGCGACCGTCGAGCAAGCAACCAACCATTTGATCATATCGATAAAATCCCATGTTCTTGCTCCTGCTCTCGTTCTTGCATTAAGACAACGCGATTCAAAGCTGCTTGTGTGTGCTGCGGTAGTTGAACCCATTTCCTCTGCATGACTGTCATTGCCACAATAACTAGATGAAACCCACTAGCATGTGTAGGAGTTGATTGAGCCATGTGATTGTGTTGTTCCTACCTTGCTATGCCTGCTATGCTTAGAGTCGTGTCAGTGCGGTTCATCGGGTGATGACTAGAGTGAAATGATCGAGTCGATGCGAGAGTAAGGTGTTGAATACGATTTGGTAAAGGTATCGATGAAAGGCCATGTAGGAGTACATGGTGGGTTGTTTCATTGAGGCCGTCCTTAATCTTGAGATCTGTATGTGTGATTTAAGATTCAGCTACTACCATGCATTGGGCCCGAAACCAATGGACCCTCTCGACTTCTTATTCACCCTAGTCTTGGTCCGGGAGTTGCAAGTAGTTTACGGTGTTTGTAGCCTCATTGGAGGCCGTGGACAGCGCTGACCATAGGGGTGGGCTGTGATGCGGTAGGTGCGTGGCGGGTGTACCGGATGCCCGTTTGGTATCCGGGAACCTGTTCACATCGTTTGGGGCTGTGGCGAGACTTGGCGGAACTCCTCATAGATGGAACCCAAATAGGCGATAAACCCTGGACTAGAGACTTAGGTGTCTAGGTAGGTCGTGGCCGACACCCACGTTGGGCTTCGCTTGAAGGTTGCGAGTACATGTCGTGTAAACGGCGATAAGTGGTGAGCGTGTATGAAGAAGTACACCCCGCAGGTTAACATCATCTATTGAATAGCGCGTCATGATAAGGACTACTTGGTTGCCTATACGGTTCATAGACAAGTAAATGGATACTACTAAAAGTCTCAAGATAAGCGTGAGTGCGAGGATGGCTCCTCCGTAGGAAGGCGGGGTTGGATCCTCGGTGGTGTATTGAAATGATGAGTAGTGGACTCGAAAGCAAAAACTAATTCAAGTTGGTGTCTCGTGGGATAGCTTAGCCATGAGTCAAAGCTGGCTTGCTGCAATAACCCCACCAACCCTTCTTGATAATGTGCATGTATGTAGGGTCCGATGTAAGTCTTCTTTGAGTACCTTTGTACTCATGTTGCTTTAATTTACATTTTTAGAAGATGCCTCAAACCCCTCAAGCGGGTTCTTCGTGAGCGTTGACATCGATGAGTAGACTAAGGCCGGTGGTGATCTGTGCAAGAGAAGGACCATGTAGTATAGCGGGCTTACCCAAGCCTCTTTTATTTTACTAGTTATGCGTACTCGGACAAAACACTTCATTGTTGGCTTGTATGCTTGTATGACTTGTATGTGGGTCGTGTGACCCGTACTTGTGTGTATGTTATGAATGGCTCTATGAGCCTTTAAATAAAGTACTTGTGTCGTAGAGTCATGTTGTGATGCCTTGTTGTATTTGCACATATCGAGCATAATGTGTGTATGATTGAAATGCTTGGTATGTGTGGGATCTGACTATCTAGTTGTTTATCTTTAGTAGCCTCTCTTACCGGGAAATGTCTCCTAGTGTCTCCACTGAGCCTTGGTAGCTTGCTACTGCTCCGGAACACTTAGGCTGGCCGGCATGTGTCCTTCTTCGATCCGTGTACGTCCCTTTGGAAATGTCACGCATTGAGCGCCGAGTCTGTTAGCCCTTCTGCCCGGTTTACGAGTCTGCTAGCCAGTGCTACAGCCCGGAACTTACTTGCTTTGTTGACCGACACGTTCGATCTTTGGGTCATGGATGCTGTCCTGTAAGTCTGTGCCACTTTGGGTTTACGACTAGTCATGTCAGCCGGGCTCCTTTTCATATGGATGCTAGCGACACTATCATATCGTGTGCCAAAAGGCATAAGCGGTCCCGGCCAAGGTAAGGCGACACCGTTGGGATACCGTGCGTGAGGCCGCAAAGTGATATGATGTGTTCTGAGCTAGATCGATGTGACATTGAGTCGGGTCTGACAGCGAGGATGGCTTAAATAGGCGTGGCGCTGGAGTACCGTGGGCAGCGTCCACAGACGGCGCTTCAGGTGCGATCGTGGAGGAGAGGAGAGAGGTTTAGGAGGGCGGCAGCTTGCCGTATCCCGACGCCGAGGCGGCCTCGTGAGACACTGTTGGGAGGCCCGAGGTGGCCGGAGGCGGTTGGCGGCGGCTACAGTCAGGAGGCGCCTGATGGCAGCTCAGAGTGTGCAAATGGCATGCCATGGCATTTTATATGTCTTGTGGGCGCGCCACAATGTCCGATAGTGCTAGGGGTAGTAAAGAAAGGGAGGAAGCATTGGATGCCATGGAGGGCCCTTTGGAGCGAGGAGGGTGGTGAGAAAGGAGAAGAATGCTCCTGTCTAGAAGGGTAAATGGGGTGTTTCACCCTCAATCATTGAGTGAGGCAGGGGAAGAGTTCTTGGAGATAGGAGAAGACTAGGAGGAGATGTGGTAAAAGTTGAGCTCAAGGAGAATAGTGCAAGTGGTCGAAATGGTGATTTTTGAAAAGTGACAGAAGGTGTTTGATGCAAATTTGGGCAAGCAGATTAATTCCACTTGCCATGATAATTAACAGGATGGAATGGCACATAGAAGTAGGGTGTTCCACCAAGTTTGAGCTCATTTGGACAAAGTAGCCAATGTAACTTTGGTAAACCTAGAAATCAGCAGAAATGGATTTGCCAAGATTTAGTCATGCAAATCAATTTTCCTTGATGCACCACTTGGTCTAGTGTCATCATTTGATCATGCTATCATGCTCACAAAAGTTGGAATCAAGGAGAGAAAGTTTACAATGTAGAGTTGTTCAAATTTGAATCTGGTCAGAGAGGGTTTTGGGGTACTTTGGTCAAGGTAAAATTCTCTCCAACTTGTTCCATTTGGTCTAGATGCATTATTACAGCATTTTAGAATGTGCACCAAGTTTGAGAGAATTTGGACATGTTTGGCAATGTAAAGTTGCTCAAACTTCAAAATGGACAGAAATGGGTTTGAGGGGATTTCATGGGGTTATACTATTCTCCATGACATGATTCTTGTCAAGATCATCCAACATGTCATATGTGACATGCTAGAATTTTCTTAGAATTGTTGGAGAATATTTCCTTTGTAAATATTTCAAAAGCTTGAAATATCCAGAAAGGGTTTTTGAGGTATTTGACCAATATTTTGAACATGACCTTGTGTTGAAACTCTTATATATGGACAATATATGTCCTATGAGTTTCCCTAAATTTTGTCAAATATTTTTGAAGCAACAAAATAATTTTTCCCTATTAAAGACCATTTCTGGCCTTAAGAAAAAGCTTTTAAATAAAATAGGAAAATAACCTTTAAAATTATATTTTTGTGGTTTCTGGGTATCCTATATCTAATAGGAGTCAAATATATTTTTAGAAAGATTTTTACTGCCCTTAATTAAGTACTTGCAGTGCAAACCTCAATTCAGGGGTTTTTGAAAAACTAATTTTTGAAAATACTATTTTGCCAAATTATTTTTGTAAGAAAATATTTTTATGTCCTATACACATGGCATGATCATTGGTTCAAGAGATTGGACCAAGGAGATGAAGTATAGGAGTTGGAGGATTTATTTGATTTTTAGAGCACTTGCAAACAGCACACAAACATTCAATCAAAGCAAAGACAAAACACTCAAAAGTTTTTGTCAAACCACATTTTAGCATGATTTATTGACTTAAGTGTTGGCATGAAAATCGGGGTGTGTGACCTACCCCCTTACAAGAATCTCGTCCCCGAGATTCCCAGACTAGGCGCGGAAAGGAGTATGGAAACTTGGATTTGGGGTAGTCCTCACGTCCTCATATTGCTTCTGCTTCTGGGTGGTGCTCCATTGAATCCTGAAGGACGTGGTGTTGTAGCTTCATGTATGACGCTCTTCTTGATCCAGGTTGCTAATGGGTAGTTTGCGATAGGTTAGATTGGGCTAGGGGTCGATGGCTTGGTGGTCAATGCCCTCGTAGAGATCGGGCAAGTTAGGAAGTTGGAAACACTTCCGGGGTTGTGATGCATGGAAAGTGTTGTGCACATCAGGTAACTCAGGTGGCAACTCCAGCTGGTAACTGTCTTCTCTTCGTCTCGTAGTGATCTTAGAAGGGGTTGTTAAATCTTGGAGTGATCTCGAAGGGGGTCGATGAATCCTGGTGTGGGTCTCCTTGTCATGGAAATGCTTGGTTCCTTAGAGAGAAGTAGCTTGCAAATATGCCTGGTCTTCGATGCGGAGATTTACTTCTTGAAGATGGTGGTTGTTCTTCCTCCTTGGCATGGCGGTCTTGAAATGTTCCTGGACTAGCTGAACGGCTCTTCTTCTGTCTTCAGGTGGACAAGTAGGTCACCAAATGATGATGACAACTATCTTGTCTAAGCACTCCATGAATACTATGGGGTATGTAAAGTAGGCTAGGGAATTAGTGGTGGTCTTGTTGAGTGTGGGCCAAGGTGGTTCTAGATCTAGTGTCAAGGCCCTAAGGTCCTGATCCGACCATGTTGTAGCTTGGTAGGGCTTAAGGGTTTCAAGGATCTAGTGTGCGAGTGAACATTCATCATCTTATCCTTGAGCATAATTTCTGAGATGCCAATTGTTCTATCTAGTCCTTTGAACAAATAACCTTATACCACCGAAAGCATCAACTCTTTGTAGGCCAGCTCCAATCATCACTCATGTTATTCGTGTCCTCATGACTCTCGAGAGGAGGTCTAACAAAATCATATATGTCTACGATCCCCAATCTCATGTGTGCGTGGCTACCCCTAAAAGTCCATGGGTAGAGCATACAAGCTTCCAAGATGGAATAAAACAGGACAATCCAAGTGCTCAGCCTATTCTTCCAAGGTCTAAGATAAAGCACCTCTATCCTAAGGAAACACGTCGTAAGCCACTCCAAGATCTTGTTTCCTCCTATGAACCAACTCCAGCAGCCCATTAACTTCCATCAATCACTACACAATCCATTTATTTCTACAAATCCAATGTTTATGGTGTTCCACATGATCTTCTAAAGTCCTTATAATCCCCAAATACTTGAAAAGGCTATCTCTACTATAGTTAGTCCACCAATTTCCATTATCATGGTCAAGTAACCTCCAAGGTCAAGTTTATATCAACTCTGACAATTAATCCAATCTCCTAGTTTATTGTCCACCGAGAAACATGGTACCATGATCGAGATCATCAGTCTAAATCCAATTTACTCCGAACCATGTAGACATACTCAGTATCTATATACAACTAGAATCACCTACTTAAATCCAAATCTTCTTGTCCAACGAGAATCCCTACCTATTCCCCCAAGTCATTTACGTAATATCAACTGTCTCCTATCAATATCCCATGGCTAAGTTAAATCCAAATACTTACAATTATCCTACTAAATCCAATTTACTCAGGGGTAATGAAAGTTATGCTAATCTATACTCATGATCCCACCAAGTTCATCTACCAACATCAAAGCCTCATAATCCACCAAGTAGTCTCATATAATTCCTCAAGTCATTGATATAAACTCATCAAGTCATTTGTCCTCTATTCCTATATCCTCATATTGGTCCTCCCTATGGCATCGTCAGTTTTGGTGCTATCTTAGAATGATAATGTGCTCGTTCACTATGTCCACTAGTTCCATAATGAACCCAATAATAAGCAAGGCTACGAAGGCTTAACAGGTTCTCTTGCAATTCTGTGGGTTAAGCACATGGTTAAGGACTGGGGTATCTCATGAAGTCTCGAAGGGTCTAGGAATGGGTTTCTATTCTTGAGGGGCAACCATAACTCTAAGGGGCTGCACTTGGTCGAGGAGGTTGTAGCAAAAGTCTTCAGTGCTTGTTGGTCGCCGAGGTGGAATCGTTGGTGCATATTGTCTTGCTTGTCTTCAGTGGAGGAGTGAGATGAGAGGGAAAAGTAGCATAGAGGAGGGGAATGCCTAAAGGGGGTTCTATAGTGCAAGTGCAAACAATCAGGTGAAAAAGGGGCCAAACACAAACAACAAAATAAGGCAGGTGATATAGTCGCGTACTTGTTGCCTAGGGCAAAAAGGGCGACTGATATCAAAACACAAAAAAACAAGCAACACACAATCATGGTTCTACTCGAACTATCATACGGACTCGACTGCGCATAGGTGGTACACGACTCATCCTACCCTAGGGGTTCTCGGACTCAGTAGTCGTGCCTTGTGCCTCATGCAGTCTTCTGAGTTTTCCTCAGGTGTTGCTACGTCTCTTGTAGTTGTTCGATGAAACAATCCGGGTTGAGCCTGAAGATTCTTCAACAACTTCTCACTTGTTGAAGTGATGGGGTGAAGGTGGCTCCTCATAACTGGCATTGACTTGGTCTTCTATTGTCTTCTTAATCACGACGATCCCTTGTTGTCTTCTAAGCCGTCGATGGTACCAGGTAGGTAATCCTTTATGCAATGATATTATCAAGGCGTAATAGAGGTCCATCATGTCGGTTACGTTGATGACAACATCGACACCAAGAGCGGGGGATGAGGAGAACCGTTTTCCTGCTCACTATGGTGAGGCGGACCGAATGGCTAGGTTCTCATCCATCGGTGGTTGCCGATACAACAACGGTAGTGACAGGGTTACTCTGTTAGCGATGTGTACCATTATCTTGCATATTCTACGCCCTGATCATCGTAGGCTAATGTTGCATCATCTTGGGGCAGTGTCAAGGGCGTCACCATCTCCTGGGTCTTCAGCTCCTCATTCCTCGAGGATGTATCTTCTATTGGTATCGTCTTGTTGTGATGTCGCCAATCTTGTGTTCAAGAGATGTGGGTGAATGTCTGGCAAGGCATCTTCCTTCCAGATTATCCACGAGGATTACAAGGAATCCAGTGGTCAGGGGCATAAGGGTTCTAGCGACCAAAGGTTTTGAAGTGGAAGAGATCAATAAGGAAAGTATACCTTAGTTTTCGAAAAACTGCGAAGGGAAGAGAGTATAGATGGTTTTGAAAACTAGTAGTAGTTTTGGAAATAGTTTTACCCTAACTAACGACCATGCTAACTAAGGCTTCCTACAGTCAGGATGGCTCTGATACCAGCTCTGTGGGGACCCCGACACATGAGTCGAGATCACCGAATGCTGCGTGTACAAAGTGATCCCGAGATCAATGCTCACTTGAACACACGAAGCTGAATAACAAGAGTCTTACATCCATACATACCGTCTTACACAAATTATGACCATTATGGTGAGTCTTACATTGATAAAGACTTAAGGGCTGAACATCAAATGAAACACAAGCAGCGGAAATCTTAAATCGATAAGTAGAACCCATGCCATCGCCTTAACCCTACTGGGCATTACTCGTAGGAAACGTCCTAGTTCGCATGTTTGTCTCCAAAGAACTCTTCTTGAACTCCGGTTCTTCCATGCACAGTCAATTAAATAACCGTGGCAAGCCAATGAGTACTTTGAATGTACTTGCAAGCAACCCATGTTTTGGTTCAAGATACAACAATGCATGATATAGGTAAATTTTTGCAGAAAGCTAGTTTTGAGTGCAATGACATGTTCAACAACTTGTAGACATGCATCATGAGAAATCAAGTAACCATGAGAACAGGTTACAGATATCAATATAAATAGAGTTGGCACCAACCCAACATGAATAGAGTGGGCACCAACCCATCTCAATCATGTCAAGTCCCTTGACTTGACCCAAGTCATTTTATCAACAGACACACTTGGTTTGTAAACAAGTGGACGTAGCCCAAGAGCGGTTACCCAACTGTCTGTCAGGACCCCGACTCAATGTCACATCGATCTAGCCTGTAACACATCATATCACTTTGCGGCCTCACGCACGGTATCCCAACGGGTGTCGCCTTACCTTGGCCCGGGACCGTTTGCGCCTTTTGGCACACGTATATGATAGTGTCGCTAGCATCCATATGAAAAGGAGCCCGGGCTGACAAGACTAGTCGTAAACCCAAAGTGGCACAGACTTACGAGGACATGCATCCATGACCCGGCATCGAACGTGTCGGTCAACGACAAGTAAGTTCGGGCTGTAGCGCTGGGCTAGCAGGACTCGATAAACCGGGCATGGCGGGCTAACGGGACTCCGGTACTCAATGCGTGACATTTCCCGAAGGGACGTACGAGAGCGAAGAAGGACACATGCGGCCAGCCTAAGTGTTCCGGAGCGGTAGCAAGCTACCATGGCTCGGTGGAGACACTAGGAGACATTTCGGTAAGAGAGGCTACTAAAGATAAACAACTAGATAGTCGGATCCCACACATACCAAGCATTTCAATCATACACACAATATGCTCGATATGTGCAAATACAACAAGGCATCACAACATGACTCTACGACACAAGTACTTTATTTAAAGGCTCAGAGAGCCATACATATCATACACACAGGTACGGGTCACACGACCCACATACAAGTCATACAAGCATACAAGCCACAGCGGAAGTGTTTTGTCTGAGTACAGACAACTAGTAAAATAAAAGAGGCTTGGGTAAGCCTAGCTATACTACATGGTCCTTCACTTGCTCGGGATCACCACAGGGCCTTAGTCTACTCATCGATGTCAGCGTCTCACGAAGAACCCGTCGGAAGGTTTGTGGCATCTTGAAAAATGTAAATTATAGCAACATGAGTACAAAGGTACTCAAAGCAAGACTTACATCAGACCCTACATACATGCATATTATCAAAAAGGGTTGGTGGGGTTATTGCGACAAGCCAGCTTTGACTCATGGCTAAGCTATCCTCTGAGACACCAACTTGAAATAGTTTTTATTTTCGAGTCCACTACTCATCACTTCAATACACCACCGAGGATCCACCTCCGTCTTCCTACGGAAGAGCCATCCTCGGCACTCACGCTTATCTTGAGGCTTTTAAAAGTATCCATTTACTTGTCTATGAACCGTATAGGCAACCAAGTAGTCCTTTACATGACGCGCTATTGAATAGATGATGTTAACCTGCGCAGGGTGTACTTCTTCATACATGTTTCCACCACTTAGCGTCGCACACGACATGTGCTCGGCAGACTTCAGCGAGAGCCGGCGTGGGTGTAGACCACGACCCACCTAGACACTCAAGTCTCTAGTCCGGGTTTATCGCCTATTTGGGTTCCATCTATGAGGAGTTCGGCGAAGTCTCGCTCACAGCCCCAAGCGATGTGAACAAGGTTCCCGAGATACCAAGCGGGCATCTGGTACACCCGCCACGTACCTACCGCATCACAGCCCACCCCTACGGTCAGCGCTGTCCACGGCCTCGATGAGGCTACAAACACGAAACTACTTGCAACTCCGGACAGAGGACTAGGGTGCATAAGAAGTCGGCGGGGTCATATTTGAGGCCCAATGTATGGTAGTAGCTGATTCTTAAATCACACATACAGATCTCGATTAGCTTAGGGCGGCCTCAATGAAACAACCCACCATGTACTCCTACATGGCCTCTCATCGATACCTTTACCAAATCGTGTTCAACACCTTACTCTCATACCGACTCAATCATTTCACTCTAGCCATCACCCGGATGAACCGGACGACACGACTCTAAGCATAGCAGGCATAGCAAGGTAGGAACAACACAATCATATGGCTCAATCAACTCCTACACATGCTAGTGGGTTTCATCTAATTCTTGTGGCAATGACAGTCATGCAGAGGAAATGGGTTCAACTACCGCAGCACACAGCAGTTTGAATCGCGTTGTCTTAATGCGATAAACGAGAGCAGGAGCAAGAACATGGGATTTTATCGGTATGATCAAATGGTTGGTTGCTTGCTCGACGGGTCGTTACGGGTATTGCTCTTCGTCGGGGTTATCACGGTACTCCTCGAGGCGTAACTCGCCGCAGAGAACAACGATACACAAGCATTACCAAACAATATGCAACAATATGATGCATGCAATGAGACATGGCAAAATAAGTGCTTTGGGCTAATGCAACTAAGATCAGATGGGTTTGAACCAATTTGAACCAAAGATTCAAAATTCAAACTCATATATGATCATTTAAAGTGCTTAAACTTGTTCTGTGATAAACAGTGGGTTAACTTCTGTAAACATGCACGAAACCAGCACAGATGGATAGATTAGATTTTTCTGATCATTTTTCATATATAATTTGTTTCATTTGGAGTTACAGATTAATTTCTATGAATTTTTGAAGTTTGAAACATTTTCTGGAATTTCCTGTGTAAAAATAATTCCAGTAATTTAAATTAATGCGTCAGCACTGTGTCATGATGACGTCAGTGGTCAACGGGCTGGTCAGGTCAAACTGACCAGTGGGTCCCGCATGTCAGTGGGGTTAGTTTAATTAGGATTTAATTAAAACTAAACTAGGTTAATTAGCAGGGCTGGGCCCACATGTCATAGACCGGGGTCGACACAGGCCCACCGTGGTCAAAACCAGGGTCAAACCCACCGGCGTTTAGCCGCCGGCGAGCCCGACGCGGCGGCGGAAGTGGTTTTGGCCGTTCCGGCCACCAAATGGGGCGCGGAGGTCACCGGAGTGAAGCTGAGGACGAACCGCAGCTCTTGGCGGAGTCCGTTGGGCTCGGGGTGGCCGGAGTTGGCGCCGGCGGCGACTTTGGCGGCCACCGGAGCTCGGGTGAAAGCGAACTCGTGATGGGGTGTGCGGTGAGGTGCGTGGAGTGCTTGGTTAGCTCCATCGCGACGTGGTGAACGCGTTGGACACGGTGAGAAGGCCGGAGTGTGGCCGGGAGCACGCGTCGGCGGCGAGGTGCGACGGCGAGTGCGTGAGCTTCGGCGGTCGCTATGGTGCACGGAGCGAGAGGGAGAGGTAGGGAAGGTAGCTGAGCTCACAGAGCTCACGAGAGGCCACCGGCGTGGTCGGGGACGAGCTGCAGCGGCGGCGACAGCGAAGGGATCTCGGCGGTGGCGCTTCGGGCGAGCTTGGTGCGGCAGCTTCGGGGCACGCGAGCGCTCGGGGCTCGGCTAGCTCGAAGTAGTGGACGGCGGCGGAGCTCCTGGACACGGTGGCGCGGCGTGGGGTCGACGGAGAGCGCGGCTACGACGGTGGTGCGGCAGCGGTGGCGTCGGCCATGGCGTGGGGGAGCGAGGGAGGCGAGCTGGAGAGGCGAGGGGGTGTCTGGGGGGTGCGGGAGAGAGCGAGGGGGCGATCCCCGACGTGGCAAGGCGAGGGGAACGGCGAGACGGCGAGCAGGTGCGTGGCACCCATGCGGTGCTCGCCGTCGAGCACCTGCACTGCTGCTGCTGGCCGCAAGCAGCTTCATTGGCCTTGGTCTTTCGGGCTGGGCGGCCAGTGGGCTGGCTAGTGGGCGAGGCGCCGGTGAGCTTTCCTTCGCATTTTCTTTTCCTATTTTCCTGCAACTTTGTTGAGTTTTTTTAAAATACCAGAAAGGTTCTAAAATTCACCAAACTACTCCTGGTCCAATGTTGGAATATTTCCAACATGAAACATTTTAGTTTGGAGATATTTGGACATTTGAAATATTTTATAAATTTAAAATGCCCAAATTCAAATAGCTATGATTTAATTCAATGACCTTAGGATGACCTATGAAAATGTGCACCACTTTTGGCAAAGCTTCTGAACCAAGACAAAAATGATGGACATTTTAGAAGGGCATTTCAGGTTCATCGAAAATATTTTTAGTAAACCCTAGTTGTTTCAGAGGGGGCTGGGAGTTACAGCAATCCCATTTCAGGTTTCATTGAAAAAATAGACATGATGCAACACTCTAATGCATGAACTAGCTAGGGTGTGACAACTCACCCCCACTCAAAAGAATCTCGCCCCGAGATTTAGGTTCCTCCGGAAAGAGGCGGGTACTCAAGTCAAGGCGATCCTCCCTTTCCCAAGTAGCTTCCTTCTCGAATGGTGCGACCATTGAACCTTGAGAAACTTGATATTATGCCGTCGAGTGGTGCGCTCGGCTTGATCGAGATCTGAGCGGGTATTCTCGATATGTGAGGTTATCTTGAAGATCAAGCGTTTAGTGGTCCACTCCACGGATAGGATCCGAGAAGCAGCGCTGAGTTGAGAAGCGTGGAAGGCGTCGTGGACTTTGGAGAGATGCGGAGGTAGTTCAATTGGTAGGCAACTTCCCTCGTTTGGCAAGAATGCGAAAGGGTCCAATGTAGCGAGGAGCCAATTTGCCTTTGATACGAAATGATGGGTTCCCTTGGAGGAGTAACCCGAAGGTAAGCCTTCTCGTCAACCTCGTAAGTCATAGCCTTATGTTTTCGGTCATATTGACTCTTTTGGCGAGATTGGGCTGTTTTCAACTTTTCACGAGCGATGCGAACTTGCTCTTACGCTTCTGGATCATATCCGGGCCAAAGAATTGTCTTTCCCGGTTTCTGACCAGTTAAGAGGTGTTCGACACCTTCGTCCATAGAGAACTTCAAAAGGTGCTTTGCCCAAGCTAGATTGATAGCTGTTGTTATAAGCAAATTCGGCAAATGGAAGGCATTTCTCCCAATCCATTCCGAACGAGATAACGGAAGCTCGAAGCATGTCTTCTAGGATTTGGTTGACACGTTCTACTTGACCACTTGATTGAGGGTGGAAAGTGGTGCTAAAAGAAAGATGGGTTCCCATAGCGTTTTGAAAACTTTCCCAAAATCGAGAGGTGAAGAGACTTCCTCGATCCGAGTTAATTTCCAATGGAACACCATGAAGAGACACTATTCGGGAGATGTACAAGTCGGCTAGCTGGCTAGCGGTTATACTCTCGCGAACAGGTAAGAAATGGGCTACTTTGGAAAGGCGGTCGATAACAACAAAGATGGCATTATTCCCTCTCTTGGTCCTGGGAAAACCAGTGATGAAATCCATACTAATTTTATCCCATTTCCATTCAGGAATAGCTAAGGGTTGAAGGGTGCCAGCAGGCCGTTGATGCTCTGCTTTTACACGACGACAAACGTCGCAGTTAGCAACAAATTGAGCAATGTCTCTCTTCATCCTAGTCCACCAGAACCTCTGGCGTAGGTCCTGATACGTTTTAGTGCTACCGGGATGAATGGTGAGAGGAGAGTCATGAGCTTCCTTAAGGATCAACTGCCGTATGTGCTGATTCTTGGGAACCACTAGACGGTTCTCAAAATATACAACACCATGATCGTTTGTAGAGAAACATTTAGCATCTCCGCTAGCAATGTTCTCCTTAATCCGGAATATTCCTTTATCTCGTTTTTGGGCAGCGATGACTTGATCCATAAGAGTAGGTTTCGCCACCAAGGTGGAAAGGAACCCTCGAGGAACAATGTGAAGATTAAGCTTCCGAAATTCCTCGTGGAGAAATGGTTGACTTTGTTGCAACATCGATTGTTGCAATAAGATTCTGACTTAAGCGCATCAGCCATGGCGTTGGCTTTTCACGGGGTGTAAGTTATTCCTATGTCGAAATCTGAAATCAACTCAACCCAACGTCTTTGCACGAGATTCAAATCTGGTTGGGTGAATATATATTTCAGACTTTGGTGATCGGTGTAGATTTCATAGCGATTACCAAGAAGATAATGTCGCCAGGTTTTGAGTGCATAGACTACATTTGCAAGCTCTAGATCATAGTAGGGTAGTTTTCCTCATGTGGGTGTAATTGCCGTGAACCATAAGCAATTACGTGTCGATCTTGCATGAGAATACAGCCTAATCCTTGTCGCGAGGCGTCGTAATAGATAACAAAGTCCTTAGAAATCTGGTGGTACCAAAGCAGGGAGCAGAAATTAAACGTCTTTTCGGTTCTCGAAGCTGTGCTCACATTGTGGAGTCCACTCGAACCTTTTATCTTTCTTGAGGAGTTCGGTTAGAGGTTTAGCAACTTTGGAGAAGTTCTCGTGAAGCGGCGACAATAGCTCGCTAAGCCAAGGAAACTCGAACTTGCTTGACCGATTCGGTGGAGTCCAATTAAGGGCGGCTTGAACTCGCTCGGGGTTACTGACAATACCTTTACCAGAAATTACATGTCCTAGATAGGTCACTACGGTAGCCAAAATTCGCATTGAGAAAACTTGGCATAAAGGCGATGCTCTCAAGTTTCATCAACACTAGCCTTAGATGTTCGGCATGTTCTTCCTCGTTCTTGGAATAGATGAGTATGTCATCGAGGTAAACCACGACTTAATTTATCCAAATATTCCATGAAGATTGAGTTCATTAACGGGAGAAGGTGGCTGGGCGTTGGTTAGACCGAAGGACATGACGGTGTACTCGTATTGGCGTAACGAGTAACAAAGGCCGCTTTTGGGAATGTCCCGTTTGGATTTTGATTTGATAGTAGCCTAACCTCAAATCCATCTTAGAGAAGACCGAGGATCCTGCGAGTGATCATACAGATCGTTGATCCTGGGGAGCGGATACTTGTTCTTAATTGTGACCAGGTTGACGGGTCGATAATCTACAACCATCCGGTCCGTACCATCCTTCTTCTTGACGAAGAGGACGGGGCAAGCCCAAGGAGACGAGCTAGGACGAATGAAACCCTTTTTCAAGGCCTCATCGAGTTGTTTCTTAAGTTCGGCTAGTTCTAAGGGTGCCATCTTATAGGGTCTTCTAGAAATTGGGACAGTTCCTGGAATGAGATCTATCACGAATTCAACATCTCTGTCAGGTGGGACACCTGGCAATTCTTCTGGAAAGACATCCGGAAAGTCACGGACTACGGAGCGTCTTGAGGTCAGCAATGGTGGCATTAAGAGAATATAGTTGGCGCTTGGATATTCGGGTCAAGACATTGACTATCTTTCCCGAAGGGTGCGTAAGTTGAACAGTCCTAGAGAAACAATCAATCTTGGCATGATGGGCTGACATCCAGTCCATACCCAAGATGATATTTATATCCGAAGATTTGAGAGCTATCAACGACGCAAGGAAAACAAGTCTGTCGACCTGAATTTCATTTCCATGGCTTACTCTAGAGGTTTGCCATCTAGAGGCCGGGGTAGAAATTTCCATGGTGGAAGGCATGTCACAGAATGCGGTGTTATGCAAGCGAGCATAGTTTTCGGATATGAATGAATGAGATGCTCGATGTCGAAAAGAGCGGATGCCGGGTGGCAATTAACAAGAAGCGCACCGAGCACGACGTTGGGATCTTCTTGGGCCTCTTGGTTTGAGACACAATTGACATGGCCACGGGCGGTGGTGGCGGCTTGGCATAGAACACCTTTCCTGCTGGCTTGCCACGCCAACAGCTTTTGCGGGCTGGTTGGGGTTGGTGCGAGGACAATCGCGCATGTAGTGACCTGATTCACCACATTTGAAGCACGTCCACGGGGCTGGCGTGAGAGGAACATTGTTGGTTGGCCCACCATAGGGCCTAGCTGGTGCATCTTCTTTGAAGCGGGCAAGGCGCTGAAAGGATGGCCTCGGTGTGAATCTGGGTGGCAGGGCAGTGTTAGGCACCCACACACGGCGCTTCTGTGGTCCAGCACCGGATGAGGAACCCATGTCACGGCCATGCTTGCGGGTTGCTTCGAAATCAGTCTGACCAGTTTCAGCACTGATGGCTTTGTTAACAAGCTTCTGGAAAGAGGTGCACTCATGCAGACGGAGATCTCGGCGAAGTTCGGGGCTAAGTCCCTTGCGGAACCTTGCCTGTTTCTTGGCGTCAGTGGAGACCTCTTCAGTTGCATAGCGTGCGAGATTACCGAACTCTCTGCTATAGGCGTCCACGGAGAGACGACCTTGGGTGAAACTGCAGAACTCCTCACGTTTACGATCCATGAGACCCTCCGGAATGTGATGTTCACGGAAAGCCTCGCTGAAATCTGCCCAAGTAGTGACATGGCCAACTGGGCGCATAGCCATATAATTCTCCCACCAAAGACTGGCGGGACCTTCGAGATGATATGCAGCAAAGGTGACCTTATCAGCCTTAGCTACTAGTGCAGAGCGCAGCTTGTGAGTAATGCTGCGAAGCCAGTCATCAGCGTCGAGAGGCTCGACGGAGTGGTGGAAGGTAGGAGGGTGTAACTTGATGAAGTCACTGAGCGACACCAAGTTATTTCTCTGATGATGGGTTGTGTTACATTCGATACGCTCAAAGAAGCGGTTGGTCTCCGTTTGTTTCTCTCGACCTCTAGCATAACCGGCCGAGAAGGAGGGTGAGGCAGGTTTGCTTCTCCAACTCCATCGCCTTGGCCTGCTCTGGCGGAGCAGGGTTGTTCTGGTGTTAACCATCCTAGGAAAACAAGACAAGGATTTAGTCCAGGATGGCAAGATTCTGACATAGAAGTGTAGAATGTAATGGATAACTCGGAATGCGAGATGATCATCCATATGACATGGTAGATACAGAAACTGCTTCTTTATTCCATCGTCATATACACCATACAAGGTTTAGTACAAGACCAAACAGAGTACTACTACGGTGAAAGGAAGATTACATCTCATCAGAGGCACAACAAGCTCCTATACATTATTTTTCTTACACCTCCGGAACTAGTACACACTAAGTCGTATTCCACGAGTCACGCAGGACGGTGGAAATACAACTGTTACAATACTAGCGAGACTACTACTAACTCAGACGTCTCCGTAGTAGTTCTCATAGAAGTCTCCTCCGTAACCTGGGAGTTCAACGTGATCGTCCGGAAACAGGCGGTCCTGAGGAGCCTGTGGACCGTAAGGGCAAGGGTGAGGTCTTGGACCTACGAACGGTGGCAAACGTGGACCACGGGGTGGGGTGATGCCCCCCACATCACGCCAGTCCATCATATCCGGTAGAGCAGCCCTGACAGGATACAAGTCTCTCATATCCATATAACCAGCTTGAACAGCCGGTGCAAAACGAGTCAAGGTAGCCCAGTGATCAGCACGGGCATTGAAGAGCTCCATCCTCAAGGCCCGACTCTCTCGGTCCTTGTCCTCGAGCAGTTCAGCGGTAGTGCGAGTTAGAGAGTCCTCCTGACTGGAATCAGCATAGATAGCTCGAAGATAACCAAACGCTCCAGGAAGTGAACTCGGCATATACCGGAAGTCGGTGTTGCGGAGCAGCCCAGTCCTGGCTCGTATAATGGTCATCATAGAATACGCAGCATCTTGAACCGCCATATCAATAGTAACACCAAGCCCATAGGAGCTGTGAAGGGCCTCGGTGGAACCAGGATAAGAGGGAAACACCCTGACAGTGCAAAGATACTGACTTTGATTAAAGTCTCGATACTGTTCTTCAACCGTGTACTCGGGATACCAACGATATCCCGCTTCGATCATAACCCGAACTAGCATGGCTGTATGACTGGTCACCCCAATGCATCTGGTCAGACGAACCACTTGATTTTGCTCACGAGTGGCCATCTGGAAGCATAACCACAATGCAAAGACATTAGAATTTCCAACAGAATTTGGACAGCATAACGACTGTAAATGCTCAAAGGATTGAGACATTTCACAAGGAATTGCATAACCACTCCACAATTTCAAATCAAGGTTCTGGGTCCAATTAGTAGCACAACAGGATAATAAGACTGAACCAGGCTTGTAACCATCAAACCTACAAGGTACCACTGATTAGAACACGTGAGCCTAACAGAGAAAAGAGGTCCTAATCCTTAACCCCCGGTGGAAGAATGGACTGACTCAGATTCAGAATATCATGAGATAAAGGAGTAAAAAGAGCCTTACGTACCATCCCACAATCAATTCCCCTACATATAACTAAAGCATTTCTAGACTCAACATCGACCAGTTTGGCTTGGAGAACCAACAGGCAGTCCGGCTCTGATGCCAACGCTGTCAGGACCCCGACTCAATGTCACATCGATCTAGCCTGTAACACATCATATCACTTTGCGGCCTCACGCACGGTATCCCAACGGGTGTCACCTTACCTTGGCCGGGACCGTTTATGCCTTTTGGCACACGATATGATAGTGTCGCTAGCATCCATATGAAAAGGAGCCCGGTGACAAGACTAGTCGTAAACCCAAAGTGGCACAGACTTACGAGGACAGCATCCATGACCCAAAGATCGAGCGTGTCGATCAACAGCAAGTAAGTTCCGGGCTGTAGCGCTGGGCTAGCAGGACTCGATAAACCGGGCTGAAGCGGGCTAACAGACTCCGGTACTCAATGCGTGACATTTCCCGAAGGACAGACACAGAACGAAGAAGGACACATGCCGGCCAGCCTAAGTGTTCGGAGCGGTAGCAAGCTACCATGGCTCAAGTGGAGACACTAGGAGACATTTCCGTAAGAGAGGCTACTAAAGATAAACAACTAGATAGTCGATCCCACACATACCAAGCATTTCAATCATACACACAATATGCTCGATATGTGCAAATACAACAAGGCATCACAACATGACTCTCTGACACAAGTACTTTATTTAAAGGCTCAGAGAGCCATACATATCATACACACAGTGCAGGTCACACGACCCACATACAAGTCATACAAGCATACAAGCCACAGCGGAAGTGTTTTGTCCGAGTACAGACAACTAGTAAAATAAAAGAGGCTTGGGTAAGCCTAGCTATACTACATGGTCCTTCACTTGCTCGGGATCACCACAGGCCTTAGTCTACTCATCGATGTCAGCGCTCACGAAGAACCCGTCGGAAGGTTTGTGGCATCTTCTGAAAAATGTAAATTATAGCAACATGAGTACAAAGGTACTCAGCAAGACTTACATCAGACCCTACATACATGCATATTATCAAAAAGGGTTGGTGGGGTTATTGCAGCAAGCCAGCTTTGACTCATGGCTAAGCTATCCTACGAGACACCAACTTGAAATAGTTTTGCGCACTCGAGTCCACTACTCATCACTTCAATACACCACCGAGGATCCACCTCTGTCTTCCTACCGAAGAGCCATCCTCGGCACTCACGCTTATCTTGAGGCTTTTAAAAGTATCCATTTACTTGTCTATGAACTGTATAGGCAACCAAGTAGTCCTTTACCGCGGACGCGGCTATTCGAATAGATGATGTTAACCCTGCAGGGGTGTACTTCTTCATACATGTTTCCACCACTTAGCGTCTTCACACGACATGTGCTCGGCAGACTTCAAGCGAAAGCCGACGTGGGCGTAGACCACGACCCACCTAGACACTCAAGTCTCTAGTCCAGGTTTATCGCCTATTTGGGTTCCATCTATGAGGAGTTCCGGCCGAAGTCTCGCTCACAGCCCCAAACGATGTGAACAAGGTTCCCGAGATACCAAGCGGGCATCCGGTACACCCGCCACGTACCTACCGCATCACAGCCCACCCCTACGGTCGGCGCTGTCCACGGCCTCCGAGAGGCTACAAACACGAAACTACTTGCAACTCCGGACAGAGGACTAGGGTGCATAAGAAGTCGGCGGGGTCATATTTCAGGCCCAATGTATGGTAGTAGCTGATTCTTAAATCACACATACAGATCTCGATTAGCTTAAGGGCGGCCTCAATGAAACAACCCACCATGTACTCCTACATGGCCTCTCATCGATACCTTTACCAAATCGTGTTCAACACCTTACTCTCATACCGACTCAATCATTTCACTCTAGCCATCACCCGGATGAACCGGACGACACGACTCTAAGCATAGCGAGGCATAGCAAGGTAGGAACAACACAATCATATGGCTCAATCAACTCCTACACATGCTAGTGGGTTTCATCTAATTCTTGTGGCAATGACAGTCATGCAGAGGAAATGGGTTCAACTACCGCAGCACACAGCAGTTTGAATCGCGTTGTCTTAATGCGATAAACGAGAGCAGGAGCAAGAACATGGTATTTTATCGGTATGATCAAATGGTTGGTTGCTTGCCTGACGGGTCGTTGCACGGGTATTGCTCTTCGTCGGGGTTATCACGGTACTCCTCGAAGCGAGAACCGCCGCAGAGAACACTGATACACAAGCATTACCAAACAATATGCAACAATATGATGCATGCAATGAGACATGGCAAAATGAGTGCTTTGGGCTAATGCAACTAAGATTAGATGGGTTTGAACCAATTTGAACCAAAGATTCAAAATTCAAACTCATATATGATCATTTAAAGTGCTTAAACTTGTTCTGTGATAAACAGTGGGTTAACTTCTGTAAACATGCATGAAACCAGTACAGATGGATAGATTAGATTTTTCTGATCATTTTTCATATATAATTTGTTTCATTTGGAGTTACAGATTAATTTCTATGAATTTTTGAAGTTTGAAACATTTTCTGGAATTTCCTGTGTAAAAATAATTCCGATAATTTAAATTAATCGTCGACCTTTGTGTCATGATGGCGTCGGTGGTCAACGGGCTGGTCAGGTCAAACTGACCAGTGGGTCCCCATGTCGATGGGGTTAGTTTAATTAGGATTTAATTAAAACTAAACTAGGTTAATTAGCGAGGCTGGGCCCACACGTCATAGACCGTGGGGTCAACTGGGCCCACCGTGGTCAAAACCAGGTCAAACCCACGGCGTTTAGCGGCGAAGCGACGCGGGCGGCGAAGTGGTTTTGGCCGTTCCGGCCACCAAATGGGGCGCGGAGGTCACCGGAGTGAAGCTGAGGACGAACCGCAGCTCTTGGCGGAGTCCGTTGGGCTCGGGGTGGCCGGAGTTGGCGCCGGCGGCGACTTTGGCGGCCACCGGAGCTCGGGTGAAAACGAACTCGTGATGGGGTGTGCGGTGAGGTGCGTGGAGTGCTTGGTTAGCTCCATCGCGACGTGGTGAACGCGTTGACACGCGGTGAAGGCGGAGTGTGGCGGGAGCACGTCGGCGGCGAGGTCTGCGCGACGGCGAGTGCGTGAGCTTCGTCGCGGTCGCTGTGGTGCACGGGCGAGAGGAGAGGTAGGGAAGGTAGCTGAGCTCACAGAGCTCACGTAGAGGCCACCGGCGTGGTCGGGGACGAGCTGCAGCGGCGGCGACGGCGAAGGGGATCTCCGGCGGTGGCGCTTCGGGCGAGCTTGGTGCGGCGGCTTCGGGGCACGCGAGCGCTCGGGGCTCGGCTAGCTCGAAGTAGTGGACGGCGGGAGCTCACAGACACGGTGGCGCGGCGTGGGGTCGACGGAGAGGCGGCTCTGACGGTGGCCTTGGTGGCGGTGGCGTCGGCCATGGCGTGGGGGAGCGAGGGAGGCGGCTGGAGAGGCGAGGGGTGTCTGGGGTGCGGAGAGAGCGAGGGGCGATCCCGGCGTGGCAAAGCGAGGGCAGCGAGGCGGCGAGCAGGTGCATGGCACCCATGCGGTGCTTCGCCGTCGAGCACACACTACAGCTGCTGGCGGCGGCAAGCAGCTCATTTGCCGGCAGTCTTTGAGCTGGGCCGGCCAGGTGGGCTGGCTAGTGGGCCGAGGCGCCAGGTGAGCTTTCCTTTCTGTTTTTCTTTTCCTATTTTCCTGCAACTTTGTTGAGTTTTTTTAAAATACCAGAAAGGTTCTAAAATTCACCAAACTACTCCTGGTCCAATGTTGGAATATTTCCAACATGAAACATTTTAGTTTGGAGATATTTGGACATTTGAAATATTTTATAAATTTAAAATGCCCAAATTCAAATAGCTATGATTTAATTCAATGACCTTAGGATGACCTAGGAAAATGTGCACCACTTTTGGCAAAGCTTCTGAACCAAGACAAAAATGATGGACATTTTAGAAGGGCATTTCAGGTTCATCGAAAATATTTTTAGTAAACCCTAGTTGTTTCAGAGGGGGCTGGGAGTTCTGGCAATCCCATTTCAGGTTTCTGTTGAAAAAATAGACATGATGCAACACTCTAATGCATGAACTAGCTAGGGTGTGACACTGTCCTTGACCGTGGACACGGCTATTCGAATAGTTTTACACTCTGCAGAGGTTGCACACTGTACCCACAAGATCCGGGGAACTTCCGTGTCATCCACGACCCGCGGTACCTCAAGTACCCGGGGTAAGCACCCGATCACTACCTTTCCCTAGACGACACTAACAAGGAGTCCACTCGATTGGTAGTAACCCCCGTGCCTAACATTTCACATCATAAAGTTGTGGAGCCTCGCTCCCATATTCATCACATACCACAAGCACGGGGTACCAACGGTGTGTCCGGTGCTGTAAAGACAGTCATGGCCGCCCTACTTGGCACGACCCCGTCTCGAGAGAGAGCACCAACTCTCCCCCGTCACTAGTAATGCGGGCTCCAGTCTTTTATCGACCTAGGTAATCAATAATGCCCTTTCCCATATAAGGGTAGAGTGGTTGCACATGTAAGGTGGGAATAATGGTCGCAACTTCGACCAATCCGTTTTGAAAACAACACACACTTGGCTCGGTACACCACTTCGTCATCAAGTGGCTACCCAACTCATCATCTCCCCCGGGCATAAGTGGCACCCGATGGGGTTTTTGAAAAGTCCTTTGAAAATACTTAGTCTCCTTCACCATGCATATTCCTGTCCCTTTCTGCGTAGCATCTACTTTAGCATCCTATCTACTCCCACCAGCATAACCCTCATAAGAAGGTAGGGTCATGCACAATGCAAGTATTAACGAGAAAGTACGGTGGCAAACCATCAAAGTGGTTACCACCTCATCATGATTCCGTTGCAACAACAATATGGTGCTATATGACATGCATAAAAAGGGTTTCATAGACATGGTCAAAGGGCTGCTTGCCTGGTTCATCAGAGTCTTCGAGGTCTTTAAATATCTCTGGTCCAACTCCGAGCATTCCGTCTACTTCGTCAACTATCGTCGAAAGCAACCATAATAAGCAACACAATAAGGCAGGAAATAAAAGTGCTCTAAAAATATGAGTTGGACTTTTCTGGGATACCTCTGGTCATATGAGGGATGACCAAAGTTGTTTCATTAGGATTGGATAAGTGGATATCTCTGAACATTTTGATATGATGGAATCAAGGGGTTTATGGATTTGTAAGAAGTGTACAGAAATACATTTTTGAAAAATGAGCAAAGGCACCCATTTAACAAAGGATGATTTTAGAAGCATCTAGGAATTGGTTTCACTGGATTTGGAGTTCAAATGAATTCCCTATGAATTTGCAAAGTTGACAAATATGAAGAAAGGGCTCATTATATTGTGGGGCACATAAAGTATTAATAAAAATGTTCATAAACTAAGTTATGAACTTAGAATCATCTAGGAATTTGAATCATGACATTTGGATCAATTTTGAGCTCTCTGGGATTTTCTAAAGTTCATCACAGAAATGGAAAAATAGGGTTTTGATAAATATTTGTGAAGAAACTCTTTATGGAAAAATGTGCAAATTGCACCATGTGATAGATCAGGAATTTATGAACTATTAGAAATTTGAATCGTCAAATTAGAGATAATATGAATATTCTATGGATTTTAGAAGTTCACTGGAAAAAGAAAAAGGGAAAAAGGCTTTAACCTTATCTCGGCGCTATTTGGCGAGAGTTATGATTGGGCGGCCCAGCGGCTCGGCTGCACGCGTGCAGGGGCCACGCCGGAGGCGTATTCTTGATAATTCGCCTTCGCGTGAGGGAGACGGCAAAGCCAGAAGCCGTCTCCACTTAAACGGGTGGGGTCCGCCCACCGGGTCACTGACAAGCGGGCCCGGGCTCAGTTGTCTCCTACCTCCCTTCGAGCAGAGGCAGGGGAGGCGAGGCCGAGCGGCACCAGCGCTCACCCGGGCGGCACGGGCCAGCTCCGGCGGCACCCGGCACACCGGAGAACTCAGCGCGCCGCGGCGCACCCGTCCATGTGTTGCACGCCCGCGGGGGGAAGCCAGGGAAGAGGAGGCTTCGGGTGCGGCGGACCGGGGTTGACGGCGGCTTCCGCAAGGCGAGGAAGGAACAGGGAGGAGTGGAGGGAGCACGAGAGGGGATCGTGGCGACGGTGGTGGCGCTCTAGCGCGGTCCAGAGGGAAGGAGGAGGAGAGATGGGCGCGAATTTAGGCGGAGTCCGACGGCTCGGCTCCGGCCATGGTGGGTGCTGGAGGGCACGAGAGGGAGGGGGAGGCTGTCCAGGAGGTGCAAAGGAGAGAGAGGGGTCCAACTGAGGCGAGAGAGAGAATCGGGGATGGCTTAAATAGGCGTAGCCGAGGAGCACCGTGGGCAGCGTCCACGGACGCACTCGGGTGAGGTCGTGGAGGGGAGAGGAGAGAGGTTTAGGAGGGGGCCGGCAGCTTGCCTTGTCCCAGACACCGAGGCGGCCTCGTGAGACACGCTGGAGAGGCCCGAGCTGGCCGAAGGCGGTTGGCAGGGGGCGGCTACAGTGCGGGAGCGCACTATAGCATGCTCCAGAGCTTGCAAATGGCATGCCATGGCATTTTATATGTCTTGTGGGCGCGGCCACCATGTCCAGTAGTGCTAGGGGGTAGTAAAGAAAGGGGAGGAAGCATTGGATGCCATGGAGGGCCACTGGAACGAGGAGGGTGGTGAGAAAGGAGAAGAATGCTCCTGTCCAGAAGGGTAAATGGGGGTGTTTCACCCGTAATCATTGAGCTAAGGCCAGGGAAGAGTTACTGGAGATAGGAGAAGACTAGGAGGAGACGTGGTAAAAAGTTGAGCTCAAGGAGAATAGTGCAAGTGGTCGAAATGGTGATTTTTGAAAAGTGACAGAAGGTGTTTGATGCAAATTTGGGCAAGCAAATTAATTCCACTTGCCATGATAATTAACAGGATGGAATGGCACATAGAAGTAGGGTGTTCCACCAAGTTTGAGCTCATTTGGACAAAGTAGCCAATGTAACTTTGGTAAACCCTAGAAATCAGCAGAAATGGATTTGCAAAGATTTAGTCATGCAAATCAATTTTCCTTGATGCACCACTTGGTGTAGTGTCATCATTTGATCATGCTATCATGCTCACAAAAGTTGGAATCAAGGAGAGAAAGTTTCCAAAGTAGAGTTGTTCAAATTTGAATCTGGTCAGAGAGGGTTTTGGGGTACTTTGGTCAAGGTAAAATTCTCTCCAACTTGTTCCATTTGGTCTAGATGCAATATTACACCATTTTAGAATGTGCACCAAGTTGAGAGAATTTGGACATGTTTGGCAATGTAAAGTTGCTCAAACTTCAAAATGGACAGAAATGGTTTTGAGGGGATTTCATGGGGTTATACTATTCTCCATGACATGATTCTTGTCAAGATCATCCAACATGTCATATGTGACAAGCTAGAATTTTCTTAGAATTTTTGGAGAATATTTCCTTTGTAAATATTTCAAAAGCTTGAAATATCCAGAAAGGGTTTTTGAGGTATTTGACCAATATTTTGAACATGACCATGTGTTGAAACTCTTATATATGGACAATATATGTCCTATGAGTTTCCCTAAATTTTGTCAAATATTTTTGAAGCAACAAAATAATTTTTCCCTATTAAAGACCATTTCTGGCCTTAAGAAAAAGCTTTTAAATAAAATAGGAAAATAATCTTTAAAATTATATTTTTGTGTTTTCTGGGTATCCTATATCTAATAGGAGTCAAATATATTTTTGGAAAGATTTTTATTGCCCTCAATTAAGTACTTGCAGTGCAAACCTCAATTCAGGGGTTTTTGAAAAACTAATTTTTGAAAATACTATTTGGCCAAATTATTTTTGTAAGAAAATATTTTTATGTCCTATACACATGGCATGATCATTGGTTCAAGAGTTTGGAGCAAGGAGATGAAGTATAGGAGTTGGAGGATTTATTTGTTTTTTAGAGCACTTGCAAACAGCAGACAAACATTCAATCAAAGCAAAGACAAAACACTCAAAAGTTTTTGTCAAACCACATTTTAGCATGATTTATTGACTTAAGTGTTGGCATGAAAATCAGGGTGTGACACCAAGTGACACCAGGCACACGTCCACGGTAGTCTTCGGACTTGGGCTCCGGGTAGGACTTGAGGGTCTCGGAGGCGGCCAGAGGCAAGCAGTAGGTGAGGCGCATGGAGGCGGACAGAGCTGCTGGTCTTCGGCACCATGTCCACAGCGGAGATGGAGGCAAGAGGCAAGAAGACGGCGCGATCTCCAGCGAATGGCAACACGGCGGCCTGAGGGGTCACCAGCACGGGCGAAACAGCAGCAGGCAACACTGCTGTTGAGAGACGGAGGTCGGGGCCGGAGCTGAGCAACGCCAGCAGGGGCGGATGGGTGCGAGGAGGACGGGAAGAGGGGCGCTCGGCACCGGTTGGTGTGGAGCAGGGGAGGCGAAGCTCCTGCTCGGAGAGGTGCGGCGAGGGGAACCGCATGGAGGCGCGAAGGATGGCGACGGCAGCGAATCGGGTCGGAGGCGAGCATGAGATGGCATCGGGGAGGGTGCAGCTGTTGTTGGTGCCGGCTCTGACAGAGGCGACATCCGGCGGAGGAGCTGGCGAGGCGACGACGCTGGGTAGATGAGGAGGCAGGCGAGGATAAGTCGGGGAGGAGAAGGGGTGCGGGAAAGGCGGCAAGGCGGTCGGAGGGGTCGCCGGTGTGGCGGAGCTTTGCAACGGGAGAAGCATAGGGGAGGGGCGGCGCGAGGGCTCTACTCATCTCTCTCCCTGTGAGTGGCGGCGCTAGGAGGAGAACAAGGGGAGAGAGCTGGGGATCGGGAGAGTGTGGTGTGGGGCTAGGGTTAAAGGCGCGGCTGGGCCTTGGGCCAAATGAACTGCAGGGAAGCAGGCCGGCCTGGCTGCTGGGCTGCAAGGCTACTGGGTTTCTTCTCTCCCTCTCTACTATTTTCATTAACAAAGAAATAGAAGAAAGGATAGGAGAGAAGAGAAGGTTAGAGGAAGAATTTGGGCATGCGGGAAATTTTCCCGGACTCGCAAAAATATGCTTGTTCCGAGAAAATAGAAAAAGCCATGATTGAAAGATGTAAATTCAAACTCATTTGAATTTAATTCAAATGGGTTTGAACTAGGACTTGATAAAAGGAAGGTCCAAAAATGTTGAGGATTTCGGTGGGGCTCCGGAAAATGACGAAAGAATATATGGCAAGGTTGGAGACCAAGAATTAAGATAACAAAGGCATGGGGAATTATTTTGCAAGTGTGTCAAAGGTAATTCCACATCAATGGAATATTAGTTTTATAGCTCCCTAATAATATTGGGAGGATATATGTTATAAAGAGAAATCACCATGTGCATTTCCCTCGATTTAAATGGACCGAAGATCCATACGATTTTATTTAGATGAGTTTTAAAAAGGGTTGCATGATGACATGATGCAATGCAAATGATGCAAAGAGATGAGATGTATGACATGAACAAAATGCAAAACAAAGGACAAAAACCCAACCACGGAAGAAATATCATATCGCATCTCCGGAAAAGGAAAGAGTTGGAGTTACGAATATGGAAAGTTGTATCCGGGGCGTTACAACACTCCACCACTACAAGAGGATCTCGTCCCGAGATCTAGGATGGCACTGGAGAGAAACGGAAGTGGAAGCGAGGAGGTAGAACTAAGTTGCTTCTTCGACCAATGAGTGAAACCACGAACCTTGAGAGGTTGAGCAATTTAAAAGAAAGAGTACAATAGAGATGTTCGAGATTGCAAACAATCCATTAGAAAAGAGTAACAAGGAACATTACGATAAGTTGAACGTTGAAAGACATGGAAAATAAGAGCTTCACGAACGAAAAGAATATGACCACCTCGGTATAATGAGATAGCCAAGGAACAAGAATGGCAGAATTTGGACAGCACTCCGGTAGAAAAGAGAAGAAAACTTGATGAGATGAAAAGATATTGAAGAGATGATACAACACTCTGGTTAAATGGATAAGCAAGAAAAGAACACGATCCTCAAAAAGCGAGGTGATGGGTGAAGAGCACAACATCATAATGCCTCCGTAACAAAAGAATATAAGTTAGATCGTTGGGATAAAGGGACGGAGAACAAAATGACAACTTTTGCCGCAAATGAACTTGGAAAGCATCCTTGCAAAGAAGGATTGAATGGAGTTGTTGGAAAACCAACAACGAAAAGAATAAGCTTGTAGTGGGCTTATGGAAAACGTCTCAAAATTATGAGGTGAAATTCTGCCACTAACAGAAACAATAGATTGGATTGAGGTCAACAAAGAGACGAGAGACTTATTTCACCGGGAGGATAAATGAAGAACTTGGGGTCGTTGATAAGCACCACAATAGCAACATTCCATAGGGAAGGCTTTAGGTGAAACATGACACAAGATGACTCCAACGAAGAGATTGATGGATTTAAAATATCTCATTCTTGACAGCATGTGAATCATGAAACGCGAACTTAAATTGTCAAGAATGACATAACACCACCTCAAATGATAAGGTAGAACGAATTGCACTTTGGAATGCAGGAAGAAGAATATTTGAGCTCTTCCAACAAGAATCTTGACAACGCTTCGAGAATGAATTAAATCCTTGATGAACCACCATGAAGAAACTCCATGAAGAACTCCGGTAATAAAAAGATGATAGAAAGAAAGAGAGGTTGAAAACACAAGGTGAAGCCTTGCAATGATTTAAATGGAGCTTCACGATGATATAACCGAGAAAACTTGGAACTCCGGAAAAGAAAAGATGAAGCATCTCGAACCGAGAAATGAGACATGATGAATAACTCTGGAAAGAAGAAACTAGATCACTTGGGTGAAACAATAATAAGAATTATGTTATGCGTATCCTTCACCAATTTAAATTGATGACAAGCAACGGATTTGGCATACTACTTATTCTTGTTGAAAGGATTAAGAGAGATATAGCGTAAACTTGGGAAGGTCTTCACCAATCCACCGATAGGAATTGAAAAGAACGAATGAATTGATATGATAATCAAGGAAAAGTAATCTTGAACGAACCACCGTACAAATTGGAAAAGAGAGTAGCAAGGGCACAATTCACCGGGAAGAATTGGAAAACGAATGAAGATACTTGAGGGGGTTTAAATACATGAAAACGAAGAGGCCATGAATTGATTAGAGGTTATTTGAATGATGCACCGATAAGATTTGGAGAAGAGGGCTGAAAGCTGGAATGAATAATTATGAGATGATGGGCTCCAGAGAATCAAACTGAAAAGACTCCTGAATTGCTCCGGATGGATGAAAAAAATTCCCACAATCGAAAACAATTATGAGAGGATGGCATCAAACTTGAACTACGCATCTTTGGAAGAACGGGTAAGGATTTAAGAGGAACTCTTCTTCGGTCTTCAAAATTCAAGAATGATGACGAGAAACACCACCATGAATTGTTGATTTACTCCGGGAGAATTAAAAGAGGAAAGGTTGAGCCAAAGATGAAAAGAATTTGAAAACGACCTTGGAGAAGGCATGTGACTGAATTAAATGGGTTAGGGCCTTGGAAAAGACCTGTGGGTTAGGGCCCACTCAAAAGAAAACACCGTTGAACAATTTTAAAGAGAGGTTGCACCGGTTGAATTAAATGGCTTGAATGAGATAACAATCTCCAAATAGCTTGGACGGATTAAGAATGGAAACACAAATCTTCTGAGATATCTTCAACACTCTAGAACAAATGAATAGAAAGAGGTGAGTGATTGAGAGGTGCACCGGCATGAGAGAGCATTTGACACGAGGAAAGGAATATGATCAACACTGAAAGCTTGAATTGGATCCACCGGAGAAGAAAAAGAACAGAGGATGATGAACTTGAAACTCGTGAGCATCTTCACGAGGGATCACCGGATCAGAACATTGATTGAAAAGAGTGATGAGACTTCACATGAATAAATGGATACTTGATTAAGAAATCTGAGTCCTTTAAGAAAAAGGGTGGGAGGGCGGGAAAACAAAGGCAACTTGGGCACAGATGAAATGGATACCGTAGAGAAAACTTAGAATTGATCTTGCGGATGTTGAAATGATCGGATCCGCTTGAAGAGAAGCACGCTGGTTGGAAAAGAATTAACATGACGACATCGATGATCAAGAAGGATTAGTATTCACATAGCAATATGAGAACACCGGTTAGGAAAGGTATGGATTCAACACTCGACTTCGAAGCAACTCGAATACCACAAATAAAACAAAACAAAGGATTTGGCTTGCAGAATAAGCCAGAACAAATACATATGATAGAGATTTACCCAATCCCATATCATGCATCCATTCGAAAGATATCCTAGGAGCTACTTGAATTCCCACCTATAAACTCCGAAACTTTCGGTTATGCAATCGGTGTTGGGGATACAGGGAAGCAATATATCTCACCCAAACTAACAATCCCTACATCCAGCTGTATCCATCCGTCAACACATAACCAAGAAAACTCCGGAAATCGTGTACCTCAACCTTCGAAAAGCATCCGTTATACGAGCTATGGCAATACTCCCGAACTCCCCAGTACTGGGTGACGTCGAGGTTATCTCAGCAACAACTGCATAAAAGAGATTTTCGATGTCGGCAAAACTCAGGTATTCCAGAACTGCAACGATAAAATTATGACGACAACAACTCGGAGCTCAACTCCCCGGGACACTACCACAACCCCTAAATGTCAGGAGGCACCAAGAACAATGTTCTCGTCATAAGAATATCGGAACGATCCAATGATACCCACGTGATCCTAAAAAAATCGTGAAATTTGAGGAGAGGAAAGTCAAAACATCTACGTCAGGAGTCCTCACCAGAGCGACGAAGGGGGCTGAGGAGTAAAAAGAATCCTACTCTTCGATATATATAATCCTAAGACTCAAAATAGTTTTCTTCTAGACTCAACAACGGCCAACAATCAAGGGGGCTCCTATGGTCGATCGAGGCTCTGATACCAACTTCTCACGCCCAATATGCGACCCTATCCAAAAGGAACTCCAAGTTCCCACCAAGGATAGACCCGCATATTGAAACTCTTTTGCAAGGTGGATATCATTACATCAACATTACATAATAGATGGGGATACATACATAAGGCATACAATGCCACACGAATACAACATCATCTTACATAAGAGCACCATCCGACTACAGATGAAACACAAACAGAAACTCAAACGACATCCACCCTGCTAGCCTAGGCTGCCGACCTGGAACCTGTCCCCTGATCGAAGAAGAAGCAGAAGAAGAACTCCAAAACAAGCAACATCGCGCTCGCGTCACGATCATCGCATAATCTGTACCTGCAACTGTTGTTGTAGTAATCTGTGAGCCACGAGGACTCAGCAATCCCATTACCATGGGTATCAAGACTAGCAAAGCTTAATGGGAAAGGAAGGGTAAAGTGGTGAGGTTGCGAGCGACTAAGCATGATATGGTGGCTAACATACGCAAATGAGAGCGAGAAGAGAAACAAAGGAACGGTCGTGAAACTAGCAATGATCAAGAGGTGATCCGAACACCTACTTACGCCAAACATAACCCGAAACCGTGTTCACTTCCGGACCGCCGAGAAGAGACCATCACGGCTACACACGCCGTTGATGCGTTTTAATTTGGATCTGGTGTCAAGTTATCTACAACCGGACATTAACAAATTCCCATCTGCCACATAACCGCGGGCACGGCTCTTGAAAGTTTAAACCCTGCAGGGGTGTCCCAACTTAGCCCATGACAAGCTCTCGCGATCAACGAAGGAATAGACCTTCTCCCATGAAGACCCGATCAGTCTCGGAATCCTGGTTTACAAGACATTTCGACAATGGTAAAACAAGACCAGCAAGACCTCCCGGCATGCCGACATCCTGATAGTAGCTGCGCGTATCTCGTCTCAGGCCACGACCGGATGAGCAGTCCGTACAACTAAAACCAGACCTCAAGTTTCCCTGAGGGGGCGCTGCAAAGGGCTCTAGTTTGGACAAACACTTAGACAAGCATTGGCCCGGGTGGCTAAAATAAAGATGACCCTTGGGTTAATTACTCCCAAGGGAAATATAGGTGTTGATGAGGCAAATGGTAAAACCAATGTTGGGCCTTGCTGGAGGAGTTTTATTCAAAGCGAACTGTCAGGGGGGTCCCATAAATCACCCGACCACGTAAGGAACGCAAAATCCGGGAACATAACACCGGTATGACGGAAATTAGGGTGGCAAGAGTGGAACAAAACACCAGGCATAAGGCCGAGCCTTCCACCCTTTACCAAATATATAGATGCATTAATAATATAAGAGATATTGTGATATCCCAACATAACCCTGTCCACCATGGAGAAATCTTCAACTTCACCTGCAACTAGCAACGCTATAAGAGGGGTTGAGCAAAGCGGTAAAATAGCCAATCAATGGTTTGCTAGGAATGGTGTCAAAGGTTAGAGGTTCATGGCAATTTGGGAGGCTTGAAGAGCAAATGATAGGTAACGCAGCATAGCGATAGAACGAAACAACTAGCATAGCAATGATAGTAGTGAGATCCAGGGTAGCGGTCATCTAGCCTGAAATCCCGCTAGGAAGAAGAACGAGTCCATGAAGAAGACGAACGGACGTAGTCGAACGAATCCTCACAATCGCAACATTACCGGAACTAAGAAGCAACACCGGAAAGAAACAAACAACATGGTAAACACATAAGCATAATCATGGCATGATGCACGATCAAGTATGATGCATGTCTGGTTTAATGAGGCATGGCATGGCAAAGTGCAACAAACAATACTACAAGTTAAGTGGAGTTCAATATGCAATGAGTTGCATATTGACGAAACACCACATCAATTATTTAGTTCTCTCTCGATTTAGGTACACAACAATATTAAATGTTATTAAACATGGCAAGGGGTGAAGCATATGAATACTACCTATCTAGGCAAGTTTAAATGAGGCCGAAAACAACGAACAATAATTCCGGTAAAACCTCATGTCATTTAGCAATTTAATACAAACACAATTTTAAACATTTTAATTGTTTTTATCATGATGCGGATGACATATGCAAGTTTTAAGCAATTTTATGGAAATGTTGACATGAGCATGTTATGAAGCATTTATCACCGTGGCGGAACGAAAAGGGTGCCACGGCAACTACAATGGAAATGGTGCCACAGCAACATTCCGATGATCCGACAACTCATTGAGATACCGGTGCAAAGAGCAAGTGTGCGGATGTGCGAAACATGCTAAGGATGGTGGGGTGATCTCGGTTACTGGGTTCCCACGGGTCGACAGCATGGCAAACGAGGAGGAACATGCAGGGATCAATTCGGACATGGTGCAAACACGGGCATCTCATACATCAGTCATGCATTCGTTCCCCGAATGTCGTCTCGGGGTTATACCTTTGAAGCGTGCGTTCTCGGGTGGAACGAGTTCGTCGAAGGAAGTAGTGGTACACGGGCCGTAGTGGAAGTAGTCGTTCTCGCGACGGTAGTGGAAGTAGTGGTTCACGGATCGAAGAGGAAGTAGTCGTTCATGTTCCGTAGATGTTCGGCGTCGCCGGTAGTTGGTACTTGGTGAAAACCACGGGTGTCAGTAGTTGTACACGGGTCTTCGGCGTCGAGGTACTTGGCGTTCCAAAACAAAGCAACCCCAAAAGGCCTCGGGTCTTGGCGTCCTTGACGGATCCAAGTGACACCAGGCACACGTCCACGGTAGTCTTCGGACTTGGGCTACGGGTAGGACTTGAGGGTCTCGGAGGCGGCCAGAGGCAAGCAGTAGGTGAGGCGCATGGAGGCGAACAGAGCTGCTGGTCTTCGGCACCATGTCCACAGCGGAGATGGAGGCAAGAGGCAAGAAGACGGCGCGATCTCCAGCGAATGGTAACACGGCGGCCCGAGGGGTCACCAGCACGGGCGAAACAACAGCAGGCAACACTTCTGTTGAGAGACGGAGGTCGGGGCCAGAGCTGAGCAACGCCAGCAGGGGCGGATGGGTGCGAGGAGGCCGGGAAGAGCGGCGCTCGGCACCGGTTGGCACGGAGCAGGGGAGGAGGAGCACCTGCTCGGAGAGGTGCGGCGAGGGGAACCGTGTGGAGGCGCGAAGGATGGCGACGGCAGCGAATCGGGTCGGAGGCGAGCATGAGATGGCATCGGGGAGGGTGCAGCTATTGTTGCTGCCGGCTCTAACAGAGGCGACATCCGTCGGAGGAGCTGGCGAGGCGGCCACGCTGGGTAGATGAGGAGGCGGGCGAGGATAAGTCGGGGAGGAGAAGGGGTGCGGGAAAGGCGGCAAGGCGGTCGGAGGGGTCGCCGGCGTGGCGGAGCTTTGCAACGGGAGAAGCATAGGGGAAGGGCGGCGCGAGGGCTCTACTCTCTCTCTCTCCCTGTGAGTGGCGGCGCTAGGAGGAGAACGAGGGGAGAGAGCTGGTGATCGGGAGAGTGTGGTGAGGGGCTAGGGTTAAAGGCGCGGCTGGGCCTTGGGCCAAATGAACTGCAGGGAAGCAGGCCGGCCTGGCTGCTGGGCTGCAAGGCTACTGGGTTTCTTCTCTCCCTCTCTACTCTTTTCATTAACAAAGAACTAGAAGAAAGGATAGGAGAGAAGAGAAGGTTAGAGGAAGAATTTGGGCATGCGGTAAATTTTCCCGGACTCGCAAAAATATGCTTGTTCCGAGAAAATAGAAAAAGCCATGATTGAAAGATGTAAATTCAAACTCATTTGAATTTAATTCAAATGGGTTTGAACTAGGACTTGATAAAAGGGAGGTCCAAAAATGTTGAGGATTTCGCTGGGTCTCCGGAAAATGAAGAAAGAATATATGGCAAGGTTGGAGACCAAGAATTAAGATAACAAAGGCATGGGGAATTATTTTGCAAGTGTGTCAAAGGTAATTCCACATCAATGGAATATTAGTTTTATAGCTCCCTAATAATATTGGGAGGATATATGTTATAAAGAAAAATCACCATGTGCATTTCCCTCGATTTAAATGGACCGAAGATCCATACGATTTTATTTAGATGAGTTTTAAAAAGGGTTGCATGATGACATGATGCAATGCAAATGATGCAAAGAGATGAGATGTATGACATGAACAAAATGCAAAACAAAGGACAAAAACCCAACCACGGAAGAAATATCATATCGCATCTCTGGAAAAGGAAAGAGTTGGAGTTATGAATATGGAAAGTTGTATCCGGGGCGTTACACACGCGAAATCCCCCTTCTACCCCTCAGCCGGAAATGAAGCTCCACGTTGCAGTGTCAAAACCAGTGGGGGTACGCTGGTAACTTACCCTACATTTCAGAGAAGCGCGTCCCTAAGCTTGGCTCCCCTCCCTTTCCCTTCGTCCCCCCATTCGTACACCGATGCCGCCAAAATCCGCGAAACCGCACGCTCCACCATAGGCCTCCCGACCGCCGCCCAGCCGGAGACTCTTCCCCGACTACGTCATCCACCGCAACAGCTTGCCGTCCCTCATCCACTGCACCGGATGAGGATCCGTCGTCGATCTCATCGTCCCGCCGGATCAGACACCCCATCCTCCACCTCCAAGGAGCTACCCCGATGTTCGCCTCATCTATCGTGCCACCTCAATCCCCACAGCACAGTCTTGACCTGCCCCACCGGAACCGCAGGACCCTCACCAATTCCTCTGATGAAGCTAAGGCCAACTCAGTGCCACCAAGGAGGTTCTGCACTCACCGCTGCATTTTATATTTTATTCAATCTCACGGGGCTGCCAGTGCTCGATACGGAGCAGCCATGGCAGGTCTCCATCGACGGCGCCGCCGCCGACCACATCATCGATGACGTCTCTCCCCCATGTCGTTGCTTCCTTGGTTGCTACTTCCACACTGGCACTAGCTGCAGCTGCTCCAGCTCTCGCTCGTGGTGCAGCTCTGTTGTTGCTGTCCATCGTGCTACTGCACTGCTCTTGCTTTCGTTCGTGCTGCTGCTCTGCTCTTGCTCTCGCTTGTGATGCTGCTGCTGCTGCACGACCTCTGGCAGCTACAGGAGTTCCTGCTTTAGCACTCGCTCACGTTGCTACTGCATGACTTGCTCTCTGCTAGTGCATTCTCTGCTCGAGCGTCTGCTGATTTAGATCACTGCTTCTCTGCTACTAGTGCTCGAACAGGCTTACAATAGTAGTTACAACATCTGTCAGAGTGAATAGTACTTACAACATCTGTCAAAGCAGCCGTGGCGCGGCTGATGCGTTTTACATCTAGCACTTTTTGGTGATGTATTTTACATCATCTATTGCAGATGATATTAGAGTCCTACTTTAGATTAACGTTGTCTGTGTTGTCCTGCTTCAGCCTCGCCGCCGTACACCTCACTGGAGCTGCTCCAACGACGGAAACGTCCATCATAGCGGAGCAGTACCGTCGACGCCGTTTCCAGAGGCCTCGGATCTTCTTCCCCGCCTCCGAAAGTAACACCAGCATCACCATCCTCCACGTCCAACCCAATGATGCTGAGGCCCACAAGGCTATGCCAAAGAGGTTGTACACTCGTCGCATCACTTTCTTACTCTCCATTCATGTCGATCCCTCAGGGATCCTTTGCTATGGAACTATTATTCGTGCATTTCGTTAGAAGGAGTGGAGCAAAGCAAAACTGGAGGATTTTTTTCCCTTGGTGTCTCTTTTGAAGAAAAAACCTAGGAATTTTAATATTCACTTGGACGTCCTTTTCAAATTAATATGCATGAAGAACAGAACTAATTGCATTACTGGCATAATAAGATTCTTATTTTTTTTTATTTTCACGTGGTTTGACTTTAATTTGACCACGTTTCTCCATTCATGTGTTCTTCCAATTCATGTGAACCAAACACCCAGGTTGACTGAAATCCTATGTTTCCAAATGCTCTGTTTTGCACATGCATTCCTATCCTATTCCTGTGTTTTCCTGTCCCGGCGTTTATAGAACCCTCCAATTCTAAGGAGCCCTTACATATTTACTTCATTTTCAGATATGCGTGAAACAAAACTCTGTTTGTTATGTCCTGCTCCTGCCGTGCCGTCATCCCACCCACCTGAGGTGCACCATCGACAGAAGCATTCACTTCAGTAGAGATCCCCCTTCAGACATTCTTTCGCCACCTCAGATCATCTTCCCCATTGTCGGGAGCCACGCCAACTGCATTACCATCATTGACTGAGCAGATGAACCTGAGGACTACACAGTTCTGGAAGGGAGGTCGCAGTCTTTTGTGTTTGCTTACATTATACATCGATTAATATTACCTACTATTTTATCGTTCAAACTTGAGTTCTAAAATGCCCGTGGGACTCATATCGAGGCAGCAACGAATAGTATATATCTACTATCTGGTTCATCTAGGGTCTTCTATGTGGTTCATGTTGGGTGGGCAACAAACAATTGATGATCCATTGTCTATCTATTTAAATTGAAGCTATAATCTACCTACTATCATTAGTTTTGGATCCATCCACTCGTTTGCTACCATCATTCTTAATTTTTGCATGCACCCCTTAGGCCTTACAAATCTAAATATTTTTTTATTATGCATGTCAGATATTGTACACAATCATACTGAACATGTAGAGAAAAAGAGAACACCGTTGCGTGGGAACATAATGTCATGAAGACGCCGCTCCATGGTGGGCGAAGTGGGCCCCCTCTTGCATTTCCAGATTGTATTCCAGAGGAAGATAACTGTTCAGATGGGGATTCAGAAGGAGCTGACCACGCCTATTTACCACCTGAGGTGTTTGCTCTAACCTGTCATGCGGATGTTGGTCATATCATGCATATGGCGCCTTGCATTGCTTACATTATACATCTTATATGTCAGCAACTTAGTTTAGATTTTCTTTGTGTGAATGCCACCTGTTTGGTTTTTATATCATACTCCCACCATTCCTAAATATTTTTCTTTTTAGAGATTTCAATTGACTACATATGGAACAAAATGAGTGAATCTACACTCTAAAATATGTCTATATACATCCATATATGGTAGTCCAATTGAAATCTCTAAAAAGAAAAATATTTAGGAACCGGAGGGAATATATGGGAATTATGCAATGCCATCTTCTTTAGCCAGGCATCATATACGTGAATCATGCAATGCCTTCCTGTTTAGCTAGTCATCGTATATGTGAATTGTATCGTGCCATATTTTTTCCATCATGTATTCCATTTGTTAACAATGTTTATACATTCATCTACTCTTCCTGTGCATTAGCCATTTGAGTCGTTCATGGGAATATCTGGAGTGAAAACAAGGTCTTCGACCGATCATGCTACCGTCGATGCAGATTTCTTCGGTTACGATAGCTCCTCGAGGAGGATTCAGAGACAGTGACCAACAGATTCCCGAGGTGCTTGCTCTAACTTGGCTGGGTTATATTGCTCATATCATGCATATGGTGTCTTGCATTGCCATGCCATCTGCTTAGATTAGACAGGCTTTGTGTGAATACCTCATGTTTGCTTTCTATATCATATATGTAAATTATGCAATGCCATGTTTTTCAGCCAGTTATCATATATGTGAATTATGCACCGCCATATAGCCAGGCATCATATATGTGAATTATCTCATGCCATCTTTTTTTTTCATTACGTATTCCATTTGTCGACAATCAGTGTATATTGAACTACTCTTCATGTGTATCAGCCATTTGAGTCGGTTATGGAAAAAACTGGAGTGAAAACTGTTGGGGAACGTTGCAGAAAATTAAAAAATTTCCTACGGTTTCACCAAGATCCATCTATGAGTTCATCTAAGCAACGAGTCAAGGGAGTGAGTTTGCATCTACATACCACTTGTAGATCGCGTGCGGAAGCTTGCAAGGGGATGGTGATGATGGAGTCGTACTCGACGTGATTCAGATCACCGATGTCCAAGTGCTGAACGGACAGCACCTCCGTGTTCAACACACGTACGGTACGGGAGACGTCTCCTCCTTCTTGATCCAGCAAGGGGAAGGAGAGGTTGATGATGATCCAGCAAAGACGACGGCGTGGTGGTGGATGCAGCAGAACTCCAGCAGGGCTTCGCCAAGCGACTACGGGAGGAGGACGAGGTGTAGCAGGGGGTGGGAGGCGCCAAAACAAATGGGTGTGGCTGCCCTCCCCCCTGCCCTCCTTTATATAGGCCCCCAAGGGGGGGGCGCCGGCCTTGGGAGATTGGATTTCCCAAGGGGCGGCGGCCAATGGGGGAGGTGTGCCCCCCCACCCTAGGGTTTCAACCCTAGGCGCAGGGGGTGGGCCTAGGGGGGCGCACCAGCCCACTATGGGCTGGCTCCCCTCCCACGTCAGCCCATGGGGCCCTCCGGGATGGGTGGACCCACCCGGTGGACCCCCGGGACCCTTCCGGTGGTCCCGATACATTACCGGGTGACCCCGAAACTTTCCCGATGGCCGAAATACCACTTCCTATATATTATTCTTTACCTCCGGACCATTCCGAAACTCCTCGTGACGTCCGGGATCTCATCCGGGACTCCTAACAACATTCGGTATGCTGCATACTCATATTCATACAACCCTAGCGTCACCGAACCTTAAGTGTGTAGACCCTACGGGTTCGGGAGACACGCAGACATGACCGAGACGACTCTCGGGCAATAACCAACAGCGGATCTGGATACCCATGTTGGCTCCTACATGCTCCTCGATGATTTCATCGGTTGAACCACGATGTCGAGGATTCGATCAAATCCGTATACAATTCCTTCGTCAATCGATGCGTTATTTGCCCGAGACTCGATCGCCGGTATCCCAATACCTTGTTCAGTCTCGTTATCGCAAGTCACTTTACTCGCACCGTAATGCATGATCCCGTACAACACCTTTGTCACCTTGAGCTCATTATGATGATGCATTACCGAGTGGGCCCGAGATACCTCTCCATCATACGGAGTGACAAATCCCAGCCTCGATCCGTGTCAACCCAATGAGACACTTTCGGAGATACCGTAATGCACCTTTATAGTCACCCGCCACGTTGTGACGCTTGATACACCCAAGGCACTCCTACGGTATCCGGAGTTACACAATCTCATGGTCGAAGGAAGAGATACTTGACATTGGAAAAGCTCTAGCAAACGAACTACACGATCTTTATGCTATGCTTAGGATTGTCTTGTCCATCACATCATTCTCCTAATGATGTGATCCCGTTATCAACGACATCCAATGTCCATAGTCAGAAACCATGACTATCTGCTGATCACAACGAGCTAGTCAACTAGAGGCTCACTAGGGACATATTGTGGTCTAAGTGTTCACACGTGTATTACGATTTCCGGATAATACGCTTATAGCATGAACAAAAGACAATTATCATGAACAATGAAATATAATAATACTTTTATTATTGCCTCTAGGGCATATTTCCAACAGTCTCCCACTTGCACTAGAGTCACCAATCTAGTTACATTGTGATGAATCGAACACCCATAGAGTTCGGTGTTGATCATGTTTTGCTCATGAGAGAGGTTTAGTCAACGGATCTGCGACATTCAGATCCATATGTACTTTGCAAATATCTATGTCTCCATCTTGAACATTTTCACGGATGGAGTTGAAACGACGCTTGATGTGCTGTTCTTCTTGTGAAACCAGGCTCCTTGGCTAGGGCAATAGCTCCAGTGTTGTCACGAAGAGTTTGATCGGCCCCGACGCATTGGGTATGACTCCTAGGTCGGTGATGAACTCCTTCACCCAAATGGCTTCATGCGCTGCCTCCGAGGCTGCCATGTACTCGCTTCACACGTAGATCCCGCCATGACGCTCGCTTGCGGTTGCACCAGCCATCGCTTCCACCATTCAACATATACACGATCCGGTTTGTGACTTAGAGTCATCCAGATCTGAGTCGGCTAGCGCCGACGTAACCCTTACGACGAGCTCTTCGTCTCCTCCATAAACGAGAAACATGTCCTTTGTCCTTTTCGGTACTTCAGATATTCTTGACCGCTGTCCAGTGTTCCTTGCGGGATTACTTTGGTATCTCGCTACCAAACTTACGGCAAGGTTTACATCAGGTCCGGTACACAAGATGGCATACATAATAGATCCTATGGTGAAGCATAGGGATGACACTCATCTCTTCTTTATCTTTTGTCGTGGTGGGTGATCGAGCCGAGCTCAATCTCACACCTTGTAACATAGGTAAGAACCCTTTTGGACTGATCCATTTTGAACCTCTTCAAAATCTTATCAAGGTATGTGCTTTGTGAAAGACCTATGAGGCGCCTCGATCTATCTCTATAGATTTTGATGCCTAATATATAAGCAGCTTCTCCAAGGTCCTTCATTGAAAAACACTTATTCAAGTAGGCCTTAATGATGTCCGAAGTTTTATATCATTTCCCATCAAGAGTATGTCATCTACATATAATATGAGAAATGCTACAGAGCTCCCACTCACTTTCTTGTAAACGCAGCTTCTCCATAAGTCTCAAGATAAACCCAAACGCTTTGATCATCTCGATCAAAGTGAATGTTCCAACTCCGAGATGCTTGCACCAGCCCATAAATGGATCATTGGAGCTTGCATACTTTATTAGCGTTCTTAGGATCGACAAAACCTTCCGCTGCATCATATACAGCTCTTCCTTAAGATGTCCGTTAAGGAATGCCGCTTTGACGCCCATCCGCCATATCTCATAATCATAGTATGCGCAATTGCTAACATGATTCGGATGGACTTTAGCTTCGCCACGGAGAGAATGTCTCGTCATAGTCAATCCCTTGAACTTGTCGATAACCCTTAGCGACAAGTCGAGCTTTATAGATGGTAACATTACCATCCGCGTCCGTCTTCTTCTTAAAAATCCATTTGTTTTCTATCGCCGTCGATCATCGGGCAAGTCTGTCAAAGTCCATACTTTTTTTCATACATGGATTCTATCTCGGATTTCATGGATTCAAGCCATTTGTTGGAATCGGGCCCGCCATCGCTTCTTCATAGTTCAAGGTTCACCATTGTCTAACAACATGATTTCCGGGACGGGTTGCCGCACCACTTTGGTGCGGAACGTGTCCTTGTGGACCCACGGTTCAAGAGCAACTTGATCCAAGTACCTTGATCATCATCATTGGTTTCCTCTTCGTTGGTGTGGGCATCACAGAACGGTTTCTGTGCTGCACCACTTTCCCGTTCGAGAGATAGTACTTCATCGAGTTCTACTTTCCTCCCACTTCTTTCGAGCGAAACTCTTTTTCCAGAAAGCATCCGTTCTTGGCAACAAAGATCTTGCCCTTGGATCTTAAGTAGAAGGTATACCCGACAGTTTCCTTAGGGTATCCTATGAAGACGATTTTTCCGACTTGGGTTCGAGCTTTTCGGGTTGAAGTTTCTTGACATAAGCATCGCATCCCCAAACTTTTAGAAACGACATACTTAGGTTTCTTCCCAAACCATAATTCATACAAAGGTCGCCTCAACGGATTTAGACGGTGCCCTATTTAAAGTGAATGTAGCTGTCTCTAGAGCGTATCCCCAAAATGATAGCGGTAAATCGGTAAGAGACATCATAGACCGCACCATATCCAATAGAGTGCGACACGACGTCGACGACACCTTTACACCGAGGTGTTCCAGCGGCGTGAGTTGTGAAACAATTCCACATTTCCTTAAGTGTGTACCAAATTCATGACTTAAGTATTCACCTCCACGATCCGATCAGAGGAACTTTATCTTTCGGTCACGTTGATTCTCAACCTCATTCTGAAATTCCTTGAACTTTTCAAAGGTCTCAGACTTGTGTTTCATTAAGTAGACATACCCATATCTACTCAAGTCATCGGAGAGTGAGAACATAACGATATCCTCCATGAGCCTCAACGCCATTGGACCGCACACATTGGTATGTATGATTTCCAACAAGTTGGTTGCTCGCCCATTGTTCCGAGAACGGAGTCTTGGTCATTTTGCCCATGAGGCATGGTTCGCATGTGTCAAACGATTCATAATCAAGAGACTCTAAAATTCCATCAAGATGGAGCTTCTTCATGCTCTTGACACCAATGTGACCAAGGCGGCGATGCCACAAGTATGTGGGACTATCGTTATCAACTTTACATCTTTTGGCATCCACACTATGAACATGTGTAATATTACGCCGGATTCATTAAGAATAAACCATTGACCATCGGAGCATGACCATAAAACATATCTCTCATATAAATCGAACAACCATTATTCTCGGACTTAAATGAGTAGCCATCTCAGATTAAACGAGATCCAGATACAATGTTCATGCTCAAACTTGGCACTAAATAACAATTATTAAGGTTCAAAACTAATCCCAGAGATAAATGTAGAGGCAGCGTGTCGACGGCGATCACATCGACTCGAACCATTCCCGACGCCAAGATCGTCACCTCGCCCTTCACCGGTCTCGCTTATTCCGCAGCTCCTGCTGTGAGTTACAAATATGAGCAACGACACCGTATCAAATACCCGGGAGTTACTACGAGTACTGTAAGGTACACATCAATTACATGTATATCAAATATACCTTTGGTGTTGCCGGCCTTCTTATCCGCTAAGTATTTGGGGCGTTCCGCTCAAAGGACCCTTCCCTTGCAATAAAAGCACTCACCTCGTGCTTGGGTCCATTCTTTGACTTCTTCCCGAATCGGCTTACGGGCGCGCAACATCTTTGCCGTCCTTCTTGAAGTTCTTCTTACCCTTGCCCTTCTTGAACTTAGTGGTCTTATTGACCATCAACACTTGACGTTCTTTCTTGATTTCAGCCTCTGCTGACTTTAGCATCGAGAACACTTCAGGAATGGTCTTCACCATCCCCTGCATGTTGTAGTTCATCACAAAGCTCTTATAGCTTGGTGGGAGCGACTGGAGGATTCTGTCAATGACCGCCTCATCTGGGAGGTTAATGTTTAGCTGGGTCATACGGTTGTCCAACCCAGACATCTTGAGTATGTGCTCACTGACAGATCTGTTTTCCTCCATCTTACAACTGTAGAACTTGTCGGAGACATCATATCTCTCGACCCGGGCATGAGCTTGGAAAACTAGTTTCAGCTCTTCGAACATCTCATATGCTCCGTGATGCTCAAAACGCTTTTGGAGCCCCGGTTCTAAGTGTAAAGCATGCCGACCGAACGAGGGAGTAATCATCAAGACGAGTTTGCTGCCGCTCATAACGCCTTGGTTCTCTAGGACGGAGTGTCACCTAGCGGTCCTTCTAGGACATATTGCTTCTCGGCAGCTATGAGGATGATCCTCGTGTTCCGGACCCAATCAGATAGTTGCTGCCATCATCTTTCAGCTTGGTTTTCTCTAGGAACGCGTTGAAGTTCATGTTGACATGAGCATTGGCCATTTGATCTACAAGACATATTTGCAAAGGTTTTAGAATAAGTTCATGATAATTAAGTTCTAATCAAATTATGAACTCCCACTCAGATTAGACATCCCTCTAGTCATCTAAGTATTACACGATCTGAGTCGACTAGCCCATGTCCGATCATCACGTGAGACGGACTAGTCATCGTCGGTGAACATCTTCATGTTGATCGTATCTTACATACGACTCGTGTTCGACCTTTCGGTCTCCGTGTTCCGAGGCCATGTCTGCACATGCTAGGCTCGTCAAGTTAACCCTAAGTGTTTTTGTTGTGTAAAATTGTCTTACACCCGTTGTATGTGAACGTAAGGATCTATCACACCTGATCATCACGTGGTGGTTCGAAACGACGAACTGTAGCAACGGTGCACAGTTAGGGGAGAACACTTCTTGAAATTTTGTAAGGGATCATCTTATTTACTACCGTCGTCCTAAGTAAACAAGATGCATAAACATAATAAACATCACATGCAATTATATAGTTGTGACATGATATGGCCAATATCATATAGCTCCATTGATCTCCATCTTCGGGGCTCCATGATCATCTTGTCACCGCTTGACACCATGATCTCCATCATCGTGTCTTCATGAAGTTGTCACGCCAACGACTACTTCTACTTCTATGGCTAACGCGTTTAGCAATAAAGTAAAGTAGTTTACATGGCGCTCTTCAATGACACGCAGGTCATACAAAAATAAAGACAACTCCTATGGCTCTCGCCGGTTGTCATACTCATCGACATGCAAGTCGTGAATCCTATTACAAGAACATGATCTCATACATCACAATTCATCATTCATCACAACTTCTGGCCATATCACATCACATGATCAACCGCTGCAATTGGGTTCTAGCAAGAACGTTTTCTTACCTACGAATAACTACAACGTGATTTTGTCAACTTCTATTTACCCTTCATAAGGACCCTTTTCATCGATTCCGCTTCAACTAAAGTGGGAGAGACAGACACCCGCCAGCCACCTTATGCAACTAGTGCATGTCAATCGGTGGAACCGGTCTGCAGTAAGCGTACGTGTAAGGTTGGTCTGGGCCGCTTCATCCCACAATACCGCTGAAGCAAGAAAAGACTAGTAGTGGCAAGCAAGTTGACAAGATCCACGCCCACAACAAAATTGTGTTCTACTCGTGCATTAGGGAACTACGCATAGACCTAGCTCTGATACCACTGTTGGGGAACGTTGCAGAAAATTAAAAAATTTCCTACGGTTTCACCAAGATCCATCTATGAGTTCATCTAAGCAACGAGTAAAGGGAGTGACTTTGCATCTACATACCACTTGTACTCGACGTGATTCAGATCACCAATCTCCAAGTGCTGAACGGACAGCACCTCCGCGTTCAACACACGTACGGGATGGGAGACGTCTCCTCCTTCTTGATCCAGCAAGGGGGAAGGAGAGGTTGATGATGATCCAGCAGCACGACGGCGTGGTGGTGGATGCAGCAGAACTCCAGCATGGCTTCGCCAAGCGACTACGGGAGGAGGACGAGGTGTAGCAGGGGGAGGGAGGCGCCAAAACAAATGGGTGTGGCTGCCCTCCCCCCTGCCCTCCTTTATATAGGCCCCCAAGGGGGGGCACCGGCCCTGGGAGATTGGATCTCCCAAGGGGCGGCGGCCAAGGGGGGAGGAGTGCCACCCAAGGCATGCGGTGCGCCCCCCCCCCCCACCCTAGGGTTTCATCCCTAGGCGCAGGGGGTGGGCCTAGGGGCGTGCACCAGCCCACTATGGGCTGGCTCCCCTCCCACGTCAGCCCATGGGGCCCTCCAGGATGGGTGGCCCCACCTGGTGGACCCCCGGGATCCTTCCGGTGGTCCCGGTACAATACCGGGTGACCCCGAAACTTTCCCGATGGCCGAAATACCACTTCCTATATATTATTCTTTACCTCCAGACCATTCCGAAACTCCTCGTGAAGTCCGGGATCTCATCTGGGACTCTGAAAAACATTTGGTATGCTTCATACTCATATTCATACAACCCTAGCATCACCGAACCTTAAGTGTGTAGACCCTACGCATTCGGGAGACACGCAGACATGACCGAGATGACTCTCGGGCAATAACCAACAGCGGGATCTGGATACCCATGTTGGCTCCCACATTCTCCTCGATGATTTCATCGGTTGAACCACGATGCCAAGGATTCGATCAAATCCCGTATACAATTCCCTTTGTCAATCGGTACGTTACTTGCCCGAGACTCGATCGTCGGTATCCCAATACCTTGTTTAGTCTCGTTACCGGCAAGTCACTTTACTCGTACCGTAATGCATGATCCCGTGGCCAACACCTTGTTCACCTTGAGCTCATTATGATGATGCATTACCGAGTGGGCCCAGAGATACCTCTCCGTCATACGGAGTGACAAATCCGAGCCTCGATCCGTGTCAACCCAATGACACTTTCGAGATACCGTAATGCACATTTATAGTCACCCGATTACGTTGTGACGTTTGATACACCCAAGGCACTCCTACGGTATCCGGAGTTACACGATCTCATGGTCGAAGGAAGAGATACTTGACATTGGAAAAGCTCTAGCAAACTAACTACACGATCTTTATGCTATGCTTAGGATTGTCTTGTCCATCACATCATTCTCCTAATGATGTGATCCCGTTATCAACGACATCCAATGTCCATAGTCAGGAAACCATGACTATCTGTTGATCACAACGAGCTAGTCAACTAGAGGCTCACTAGGGACATATTGTGGTCTAAGTGTTCACACGTGTATTACGATTTCCGGATAATACAGTTATAGCATGAACAAAAGACAATTATCATGAACAATGAAATATAATAATACTTTTATTATTGCCTCTAGGGCATATTTCCAACAAAAACAAGGTCTTCAGAGAAGGCAATGGTACCTATTGAAGCATATATCTCGATGGTTACAGGGAGCTCCTCAGAGGAGGATTCAGACACAGATGAGAAGTCCTATATCCCACCTGAGGTGTATGCTCTAAGTTGCAATGTTTATATTTCTCATGTTTATATTTCTCATATGATGCATATGGGGTCTTGCATTGCTTAGTTTAGACATCATATGCACAATATTGAATTCCATCTGCTAGGTTTAGATATCATACATGCGAGTGCCAGCTGCTTAGTATATGAATCAATTATGTCAGTTATATCATGCCATCCTGTATAGTTAGACAACATGTTTGTGAATTATTTCATCCCAACTTATTTAGAATGACATCATATAGTTTTGTCATGTCATCCTGTTTAGATACTTATCATATGTTGAATTATGCCATTATATCTTGTTAAGTTATCCATCATATATTTGAAATTGTGTCATGCTATCCTGTTTAGTTAGGCATCATATATGTGAAATTGTGTCATGCTGTCTTGTTTGGTTAGACAACATATATGTAAATTACCACATCTGTCTATCATACAATGTTTGTACGTTCAATTTCTTTTCTTGTTTATCAGCCATTTGAATTGTAGGGGGTGATGGAAGTATCTAAGGGAGCAAAAACCCGCTCTTCACAAAAGACAGTGCTACCCGTCGATGTAGATAGAACCATAGTTGTACTGGCCCACAAACTAGCCCCACCACACACAATCGAGACTCTTCCAGATTGCACACTTACACCGTTGGGCAGAGAACCAGCTACAACCCTTCTAACAGCAACCCCAGCGGATAGTAACCCACTTCTAGTTGACAAAGCACCATGTCCACCATAGAGTACCCCCACACGAGCAGTTTGTAAAGCTACTGTAGTGCCCAAAGCACGAAGACCACAACAGCTAACCCAAACTCCACGTTTAAAGCCGAAGAGCAACTGTTCTCAGGTCAGATTCCGTAGCTATGTTCCATACTCCTTTTGCTGTTGCATCACTGTATTTACTCATACCAACTACTTCCGAATTGGAAGGATCCAATTGAAACTCCAATGGCGCAACATGTATGTTTTAAACCTATTTCTTTAACTGGATTGTTATTCTAACTTCTTGCTCTATGTTGATTTCAGTTTAAGTTGTATAAACAGTTATGTTCTCATGTGATGCACAATACAAGTGTTGCCAATGTTGTGTAGTTTCTAACACTTATATTCTGTCTATGCTGTTGTGTCTTAAAAATATATGAGTTCAACTGTGTCTCTATCTTCATTAGGCAACATAAACTAGAACGATATGGACAGTATAGTGACCATAGTACATAGATATATGTTTGGTTCATGTTGTTATCCTGTCCACCTTACTACTGAACCGGTTTACCAAAATGAGTTTCGTATACTACAAGCTAAACCTGTGATGTGTCTGCTTGTTGCTCTTGTAGTATGCAAACATAATATTGGAGAAGAGCACCCCACTATGCAATGGTAGAGAAAGTAATGCAGATAAGGTTCAAGATAGTGAGACAACCCTGTTGGTCTCCAAGAAAGGTGATAAAAATGATCTTTTAGACAGTGAGAAAACCCCATAGTCCTCCATTGATGTAGTGTTCGAATTACTGGCCAGTACCGCTGGCACAAGCTCTTCGAACTCGCTGCCGGAATCACTTCGGCTTCTTCAGTCTCAGCTACAAGCTGAAAGGCATCAGTCAACTGTGCTGCGGCAAGAAGCCGAAGGACTAAGGAAGTCCCTGCAGAATACAGATGCGTACTTTCTTGTGCAACATCAAGCGCTGGAGGATTTAAGCGCCAAACAAGAGAAAGTTAATAACTTGCAAAGCATCTTGCTAGCATTATGGGTACCCAGGATATTGTTTCCTGAGCTCTTCCGAAGTGGTCTTAGTTCTGAACTTGTTTTGCTGCGTCGTTTATATGTTGCTTTGTTCCCTATATTTGCACTGGTGGTGAACTTTGTTGCCCAGTGGATGTAGTATGTGTAATAGCCGTGATAGCCTAGCATAAGTTGCTTGCTTATTTATTTCCTTGTTGTCTTGTTTATTTGTTTGCTTGTAGTCAGTGCAGTTCTTTTTCTGTGGTTTTCTAGTGACCGCAATAACCTATTTTTTAAAACTAGGCCACAATAACCATGGGCTACATATTTACAGTAGTGCACTGGGCCTCCTACCGGCCGTAGAAACAATGTGCCTTCTATGGGCTGTAGAAACAATGGGCCTTATACGGGCCGTAGACACAATTGGCCTTCTACGGGCTGTATCATCAATGGCCCTTATATGGGCCATATGATCGATCGGCCAAACATGGGCCAATAACAGACCACATTATAGCCGTAAACAGGCTAGAGTTGGAATCATCCGTTCACGGGCCGACCATAATGGGCCGTAGTTAATAGGCCGTATTTGATGACACTATGAAAACAACCCAATGTATTAACGGGCCACAAACAGGCCGACTGTAACAACGGGCTGAATTTGGCCCACAAGCAGAAAATGACAGTAACGGGCCGTAAGTAACCGAATGCTGGAAATGAGCCCATGAATAAATGGGCCCTAAGAAGGCCGAAAGATAACATGGGCTGGAAACGGCCCAATGGAATAATGGGTCGTTAATGGGTATAAAGTGATACAAAGGGCCTCATATGGGCCAAAAGACATCATGGGCCATACATGGGCCGGAAGTTAAAACAGGCTGGAATCATATTGGACGTCCCAGATGACGCTACTGGGCCTAATTCGGATAGGCCGTAACCGTCGCTATGTTAGCGGGCTGTAAATGGGCTATATGCGAACAAGCCGTTAATAGGCTTTCCGTGGGACGACCGGCCACCTTCTAACCAAGTCAAATGGGCTGGCCTTTTCACAGGAATGGGCCTCTATTGGGCCATGCCACATATTGACGTATCATAGGCACCTTCGGTCCAATGAGTGGATGACATCTGTCACAATGGTGAGATGACACGTGTTTACTCCAGCCAATGATGATTTTACACGTGGAAAATCCCCATTGGTCGGGGCTGTTAACGGGTTATCGGATCCAAAACCGTACCCGATAGCTTAATGGTGTTCCGTTACGGTGGATGCCATGTGTCAGTCACCCTTGACGAAAGCACTTCTATGACGCGCGAATTATCGTCATGGAAGTGGCCACTTCAGTGATGATAATTTTGGTAATGTTATGGAACACTTCTACGACAGCACAGGTATGACTATCTTGATTCTGTCATAAAATCGTCATGGATGTACATGCATGAGACAAAATGTGACCTACTGTGACAAATACGTATCATCACGGAAGTGTATTTTTTTGTAGTGGACGCGGAGGCGATTTTTGATGACCCGAGAAGTCATTGTCGGCCCAACGGCCGAACGGGCGGTCATAGTAAAGCCGCCCAGCCGGAGGGTTTGGCCTGAGGCCAGGGCTCCCTCGGAGGTGATATTATCCTTGATAACAAGGCGAGCCATCTATCCTATCTTCGATGTCACAACGGAACTCTCAATGAAAGCACCAATGTCGGTGTCAAAACCGGCGGATCTCGGGTAAGGGCTCCTGAACTGTGCGTCTAAGGTCGATGGTAACAGGAGGCAAGGGACACGATGTTTACCTAGGATCGGGCCCTCTGTATGGAGGTAATACCCTACTTCCTGCTTGATTGATCTTGACGAATATGAGTATTACAAGAGTTGATCTACCACGAGATCACTATGGCTAAAACCCTAGAAGTCTAGCATGTATGATTATGATTGCCTCTATGGACTAAGCCCTTCGGTTTATATAGACACCGGAGGAGACTAGCATTGTACAAAGTTGGTTACAGAAGAAGGAATCTTCATATCCGGGCGCCAAGCGTGCCTTCCACGCCAAGGAGAGTCCCATCCGGACACAAGTCAGAGTCTTCTGTCTTGTATCTTCACAGCCCATCAGTCCGGCCCATTTCAATAGGCCGGACGCCCAAGGACCCCTTAATCGAGGACTCCCTCACTCAGTTCCCCCAGATCATGCCCAAGCCAGTATCATCGCCTGCTCCAGCGAGTAGTGAATAGATAAGTATTGGCGGTCCCACGACGCCAATCACACAAGATGATTGCTGGGATGAGCATCACCCCAACACTTTGCTCCATGAGGTCATTCCTCGCACACCACCAGCTCAAGTCACTACTCCTGTGATTGAGACTCCACAGGACACACCTAAAGATATGGAGAAGACCACTCCTTCACCACAGGCGTCGCCATCTTTCCGAAGGCTTCCCAAAGGCCCCAGGCCGACGATCTCCATGTCGAGCATTCCTGAAGTGGATCTGCAAGCCACAAGCTTAGTACCACGCCAAGTGTTCCCCAAAGACATCCCCTCAGAAACTACTCATGAGTCTAAAGCCAAAGAGGCTGAAGATATTCCAGCTGCATCAGCTGAAGAAAAAGAAGAAGAACCTGAAGTTATTCCCCCAACCACTAAACTAGTTGTGAATCAAGATGTGATTGTGCCTGACAGACCAGTACCTAAAGCCACTGAAGCCACAACAAATGAGGGTGCTATTACCACCACTACTGAAGCCAATGACGTGGTCATGGCTAAAGTCAATGCACCTCCTGAAGCCCATGATGCCACAAAAAACATTCAACCATCCACCTCGGATGTTGTTGCTGCTTCTCCTATGCCTCACACTATGGAACGGGCTTTCTATAGTGGTTAGCTTGTCACTGTCAAGTGGCCCATTATGACGCCTCCAGTTGCTCATGGTCCCCAATATGACAACCACGCTATGTAAAGGCCTTAGACACATAAGCCGAAGCCCAGACTGCCAAGGCTTACAAGTGTTGTTACAACTCATGCTACTATCAGTGTCTTAAGCTTCAGAGAGCACAACACATTCCATGACAAGGCCAAGAATCCTTACAAGAAGCCCAAGATCTCCTCTGATAGGTTTTGGAGCCACCAGTAATGAAGCTATTACTCATGCATCTTGTACAACCAGGATAGGATCTTCCCCCACAAGCGCCTATGCTGCGATGCCATTGCTGGACTCCCCTGCCTTGAGGAAGCTCTTGACTACTTTCGTGAAGTTGTCTTGCTCCCATTTTTCGTTGACAAGGAGCATTGGAATGAGGAAATCTTGCTGCAACTCTATGCCACTCTCCATATATCAGGCTACAACAGGGATCCATAGACATGGGTCCTTGAATGGATGTCAGGTGATGCAAATCATGAAGCCAAAGCTCAAGACATCATCGAGCTAACTTCCCTGCCCACTCCTGGTGATCTCTGTGAGCCAGGTTGTCAGTGTTATGAACAAGAATTGCAGAGCATCTTTCAGAAGCCTGAGCCAAATACGAGTCAAATGCTCAGCATGATGATGCCATTGCCTGTCGATGCAGAATACCCCAAGGAATTCTTTGTCAATGACCTCGAGTACCTTCCTCGCACTATCTATCACATCCTGAGGCATACTCTATGGGCAATCAAGGGGCATTATCCTCACGCCAACCTTGAAGGCACCATGAAGACTTTGATCTTCTACATTACCAATGGCATCAGATTCAATACTCAAGATCTCTTCTTCTGTCGGTTGGCAGCTTCAGGCATTGATCTGTTTGGTCTTAAGTTCTATGCCCCATTGGTCATGCGATCGATTAAGCTTCACTCAACTATAAATTATCAAGCTTCAGCGTGCAACCATGTCGTCTTTCTACCTGATGTGGATATGTCACATGAAGCCATATATCCTGAGCCTGCCAAGGAGCCTGCTTGTGAAGATAATGCTGGCTTCCAAAGCCTCATTCAACCTCTCGAAGGGATTCATCTGCCGAATCCGCCTAGTGTTGTTAGTCCTCTTGTCGGTTAGCTTCAATTGCCGCATCGTGCCAACACTGATGCAACAGCTAGCACAGTAACCCACATGCCTCAAAAGCATGCTCGTGTGCTGAATGACAGAGAGCTTGTTGTTTCACTTCATCAGAAGAAGGATAGGCATCATGACTGGATAAAGCACCAGATGCAAAGCCAACTTGTTGATGTCAATCGAATTTAGAACCTTGCCACCAAGAACTCATTTGTTGCTCATGAAGCCTGTCAGCGTGCCTGGAAGAGCCTCACACAGCTATGTTCTGAAGATGATCTTCAAGCAGATGGCTTCACTGAAAAATTCATGTTTGACTCCAAGCCTCCTGTGATAGCCTAGTTTTTGCCCTCTTTTCTCTTCTAGTTTTCAGTTGGGTTTTGATTTGAATTTTGAATTTGAGTCATTTCAGTTGGACTTAAACACTTGGGCATCACCTTGGCTTTTACCCAAAGTGGCTCACTCCTCCTCCAAACCATCATTTCCTCTCTGTTATACCTCAAAATAATGTCATGGATATTTTTCTTTAATGAAAAATATTCATTTTTCTCTCAAAAACCCTAAATAGAAACTTGTGCTCCAAAGCAACCCCTATTTTTCTTCCCACAAAAATCTGAGAAAATTCACAAAAATTCTTTGAACCCTAGGGAACCTCCCTGAGCAAAAATATTACACCACTTTTTGGAATATTTTTGCGCCGGAAAATATTTTCTATTCTGGCCAGAAATGGTGGTTTCTACAACAACTACCATTTTACTTGCTCCATTGGTGCTGCATTTTCTTGACATCACTACCCTGCTAACTCAATGCTACACACCAAACCATAGCTCCCAACTCCCAGCCGTTTAACCACAGCAAGCTCTCAAAGTTACTGTCCAGTAACTTGCAGTGAAGTAAAAATCTTGTTCACTGTGCCTCAGCTCAAACCAAAGTGTGGTAACATCTATATATACCATGAACAACACGCCAGACATGAAGTTTAGGCTTAGGTCGGCCTGCGGTCAGAGTCCACGCGGTGACCGCGTTCGACCAAGCGTGCTGGCATGCACACGGCGAGCTTTGCGTCGCGCCCGAGCCTTTGTTGCTCGCGTGATCACTTCCCCGCCTGCCAAACATTGCCAAACCCCGCCACCATCATCGTACCGACGCCATTTACTTCACCTCGGCGCGCTGATGCTGTGAGCTCGCCAGAAGCGAGCATGGGCGCCGTCCGCCAACCCAACAAAAGGCCAAGATGATGTCTACTACACAACCTTTTCTTGTAGACGTTGTTGGGCCTGCAAGTGCACAAGTTTGTAGGACAGTAGCAAATTTCCCTCAAGTGGATGACCTAAGGTTTATCAATCCATAGGAGGCGAGGATGAAGATGGTCTCTCTCAAAAACCCCGCAACCAAATAACAAAAGTCTCTTGTGTCCCCAACACACCCAATACAATGGCAATTGTATAGGTGCACTAGTTCGCGAAGAGATGGTGATACAAGTGCAAAATAGATAGTAGATATAGGTTTTTGTAATCTGAAATAATAAAAACAGCAAGGTAACAAGCGGTAAAAGTGAGCGTAAACGGTATTGCAATGATAGGAAACAAGGCCTAGGGTTCATACTTTCACTAGTGTAAGTTCTCTCAATAATAATAACATAGATAAAACATATGACAATCCCTCGACATGCAACAAAGAGTCACTCCGAAGACACTAATAGTGGAGAACAAACGTAGAGATTATGGTCGGGTACGAAACCACCAGAAAACTATTCTTTCGGATCAATCTATAAAAGAGTTCGTACTAGAATAACACCTTAAGATACAAATCGACCAAAACCCTAATGTCACCTAGATACTCCATTGTCACCTCAAGTGTCCGTGGGCATGATTATACGATATGCATCACACAATCTCATATTCATCCAACCAACATAAAAGTACTTCAAAGAGTGCCCCAAAGTTTCTACCGGAGAGTCAAGAACGTGTGCTAACCCCTATGCATAGGTTCCCAAGTGTCACGAAACCCGCAAGTTGATCACCAAAACATACATCAAGTGGATCAATAGAATAACCCATTGTCACCACGGTTATCCCACGCAAGACATACATCAAGTGTTCATAAAACACTCAATCCAATAAGATAACTTCAAAAGGGGAAACTCAATTCATCACAAGAGAGTAGAGGGGGGAAACATCATAAGATCCAACTACAATAGCAAAGCTCGGGATACATCAAGATCATGCCATAGAGGAATACAAGAGAGAACACGAGAGAGAGAGATCAAACACATAGCTACTGGTACATACCCTCAGCCCCGAGGGTGAACTACTCCCTCCTCGTCATGGATAGTGCCGGGATGATGAAGATGGCCTCCGGTGATGGGATCCTCCCGCAGGTGCCGAACAGGTCCCGATTGGTTTTGGTGGCTAGAGGCTTGCGCGCGAAACTCCCGATCTAATCTCTGCTCGGATGTTTTAGGCACGTAGGTATATATGGGTGCAGGGAGAACGTCGATGGATCTACGGGGGCCCCATGAGGCAGGGGGCGCGCCTAGGGGAGAGGGCGCGCCTCCCACCCTCGTGAGCACCTCCCGTATCTTCTCACGTGGGGTCCAAGTCCATCAGGTGGGCTTACTTCCAAAAATAACTTCTCAAGTTGATTTCGTTCTGCTTTTGACTCGCTCGATATTCCTTTTCCTCAAACACCAAATAGGCATAAAACAAAGAATCTGGCTGGGCCTCCGGTTAATATGTTAGTCCCAAAAATAATGTAAAAGTGGATAATAAAGCCCAATATTGCCTAAAACAGTAGATAAAGTAGCATGGAGCAATCAGAAATTATAGATACGTTGGAGACGTATCAAGCATCCCCAAGCTTAATTCCTACTCGTCCTCGAGTAGGTAAATGATAAAAAAGAATTTTTGATGCGGAGTGATACTTTGGCATATTTTCAATGTAAATCTTCTTAATTGTGATATGAATATTCAGATCCGAAAGATTCAACACAAAAGTTCATATTGACATAAAAATAATAATACTTCAAGCATACTAATCAAAGCAATCATGTCTTCTCAAAATAGCATGGCAAAAGAAAGTTCATCCCTACAAAATCATATAGTTAGGCTGTGCTTCATTTTCGTCACACAAAGATGTTCCCAACTTCTATACCCCCGATGACAAGCCAAGCAATTGTTTCATACTTTCTAACGTGCTTCAGCTTTTTCAACCCTCACGCAATATATGAGCGCAAGCCATGGATATAGCACTATAGGTGGAATAGAATATGATGATGGGATTGTGTGGAGAAGAGAAAAAAGGAGAAAGTCTCATATTGACGAGGATAATCAACGGGCTATGGAGATGCCCATCAATTGATGTCAACATGAGGAGTAGGGATTGCCATGCAACGGATGCACTAGAGCTATGAATGCTCAACAAAATAAAACTAGTGGGTGTGCATCCAACTCGCTTGCTCACGAAGACCTAGGGCATTTTGAGGAAGCCCATCATTGGAATATACAAGCCAAGTTCTATAATGAAAAATTCCCGCTAGTATGAACAAGATAATTTATGAGACTCACTATATGAAAAACATGGTGCTATTTTGAAGCACAAATATATGAGACTCACTACATGAAGAACAAGGTGCTACTTTGAAGCACAAGTGTGGTAAAAGGATAGTAACATTGCCCCTTCTCTATTTTTCTCTCATTTTTTTATTTGGGCCTTTTCTCCTTTTTTTTATGGCTTCTTTTTTTCTTTCTCTCTCTTTTTTTTGTATGGAGTCTCATCCCGACTTGTGGGGGAATCATAGTCTCCATCATCCTTTTCCTCACTGGGGCGATGCTCTAATAATGATGATCATCACACTTTTATTACAACAAGTTGATATTACAACTCGAAACTAGAACAAGATATGACTCTATATGAATGCCTCCGGCGGTGTACCGGGATGGTGCAATGAATCAAGAGTGACATGTATGAAAAATAATGCATGGTGGCTTTGCCACAAATACGATGTAAACTACATGATCATGAAATGGCAATATGATAAAAGTAAAGTATGTCATGATGAACGGAACGGTGGAAAGTTGCATGGCAATATATCTCGGAATGGCTATGGAAATGCCATAATAGGTAGGTATGGTGGCTGTTTTGAGGAAGATATAAGGAGGTTTATGTGTGAAAGAGCGTATCATATCACGGCGTTTGGATGTACCGGCGATGTTTGCACCAACTCTCAATGTGAGAAAGGGCAATGCACGGTACCGACGAGGCTAGCAAATGCGGAAAGGTAAAAGTGCGTATAATCCATGGACTCACATTAGTCATAAAGAACTCATATACTTATTGCAAAAGTTTATTAGCCCTCGAAGCAAAGTACTACTACGCATGCCCCTAGGGGGATAGATTGGTAGGAAAAGACCATCGCTCTTTCCCGACCGCCACTCATCAGATGCACAAGCTGTACACTTCATGCTTCAAATTTGTTACACAACTTTACCCATACGTGCATGCTACGGACTTGCAAACTTCAACACAAGTATTTCTCAAATTCACAACTACTCAACTAGCACGACTTTGATATTATTACCTCCATATCTCAAAACAATTATTAAGCATTAAATTTATCTTAGTATTCAATTCACTCAAAAGAAAGTTTCACATATCTTGAACACTAAGTATATTAACATTAAGCAAATTACCATGCTAATAAATTTGAACACTTGTCGCACCCGAAGCTCGCCGTCACCGGTCTTCTTGGCGCGCAGCTGCCGTGGCAAGTCTCTTGCAATGCCTTGTTATCTTCCCGCAAGCTCCTCTTGCCGGGTCTCATCCTTCCCGCAAGCTCCTCTTGCCGGGGCCTTGTCTTCATAGTTAACACTTTGTTCTTGAATGGCAGTAAATAGGAATGACGAAGTATCTTGGCGGAAGCCCGACAAGCCTTGCCGCGGGACGTTGCGACTGCCCGTGCACAAGTTCGGGGTACAAAGGTACCCCTACTTTAGTACACCGACAGGAGCCCCCGGGCCTGGGCCATACACGGTGCCGAGCGCTGTTGGGCCAGGCCCAAAACACGACACGGGCACATGCGGCCTGGGTCCTAACTAAATCCACTCCGTATCCACCGCGTCCTCCCATAACGGCACGCGTCAATCGCGGCATCGTGGGAGAGATCGTGGGCTATACTTTAATCCAGGAAATGCGTAACGTTCGCCTCCCCTGTTTATAAGCAGAGGAAAACAGAGCCGTTCCCCCACCTTCGCCACTTGCAGTTCCTTCCTCCGAAAGCTCCGCCGCTCCCCTCCGCTTCCCAAGCCGAAAGAGAGCAGCGCTCCGCCGCCCGTCGCCGCCGTTGCCACCAACGCTTCCGTGCTCCCCCGCCGCTTCCGCCATGGCTCCGAAGACCAGCAAGGCCACGAAGTCGGCCGAGGCGTTGCGGCTTGAGGCGCTGCGCAAGGAGCGAATGCTTTTCCCCCCCGAGCTCACCCAGAAGGCGCTGGAGGAGTTCTATCTCTTCCGGTCGACGGAGACGCGGGCGCATCCGCGCGCGCCGGTGTTCTCCGCCGAAGCTTCTAAATCAAAGTGGTGCCCAAAAGGGTACTATTTCTTTCCGGTGTTCTTCTATTGCGGGCTCTGCCCACCTTTCTCTGACTTCTTCTGCGACATCATGAATACCTACGGGTTTCATCTTCTTGATTTCACCCCCAACGCCGTTCTGACAATGTCGGTTTTCGCACACCTCTGCGAGAACTTTGTTGGCATCCACCCAAATGTTGCTCTTTTTCGCCATTATTTCACCCCCCGAGCCGATAAAGGAGAGCCGTTGGCTGGCGGAATCGCCTGGACCTCACGAATCGGCATGAAGGAGGTGTATCTGGCGGGCGAGCTCCGTAGCAAGGGGGATGAGTGGAGGGCGGAATGGTGCTGGATCTGCGATGCCAATCCGCAGCCATTCACCAACCTCGCGCTGCATACGTAGTAGTTGGCGGTGATCGAGCGCCTGTCACGGACGACACCAAGCTGAAGATTGCCACCACCCAATCCTCCGCTCAGCTTGCCGGGCTCACAGCAGGGCAGTTGGCGCAGATTTCTTCGCTGTCGACGCTCTCCGCAGAAGAGGGGGAGGCCCTCCTGGCTATTTGGCGGCCCGGCGGATATCATGAGGCTGTGTCCAGGCCTCAACTTCAACTTCACGGTTCTGGAGGTTGACGGGATGCTGAAGGAGCTGTTCAAGCATGACGCCAGCCATCCAGAGTGGTTCAGGCTGCCGCAGGGCGTCATCCCATTGTGCAACAACTCCCAACGCGACCGCATCTGCGCAATGATGCCAGAGTGCGACTCGCACGGGATAAGCCCAACTTGGATGGAGCCCGGCGACGACGTCATGCAGCAATTCTTCGATGGCTTGAGGGAGGTAGCAGTCAATGCCGAAGAGAAGAAGCTCCTCACCCGCGACACCACCGACGATGAGATGCGCTACATCGCCACCAGGGCCGAAGAGGTAGCAGCAGCCGCCGCCGCAGGTGAGTTTGGCTTCACATTGGAGGAGGCAGAGGCGGCTGAGGCGGCAAGCCTTGCCGGCTGTGGAGGACCTTGCCGAGAGGCTGCTGGCGAGGGAAGCCCGAGGTCAAGCGAAGCGAGCCCGCCGAGGGCGCGAGCGGCCAGCCGTCTTCGAGCAGCTTGCCGCAGCGGAGCCCCCAGCGCAGCCCCAATTCCAACTAAGAAGGCTCCTCCGCCGAAGTCGAGATACAGCAGGCGGCAAGCAGGCCAAGAGTCGCAGCGCCGCGGGACACGCTCCATCTGCGGCAAGTACTGCTGCTGCTGGAGCGCCTCAGCCGCGCCTGCAACCGAGGCGGGTCTTCCTGCTACCACGCCCGATCCCGCCGCAGCCCCAAGAACGCCCAAGGAGCCCACCTCCGCCTCACCGCGAGAAAGCGTGCGGATTTGACCTCTGCGCCGAGCTCCGACGAGGATGAAGAAGAGGAGGAGGAGTAAGGCTTTCTCCTTTCTGTATTTGTTTTTCTTCGATCTTTGTTGTTGCTTGTCTTGCATCCGATCCGCTTCTCTCCAAATCCTCGCTCCATTTCAGACTCGCCGAGAGCGCAAAGAGGGCCAAGGTCCCGTGGTCGCCATCGAGGACGATCCTCATCGTGATGGCGTAAGACACGCCCGAGACCACCTTGACGGACCCGATCCTTCTCCTCGAATAGCCTCAAAGACAGCCCCCATCGTAAGTGTTTGGTTCACTTCTGCCAGGGGCGCGATGGGTACTTCTTCATTTGCTGACATCTTGATTGCTGATTCGTTTGTGTAGGAGCAGAACAGGCCCATCAGGAGCAAGCAGAAACCGCCCAGGAGGTGCTGTCTGCTTCGACTACGCCGCCAAGGGGCGATTCCCTGACAAGGGAGCGCTCCCCGGCAAGGGAGAGGTCCCCGGCAAGGGACGGAACCAGTGAGCCCTTGGTGGAGGAGCCCATGGTCACGGAACCCAGCACAGGTAACCTTCCTTGTCGGAAACCTTCCCTTGGGCTCTTCTTTCTGGATCTTCACTTGACTTTTTCCTTCCTCTTCCTATCTTCAGATCCCCCTCTCTCAGACCCGATGGAGACTGAGGCCACCGGCGAGGAAGGCGCAAGGCAAGATCAAGACGCCGCCTGACGAGGAAGAGGCCGGCGCTGATGAACCCGCCGACGAAGAGGTCGCCAAGGCTGCAGGCGCAGGAGCTGGCGAGGGGTCCGTCGATTGCACTGACGACCCGGAGGGCACAAGAGCGCAAGGCGCTGCATCGACCGCCGACCCCTCCGCCGCTGATGCAGCAACGGGCTCTGAGGAGCCCCAGCCAGGCGCCTACTTGAAGGCCGGGCGAGGGCGATACATCAAGCTTCCCCGAGTCGAGCCTGTGGTGCCGGCCAAGGAGAGGATTTTGACGGGAAGTACTCGCCTCGCTGGCTAGTAGTGGTCGACGCACCCAGCAGCAAAGAAGTGGCGAACCGAGGAGGAGCAGTTGTTCGAAATTGGTGTCACTCTATCGCGCCGCAAGCTAAGCTTGAGTCTGGAAGCGCTTGTCGCGCGGGCGGGAGTTGACATAGAAGCACGCGGAGGAGCTCAAGAGCCGCAACCAGGAGGCCCTCCGATCCATTGCGGAGGAGAGGGCGCAACTTGACGAGGCGAAGAAGTCATTCATCCTGGAAAAGGCTGAAACCGAGGAGCAGCAGAGGCTTGCCGCTGAGGAGATGTCCAGGCGAGAAGGCGAATTGACGCAGAAAAAGGTCAACCTAGACAGCCACGAGGAGGAGCTCGCCGCATGAGAGCAATGACTTGGCTGAGCACTCAAGGAGGCGAAGGATGCCGCCGCGGCTGCTGAGGCCGCCAAGAAGGAGTTAGAGGTGAAGGTGGCGCGACCGAGACGGACAAAGCGAAGAAGAATGAAGAGCTTGCCGCCCTCCAGCGCGAACGCGAGAAGGATGCCCTTGCCCATGGCAATCTGCAAGTTCAACTTGCCGACAAGTTCAAGGAACTGAACGCCGCCAAGGACTCGAGCGCTGATCTAGAAATGAAGCTGGCCACCTTGACGGAGACGCTGGACGCCGCCAAGAGGCGAGAGGATGAGCTGAAGAAAGAGATCAAGGGCAACGAGGAGCTGCTGACGAGGGCCGCCGAGACTCAGAACACTTTCCAGGCCATAGTGGAGCTCTGGACGGAGGGCCTCGTCAACATCGCTGCATCCATTGACGAGGAGCTGGCGGAGCTGGACTTGGCGGGCTTCGGGTACTCTACTGACGAAAACCTCTAGCCCAGCGCCAAGCTTACGCTTTTCTTCAAGGGTGGTGACGGTTTCCAAAGAGCTCCGGAAAGGATCCCGAGGAAGCTGGTCGGCGAGTCGCGCGACCGCGCCAAGGTCTTGGAGAAGGTGTTGGTGAAGATACTCTTTCGCAACCCGGGCATCGACCTCACCCGCGTCCTCAAGAAGCTGCCGGCGGGTGCTGATCTTGAAGAACTCAAAGCCATTGTCGCACCCATTGTGGACAAGGTGAATGAGGTCAGGAGGATCGATGGCGAGCACGTGGATTAGGCCACCCTTCTTCTCCCTTTTTCTTGCCGCTGCTATATATGTCACAGGAACAATCCATTAAAGCGCGGCAATTTATCTATTGTAATATAACTTTATTCTGGGTACTATCTGCTATGTTACTTCCTTTATTTGATTCCATCCCTTGTATGCTTTTACCCTACGCTTTTAGGGAACTTGCCGGTGCAAACACACTTGCCGCGAGCGCTGAGTGCGGAACATCAGCAGCCTGCTGGCAGTGTTGCCTCCGGCAAGAAAACCTTGTCGGGGCTAGTCGCAGCACACTTTTATTGTTGAGCGGACTCGAAACAAAGTAAGGGCGCAACTTAGCCACGAGCCGGTTCCTCCGCGCACAGGTTTTCCATACAAGGCGGTCGGTCAAGGAATATAACTTAAAAACTTAACTTAGAAATTTAAAACTGACTATGCTCAAACTTTGGCAACTTAGCTTTTCTGTCGTCTGTGTCCCGGCAAGGCTAGATTCCTTTGAACGACGCCTGGTCCACACCTTTATCTTCTCCTCCCCCCCCGGTGAACTTGTGGGCGGAGGAAACTTCTTTTTGAGAAGAAAGAAGAGAAAATAATTATATGGAGCCTTAAGGCTCGTCATTGCTTACCCGGGACAAGCTCTGCATAAAGTGTCAGTGTATACATGCTAAAAAGAAAAAGGCATGAAATTTGAAAACTTTTGCATAGCACATGATCTTTATTTATGCACGGGATCTGCACCCGGCTTTGTACAAAGGGTTACATGCAACAACGGCAAGGCTTGTATAAAGGTGGTTATGGAACGGGTCCCAAGAACCGCACCTTATGGGTAAAACTTACGAAGATGCTCTATGTTCCAGGAGTTGCTCACCGGAAAGCCATCTTCGGTCTCAAGGCGGACAGCACCGGGCCTAGTGACTCGCTTTACCCGATAAGGGCCTTCCCACTTTGGCGTCAACTTGTTGGAATTCTTGGCAGATTGAATGCGCCGAAGAACAAGGTCGCCTTCCTCGAAGCTTCTGGCATTAACTTTGCGGCTATGGTAGCGACGCAAAGCTTGCTGGTAGCGAGCAGCTCGCACAGCAGCCTGAAGACGGTCCTCCTCGAGGAGCAGCGTGTCATCTTGCCGCAGCTGCTCTTGCTCAAGCTCATCATAAGCGAGCACTCGAGGCGATCCAGATACGAAGTTCTCGGGGAGAACTGCCTCGCTCCGTAGACAAGAGCAAAGGGTGTCCGCCGCTGGCTCGATTTGGCGCCGCCCCGATCGACCAAAGAACTACCGCAGCTCCTCGATCCAATTTCTTCCGTGACTTGTGCAGCCTCGTCGAAAGTTTTGGTCTTGAGCCCGCAGCAGACTTCAGCTGCTTTCTCTCCGCTGACCGCTGCTTCTCGGTGAGCAATGGTTAAGCAGATCTTAGCACCAAGATCTTGGACGATCGCATGAAGGTGCGGCTTGTGAATTGTGTGCCGTTGTCGGTGATGATCCCGTTAGGGACTCAAATGGCAAACAATCGACCAAGAACTTGATCGCCGACCGTGTCTGTCACCTTCCTCATCGCCTCCACCTCCGCCACTTCGTGAACTTGTCGATTTCACGCATAAGTACTCAAGCCCCGACCGCTCGGGAAAGGGGCCGAGGATGTCGAGCCCCAAACCGAAAATGGCCAGGATAAAGGGATTGTTTGGAGAGCTTGAGCTGGTTGATGAATCTGCTTGGAGTGGAACTGCACGCTTCACACTTGGTTACTTGTGCGACAGATCCGAGGGCCTTCGCCGAAGAAACCTTGCCGGAAAGCTTTGCGGCAAGTGCTCTTGCGCCAATGTGGTGACCACATATGCCTCCATGTATCTCCGCCAACAGCTCTCGCCCTTCTTCCCGGAAATGCACTTCAATTTCAATCCGCTGAATCTTTCTTCTGCAGAAAGATGTCATCGATAAACCGGTACATACTTGATTGTTGGGCTACTTTCTCCGCTTCTTCTTGCTCGTCGGAAGTTCTCCTGCTTGAAGGAAATGGACGAACTGCTGTGCCCATGCCGAGCTTGTGGCTCGACGACAAGGACTAAAGGCGAATGCTGCTGCAGAACATCCGCTTCCACGGCAAGAATTGATCCTGCCGAGCATGATGCTCCCCGCAAGCGTGTCGGGACACAACTCGTCGTGAGCGCTCGCTTCAATGAAACAAACCCTAGGGCTTGTCGGAGCAGATCGCCTCAAGACTCTTCGTGTTGATCCCGGGACCTTCTTGGCGGCGGCTTCGGGAGCTCTCACGAAAGTAGTCGCCAGTAACCAACTTTCTCTTCTTGCTCTGTCCAGATGATGGTGTTACAGATGGTTGAGTTAGCTTGAGCACAAAAATTCCTAGTTCCACAGATAACTTGAGTGCGGCTCACTTTGACAGGCTGTCTGCAATGTCATTCTGAGCTCTTGGAACATGTTCCATCTTCAGGCCGTCAAAGTGCTCTTCCAGCTTCCTCACCTCATCAATGTATGCTTCCATCAACGGACTCTGATAATCCTTGTTCACTTGATGGACGACAAGCTGTGAGTCACCCCTGACAATGAGCTTCTTGATCCCAAGGTCTGCCGCGATCCTGAGTCCGGCAAGCAAGCCTTCATACTCTGCAGTATTGTTTGTCGCTTGCTCCTTGGGAAAGTGCATCCGATCACGATTTGAGGTGCTCTCCGTGGGCGCGACAAGTAGTACGCTCAAGACCGGCGCTTTGCAGCGAGAAGGCACCATCAAATTACATGATCCATTCTTTGTTTGCTTCCTTGACGGGATGCTCTTCTCCGGAGTTTCTTCATCGTGTTGGCGCCCACTCTGCTATGAATTCTGCCAATGCTCGGCTCAATAGTTGAAGTACTTTCAAACTTGAGGCCAAAGCTTGACAGCCCAAAGGCTCACTGACGATCCCGCCTGCTGCTTCGGGTTCTGCAATATCCTCTTCAATGTAAAGCGAGTGACAACTGTGATCTCATGTGCCTGAAAGTAATGGCGCAGCTTCCTCGAGGCCATGAGAAGGCCGAAAAGCAATTTTTGCACCCCAGAGTATCTTGATCTAGCCCCCTGTAGAAGGGAGCTGACAAATTAAACTGGGCGCTGCACCATCCTCTTCTGTTTTTCTTCCGACAGCTGTACAGATCCATCCTTGTCGGGACCAGAGCTTGCCCGGGGAGCCCCCTGCTTGTCGCTGGATTTGCTTGCCGCGGTTGCTGGCTCATCATCTGCCTCCCTCTCCGCTACTAACGCAGCACTAACCACTTGATTGGTTGCCGCTAGATACAGCAGCAACTTCTCTTGTGGTTTAGGTACGACAAGTACTGGAGTGGAGGAAAGGTATCTCTTGAGGTCCTGTAGCGCAGCCTCCGCTTCCGGAGTCCATTTCATTGGACCTGCCTTTTTCAAAATTTTGAAAAATGGTAGGGCGCGCTCAGCAGATTTAGAGATGAACCTACTGAGAGCAGCAACACAGCCGGCAAGCCTCCGCACATCCTTGACGCGCTTCGGGGCTTCAATCTGCTCGATGGCTTTGATCTTGTCGGGGTTGGCTTCAATCCCCCTCTGGGACACAAAGAACCCGAGAAGCTTGCCGGAAGGAACACCAAACACACACTTCTCGGGGCTCAACTTGAGATTGACCTTACGCAGATTTGCAAAAGTCTCCTCTAAATCTTGCTCGTGGGGACAGACGGCAAGGTGGTGCTCAATTACTTTCCTGGGAACACCGGGGATATCAGATGGTTGCCATGCAAACACATCGACATTCGCCCGCAGGAAAGCAACGAGCGTGCTTTCCTATTTAGGATCAAGCGTGGCACTGATGGTGAAGGTACCACCAGTGCCGTCCTCCTTGGCGGCCACTTTCTTGGTCTCTGGTGTGGCTGTCTTCGCCTTCTTGCACTTGCCGGTGGAGCTCGATGGTGCGTCCTCGACGGTAGCGCAGCACTCCGAGGAGGTGCGCTTGCCGGAGTGGGCATCGGAGCTACTCTTGCCGGACTTGGTCTTCTTCTTCTTCCCCCCGGGAGCTTCAGCGGCAAGTGGTATGCGTTCTGCTGCGGCTACTACTTCCCGGTAGATCTTGTCAGTACAGATAAGTGCATCCTTCTTGTCGCCATGGACAGAAATAACACTTATCGGACCAGGCATCTTGAGCACATTGTAGGCATAGTGAGAGGCTGCCATGAACTTGGCAAGCGCTGGACGGCCGAGTATCCCATTGTAGGGCAATGGGAAGTCAGCAACGTCGAATGTGACTCTCTCTGTCCTGAAATTGAGCTCACTGCCAAACGTCACTGGCAGCGTGATCTTCCCCTTCGGCTTGCTCCTTCCCGGATTAATTCCTTGAAAGGTGCCAGTCTCTTCGAGCTCGCTGTCGGGGATCTGGAGCTTGTTGAGTACCACGGAAGAGATCAGATTCAGGCCGGCCCCGCCGTCAACCAACATCTTTGTGACCTTGAGGTTGCGGATGGTTGGCGAAACCAACATCGGCAAGCACCCGACCGCAGTGATGCGATCAGGGTGGTCCTCAACATCAAAGATGATGGGCGTGCTGGACCACTTCAAGGGTTTGCGTGACTCGACTGACGGTTCTGCTGCATTTACCTCCTGCACCCACTGTTTGAGTTGGCGGTGCGAGGTGTGCAGAGAGGCACCACCGTCAACGCACAAAACCTCCGTTGCCTTCTGAAACTCTTGCTCATCACTCTCATCTTCCTCCATCTCATCATCTTCATCTTCGTCTTCGTCCTTGTCGCGGCCGCGGGGAGGCCTGTCTCCTTGCCGCTGCTTGGCCTTGCCGCGGCGCCCTTCCCGGGCGGGACGCTTCTTGCCGGATCCTCCGCCACCTTCCCGGCCTTCTCCTTGTCGCGGCGCCAGATTCGCCTTCGCAACTCGCCATCTGCTCAACCTTCTTGCAGGCTTGGAGGTCATGGCCCTTGGTGCGATGGATCTTGCAGTATTGCTTGCCGGATCCGTCCTGCTTGTCGGCGGCCACCACAGCCTCGCCGGAGTCGCCAGCTTTGGCCTTCTCGGCGCCGCCTCCGTTGCCGGACTGCTCGACAACTAGCACATCCTTAGCTTTCCTCTTTCTGTTATTTCGCCTCCGGTTCTTCTTTGCCGGAGGGGCATCTTCAATGTCAGATCCTTCTGCTCCTGCATTCTCTCCGGGGAGTTTCCTCCCTTCTTCAGCCCGCACATTGCCGCCGAGCATATAGCTCGCCGACATCTCTGATTTTGCACATCGCCATATCCTCCTCATCCCGCATTACGCGACGCTCGATGAAACGCCGATAACCGCGCAGGTGGACGCCTCGATGTTACGCCGCACTGGCTGAATCTTCGTATGTACTTGCGCAGGGCTCTCCTTCCTTCTCGGCGAACAGATGAAGATCGCTTCCGCCATGGGGCTTGTGGTCACCGTGAAGGCGCCGACAAACCGATGGCACAGTCCGCCCACTAAGAGATGGAGTTGTCCGCAAGTGCATGAGCCAAGATCTCGACGTTGGGCTTGAGTGCCAACAGGAAGTAGTTGGCGAGATCTTCGTCGCGCTTCGCAGCCTCGCACCGCGATGGTGTAGACGCCGAGGAACTGTGGATCGATGTATCCCGCCATCGCATTTCGCACGCTCGCTTGAAGTTCTTGGTATGGGCCATCGATCTGCCGCTGCTCACGGGTGAAGGCAGGCAACCTATCACAGACGGCAAGTCGCTCGTTCTCTAGCGCATGCATATCAACAGTGGGGCCCAGCGCTGGTCCGACCGACGCCGCTTTCTTCGGGCGCCGATGCGAAAAGCGAAGCTTTTCGTCGCCGTTTTGGAGAACTTGGCGTTGATCGCGGCGAGCTCGCAGGTCCGACGACGCGGTGGAGTCGGTGTTGAGGTTGGCCCGGTGAGTCGGTGATCTTGGCCTTCGGGGCGGGGAGTACACGGTGGTGGCACCCCCAGCGGTCTTGGCGGCGTCGGCTCGCGTCTGGGCGTCTTGCCGGGGCTTCGATGTGCTCGGTTGCCGGGGCTTGTCGCCGTTGGCGAAGCCGATGAGGCTCAATGGTGGCCTCCAATCGCCGATCTTGTCCGGTGCCGAGGGTAATCTAGAAGCAGCTGGGCTCGTGCCAGCGCTTCCTCCAGAGTCTTGGGCGGTGGTGGCGAACGACGCGAGGAGCGAGTTATGCTCAGACTTCTAACAGTGTTAGAAGGTGCAACATCTCATCCGGGCGACCGTATTGTGCTCGTGCCAACGTGCTGACGCGCATGTTGGCCTTGAACGTCTCGCGATCCACCGGCTTGGCCTTGCTCCAACGCGAGTACCATGCTAGGAGCATCATGGCGTTGTCGATTCCGCACCTCCTGGGAGGGATGCGGTGAATGTGCAGACGCCGAAGCTCGCGGGGCCTTGTCCTTGGACCTGGTGACGACGTGAGTCCCCTGGTCGGCGCCCGCTCCTCCGCCGGTGTCCACCCCACCGCCAGTTTGCTCCGGTGGTGGTAGGATAGACGCGGGCGGGCCAGCCACCTCCGAAGTCTTCTTCTTCGGTGGCATGTTGATGAAGATGTTGATGTAGCGCGCGCAGAGACCGGATCAGGTTCGCACAACCTCGACGCCTTACCGGGCGCGCCAAAGATGTCGTGGGGAACGAGCACCTATGGGGCGGGGCCCCTTCTCGGTCCGGCAGGGAGCGGAGGGCGCACGAAGAGCAGATCGAGGTCAAGCACGCGAGGGATTTACCCAGCTTCGGAGCTCTCCGGAGAGATAAAACTCCCTCCGCGCTTTGTGTTTGTATTTGTTCTTGCTCCAAAGCGTGTGGTGTGTTGTAGTCTTGAATGAGTCGAACCCCTTCTACGTGCGCATGGGCCTCCTTTTTATAGTCTAAAGGGGTCACCGACAGGTGGCAACACAGAGAGAGGGGTAAAAAGGTAAAAACGCGGGTTTTTACAACCACTATCAACAATGCCCCCTACCTAACTCTGACGGCAGGGGACAAGGGCATTTAATGCACGTCCGGTCGCTCCAACAGTGCCGGAAGCGACCGTTAGGGGCGCCACCGATCGCCATGATGGCCTCCTAGTCATCTTCACTTGCCACCTCGCACCGCTGGGTTTCATAAAGAACCCGCCACGCACCAGAGCGATCCTGCGGGCGACACGCCGCCGGATGTGCTGGAGCTGCATGCAGAGCGGTGAGCCGCTGCGGGTAAGCGCTTTGTCATGGTCGCCTGACTTGTCGCACCGCAAGCTCGCCGCCGGGTCTTGCTGGCGCTGCAGCGCCGTGGCAAGTCTCTTGCAATGCCTTGTTATTCTTCCCGCAAGCTCCTCTTGCCGGGGTCTTGTCCTTCCCGGCAGGCTCCTCTTGCCGGGGCCTTGTCTTCATAGTTAACACTTTGTTCTTGAATGGCAGTAAATAGAAATGACGAAGTATCTTGGCAGAAGCCCGGCAAGCCTTGCCGCTGACGCCAGGATCGCCTCGCAGACAAGTTCGGGGTACTAAGGTACCCCTACTTTAGTACACCGACACTCCAAGTAAAGTTACCGATGAACGAAGACGAAAGAGGGGATGCCTTCCGGGGCATCCCCAAGCTTAGTTTCTTGGTTGTCCTTTAATATTACCTTGGGGTGCCTTGGGTATCCCCAATCTTAGGCTCTTTCCACTCCTTATTCCATTGTCCATCGAATCATTACCCAAAACTTGAAAACTTCAACCACACAAAACTCAAAACAAAACTCGAAGTCTGCTAGTATAAGAAAATAAAACCACCACTTAGGTACTGTAATGAACTCATTCTAAATTCATATTGTTGTAATATCTACTGTACTCCAACTTATATATGGTTCATACCCTCCGATACTACTCATAGATTTATCAAAATAAGCAAACAACACATGGAAAACAGAATCTGTCAAAAACAGAACAGTCTATAGTAATCTATATAAAACGTATACTTCTGGAACCCCAAAAATTATGAAATAAATTTTTGGACCTGAGTAATTTGTCTATTAATCATCTGCAAAAAGAATCAACCTAAAAGCACTCTCCAGTAAGAAATGGCAGCTAATCTCATGAGCGCTAAAGTTTCTGTTTTTCACAGCAAGATCACATAAACTTCACGCAAGTCTTCCCAAAGGTTCTACTTGGCACTTTATTGAAACAAAAGCTATAAAACATGATTACTAAAGTAGCATAATCATGTGGACACACAAAAACAGTAAGGATAAATATTGGGTTGTCTCCCAACAAGCGCTTTTCTTTAATGCCTTTTAGCTACGCATGATGATGACAATGATGCTCACATAAAAGATAAGAACTGAAACATAACGAGAGCATCATGAAGCATATGACTAGCACATTTAAGTCTAACCCACTTCCTATGCATAGGGATTTTTTGAGCAAACAACTTATGGGAACGATAATCAACTAGCATCGGAAGGTAAAACAAGCATAGCTTCAAAACTTGAAGCACATAGAGAGGAAACTTGATATTATTGCAATTACTACAAGCATATGTTCCTGCCTCATAATAATTTTCAGTAGCATCATGAATGAATTCAACAATATAACCAGCACCTAAAGCATTCTTTTCATGATCTACAAGCATAGAAAATTTTCTACTCTCCACATAAGCAAACTTCTTCTTTATAGCATATGTATCAGCACAATAATCATCATAGATAGGAGGCATGCTTTCATCAAAGTAAATTTGCTCATCAAAGCTTGGGGGACAAAAAATATCATCTTCATCAAACATAGCTTCCCCAAGCTTGTGGATTTGCATATCATTAGCATCATGGATATTCAAGGAATTCATACTAACCACATTGCAATCATGCTCATCATTCACATATTTAGTTCCAAACATTATATAGATTTCTTCTTCTAGCACTTGAGCACAATTATCCTTTCCATCATACTCATGAAAGATATTAAAAAGGTGAAGCGTATGAGACAAACTCAACTCCATTTTTTTGTAGTTTTCTTTTATAAACTAGACTAGTTCTAAAACAAGAAACAAAAAGATTCAATTGCAAGATCTAAAGATATACCTTCACTCACCTAGCCTCCCCAGCAACGGCGCCAGAAAAGAGCTTGATGTCTACTACAAAAACTTCTTCTTGTAGACGTTATTGGGCCTGCAAGTGCACATGTTTGTAGGATAGTAGAAAATTTCCCTCAAGTGGATGACCTAAGGTTTATCAATAAGTAGGAGGCGTAGGATGAAGATGGTCTCTCTCAAACAACCCTGCAACCAAATAACAAAAAGTCTCTTGTGTCCCCAACACACCCAATACAATGGCAAATTCTATAGGTGCACTAGTTCGGCGAAGAGATGGTGATACAAGTGCAAAATAGATAGTAGATATAGATTTTTGTAATCTGAAATAATAAAAACAGCAAGGTAACAAGTGGTAAAAGTGAGCGTAAACGGTATTGCAATGATAGGAAACAAGGCCTAGGGTTCATACTTTCACTAGTGTAAGTTCTCTCAACAATAATAACATAGATAGAACATATGACAATCCTTCAACATGCAACAAAGAGTCACTCCGAAGACACTAAAAGCGGAGAACAAACATAGAGATTATGGTCAGGTACAAAACCACCACAAAGCTATTCTTTCGGAACAATCTATAAAAGAGTTCGTACTAGAATAACACCTTAAGATACAAATCAACCAAAACCCTAATGTCACCTAGATACTCCATTGTCACCTCAAGTATCCGTGGGCGTGATTATACGATATGCATCACACAATCTCATATTCATCCAACCAACATAAAAGTACTTCAAAGAGTGCCCCAAAGTTTCTACCAGAGAGTCAATAACGTGTGCCAACCCCTATGCATAGGTTCCCAAGTGTCACGAAACCCGCAAGTTGATCACCAAAACATACATCAAGTGGATCAATAGAATAACCCATTGTCACCACGGTTATCCCACGCAAGACATACATCAAGTGTTCATAAAAGACTCAATCCAATAAGATAACTTCAAAAGGGGAAACTCAATTCATCACAAGAGAGTAGAGGGGGGAAACATCATAAGATCCAACTACAATAGCAAGGCTCAGGATACATCAAGATCGTGCCATAGAGGAACACGAGAGAGAACACAAGAGAGAGAGATCAAACACACAGCTACTGGTACATGCCCTCAGCCCCGAGGGTGAACTACTCCTCCTCGCCATGGATAGCGCCGGATGATGAAGATGGCTCTCCGGTGATGGGATCCTCCCCAGGTGCTTAATAGGGTCCCGATTGTTTTTGGTGGCTACAGAGGCTTTGCGGTGGAACTCCCGATCTAATATCTGCTCCGATGTTTTAGGCACGCAGTATATATGGGTGCAGGATAACGCCGGTGGAGCCACGGGGCCCACGGGGGGGCGCGCTTAGGGGAGGGCGCCCACCCTAGTGAGCACCTCCCATATCTTCTCGACGGGGTCCAAGTCCATCGTGGGTTTCTTCCAAAATAACTTCTCCAGCTTGATTTCGCCCGCTTTGACTCCGTCCGATATTCCTTTTCCTCAAACACCGAATAGGCATAAAACAAGAAACTGGCTGGGCCTCCAGTTAATATGTTAGTCGCAAAAATAATATAAAAGTGGATAATAAAGCCCAATATTGCCTAAAACAGTAGATAAAGTAGCATGGAGCAATCAAAATTTATAGATACGTTGGAGACGTATCAGCGCACTATGTTCGTTGCCTTCTCCTCGTTCCTGTGATCGTCTCCACACGCCCACATTTCCCGCATGAGCTGCGTCGTCTTCCCCCTCTCTCACTGATGCCGCTCGTCACCGGGCGCAGCGTCCAGGTGTCCTCCGGCGGAGCCCGAGCACCTCCCGTCGCTCGGCTATAAATAGAGGCGTCCCCACCCTCCTCGAGCCTCATCCACTCCTCACACACACTCCACAAACCTCAGAGTCGTGGTCTGGCCGGCAGGCTCCTCAGCCGCCCCGAGCTCGAGCTCACGACGATCTCTCCGCCTTGTTCGCACCATTGCAGCCCCTCCCAAGATCAGGCGACCCTTCTAGGGCCTCCGCCATGCCTCGGTGGTGCCATTCCGCCCCTGTTGAGCCCCCGGTGCCGCCTAGTTGCTGCTGTTTCAACTCCGCGATCGCTGCCATCTGTCAGCCGGAGAGGCTGCTCGACGCTGTCCGACCACCCTAGTTAAACCACTTGCACGGGCAGGTGCGCCCGTCCCCTCTTTCGATCCTCCTCCATTTTTGGCCAAGGAGCTCTCCTCACTCAGGAGGCTCAAGTGAGCCCCGCCACCCTGCCTCTCTCCTCCTCACCGACTACCGGGCTCCGCTAGTCACCACTCAGACGCTACCAAGCGGTATGAGGGAGGCGGTGGTGTCGGTGTATTAAAGTAGGGGGTACCTTAGTACCCTCTAACTTGTGCACGGGCAACAGAAGACTCATGGCGAGACTCGGCCGACGTCCCCAAGGCTCCCCTCACTCCTTATCATCGCCATTCAAGAACAAAGTACCAGCCAAGAATGAAGGCCCCTGAAGAGGAGCTTGCCGAGGGCTAAACATGGCATCACTGTAAACCTGCTACATACCCCAAGGCCCGCAAAGTCCAAATGGCCGCAAGCTTGCCGGCATAACAAAGGGATCATGAAGGCACTTGCCGCTGCAAGGTTGCCACCCAACTCCAGCAAGCACTCAAAGGACGCCATCACCAAAGCCATCCCAAGAGCACGTATGCAGATACTACGCAACCATGCAGAGCGAGGTGGCAAATGGAGTCGACAGAGGCGCCATCGCGGCACCCGGAGGCTCACCGAACGTCACTCCACCAAGATCGCATTTTAACGACGGGCATTTAATGCCCTTGTCCCCCGCCATCGAGTTAGGTAGGGATCTGCTAGTACCGCTGTAACAACCCGCGCTTTACGCTTTACCCCCTCTTCCCACGCTGCCACCGTGGGTACCCCTTCAGACTATAAAAGGGAGGCCCATGCGCACGAGAAGGGGTTCGTCCATTCGACACCCACAGCCCCTTTCGCCAAGACGCCGAGCTAGATCAAATAACAACACAGAGCAGCAGAGGGGTGTTATCTCCAAGAGCCCCGGCCGGGTAAAGATCGCCCGCTCGCCTCGCTGCGCGCCGGACCTCGATCTCAAGGCGCTGCCCTCGCCTCCCCGCTGAACCGTAAGGGCCCCTGCGCCCCTATAGGTGCTCGGAGGCGCCAACGAGCCCCGACATCTTTGGCGCGCTGTAGGGGCGCCGAGGTCGTGAGCATCCGATCCGTCTCCACGCCGCACTACATCAGCGCCATCGCCAACATGCCGCCAAGAAGAAGCCTTCGAGGTGGCCGCCCGTTTACATCATTCCACCACCACCGCCGGAGCAAGCAGCGGTGAGGTGGACGCCGCGGAGGGGCGGGTGCCGCCGGTGGGTCTCGTGGTCGCCACCAGATCCAGAACAAGGCCTCCGCAAGCGCCGGGCGACGGCAGACGCCGCGCCTTCCCAAGAGGTTCAAGGTCAACAACGCCTGTGCTCCAAGCACCGTGCTTGCGTGGAGCAAGGCTGCCGGGTCGCTGGACGCTTCGTCAAGATGCACGACCGCATGCCGGTGCGATCGGGCACGGTCGCTCGACGGGTGTTGCCTCCCAACCCGTTGGGAGTCCGAGCACGCCTCGCCTCTCGCCGCCCATCACCACCGCTGCCTAAGATCGCAGTGGAAGCGCTGGCCCGAGCCTACCGCTTTAGACTTCCTCCAGCGCCACACAAGATCGACGATCGAGGATGGCCATACACAGCTCGCTCGCTTCGCTTAATGGCGATAAGCCCCGGCGATCAACGCCGAGGGCTCCGACAAGACGCTTTGGCGCAGACGGCGCCGACAGACTGGCTGGGTACCGCTCGGGCGCCTCAGCCCCACACAGTTAAGATCACCACCACGGACCAACCTTGACGCCGACTCCATCATACATCGACCCGCTAACTCGCTGATCAGCGCCACGCTTCCAAGAACGGCAACATCGAAGACGCCAGACTCAGACGAAGCGCCGGAGAGAAGCGCTGATGTCAACTGACACAGCGGCTGGCCCGCTGTCGACGCCAAGACGCACCGGAGAACCAGCGACTTGTCAGATATGCGGCAGTTGCTCTGTGATTCACCCGCGCGAGCCGCGGCAAGTCCAAAGGGCCCAAAACTAAAACTTGCCGACAAAGTTCGAGAAGTATGATGGCAGGATACACCTGCCGGAGTTCCTCAAGATCTACACCATCGCTGTGCAGGCTGCCGAGGGCACGACGAGAAGATCTCGCCAACTACTTCCCGCCGTACTCAAGCCCAACGCCGATCTTGGCTCATGCACTTGCCGGACGGCTCCATCTCTTCATGGGCGGACTCTGTGTCATCAGCTTGTCGGCGCTTTCACGGGCGCCACAAGCCTCATGGTCGAAAGTGACTCCATTTGCTCGCCCGTATGAGGGGAGCCCCGCGAAGTGACTTCCATTTGCTCGCCCATTTGCTCGACGAGAAGATTCAGCCAGTGTGCAGCGCAACATTCGGACGCCCACCTCGCCATGTTATCGCCGCTGCTTATCGAACGCGCGAATCAGCAGGATGAGGGAGGAGATGGCGATGATAAAGATCGAGATGTCACGAAGTTTCACGACTTGCCGGCAAGTATGCACGGGCTGAAGAGGGGAGGAAAATCCTCGAGAGGTTGCCGGAGCGTATGATCTCGACAAAGAAGGACGCTGCCTAAGCAAGAAGGAACCGGAGGCGGAACAACAGGAAGAGGAAGGCTAAGGATGTGCTAGCTTTTGAGCATTCCGGCAACGGAGGCGGCTCCGCAAAGCCAAACCGACGACCAAGAAGGTCAGAAGGGCCGCCGACAAGGTGACGGCCCAAAGAAGCGCTATTGCAAGATCCACCGCACTAAAGGCCATGACCTCCAAACCTGCAAAAAGTAGAGCAGATGGCGAGCTGCAAAGCTGAGTACGAGCGCCAAGGACAAGGAGAGAGCTCTGTGGAGGTGGCGGAGGATCCGCAAGAAGCTTCCCGCCCGGGAGGGGACCGCAGAAGGCTAAGCCGCTGCAAGGAGACAGCCTCCCGCGCCGCGATAAAGACGAGGATGAAGACGAAGATGATGAGATGGAGGAGGATGAGACTGAGGATCAAGAGTTTCGTAAGGCAACAGACAGGCGTCGACGGGCGGCGCTTCCTCGCACACTTCGACCGCCGACTCAAACAAAGGTGCGAAGTGAATGCAGCTGGAGCTGGTCTCGCCGAGGCGCCGCAGCTCAAGTGGTCCAAAGACGCCCATCATCTTCGACGTTGAGGATCACCCGACCGCCATCGGGTCGGGTGCTTGCCGCTGTTGGTCTCACTAACGATCCGCAACCTCAAGGTCACGAAGATGTTGGGTTGACGGCGGGCCGCTCGAACTTGATTTCCTCGCAGAAGGCTCAAAAGCTCCAGATCCCCGACAAGTGAGCTAGAAGAGATCGCACCTTTCAAGGAATAAACCTGTGAAGGAGCCAACCCAAGGGAAGATCACATTACGGTGACGCTCAGGCAATGAAAGCTGAACTTCAGGATCGAGAGGGTTACATTCGACGTGGCTGATATTCCTTGCCCTACAATGGAATACTTCGGTCGACCAAGACTCGCCAAGTTCATGGCGGCTCTCACCACGCATACAATGTGCTCAAAATGCCTGGCCCGATGAGCGCCATCTCTATCCAAGGTGACAAGAAGGATGCACTCATCTCATACGACGAGATCTACCAGAAGCAGCCGCCGCGGCAGAAGGCGAGCCACTTCCCCGCCAAGCTCCTCGGGGAAGAAGAAGACCAAGTCCGAAAGGATAGCTCGTGCCCACTCGCAAGCGATCTCCCTCGAGCGCCAGACCGCCAAGGACGCACCATCGAGCTCCACCGCAAGTACGAAGGTGAAGACAGACCAGCCAAAGACTAAGCCCGCAAGGACGGCCCGCCTGTGCACACTCCGCAGCGCACTCCCCGAGCGCCACGCCGCCGCCGAGGGCGCTGCCATCGAAGCTCCGCCAACCAGTCCACCGCCAAGAGGGCGTAGAAGGATGCCAAGCTTCAACTTTGGGTCAGATGTTTCGAAAATCCATACCTTGTATGAAGAACCTCGGGCGCGGGGGTCGAATCGTGGTTAGGTTATGCCTGCCAATTCATCTTGAGTCCGCCGATGATAAAAGCACGCCGCAACCAGCCCGACAAGTTCTTCCTCACTGGAGGCGGCATGCCAAAGAAATCCGATGCCTTTGCGCCAAAGAAGCATGTTTGCGCCGATGGATTCCCCAACAAAGAGGGACAAGAACATACAAGGGAAAGGATTGGGGAAGAAGTACGCACTCAGCAGACGTTAAAAAAGCTAAGTCATCCGGAAGTTTTTGTACGTAACACCCATTAGTTCCATGTTTTTTATGTTATGCCCTTGCGCTGCTCGGGCCTTTTGTACGCAATGCCTGTGACGCAGAAGGAGCCAACTGTGGTTGTTGCGCCCTTGCTTTGTTTCCGAGTCCGCCAACAACGCAAGTGCATCGCAATCGCCCGAGAAGTTTTTGCCGGAGACAACACCGCCGGGCTGCTGATGTCCCGCATCAAGAAGTGTGTTAGCGCCGCAAGTTCCCTAGAAGCGAGGGTAAAACGCACAAAGGATATAACAAGTAGAGGGCGAATATAGCAAGCCTTGCCAGATGGCGCCTTCAGATGAGAAACTTGTGCGCAAGGGAACCTACTCACGGCTGAGTTAAGGCCCTTGATTTGTTTCCGAGTCCGCCAACAACTCGAAAGTGCAATCAGAGCTGGCCCGAGAAGGTTTTTTGCCGAGACAACACCGCCAAAGAAAGGCTGATGTCCCGACTCAAGAGCGTGTTAGCGCTGCAAGTTCCCTAGCAGCGAGAGTATAATAATACGTAAGGGCAAAGCACGGCATCATTTTTATGGTCGCATAAAATATATATATATATATATATAGGTAAATCTGTGTTTATCATAGTTACGTAACTAGTTAAGGCTTACTAAACATTTAACGGTTTAAAAGTAAGTAAAAAATATGAAATAAATAGGGGATCCTTAGTCTAATATAATAAGATGATCCAACGTGATTGTGAAAATATGCATTTATGTGTCCTTAGTGAAAAAACAATCATTTCAGCTCACCACAGTGATCAATATATATTCAAAATTTTGTTCTTTTTTGTCCAGACACGGCAGTCATATTTTTTCAATCCCTCCGTTGGATTATGTTATATTATAGGTGTGTTGGTTCAAGATTTTTTCAGATTTTGAGAACTTTTACATCCGAAAAACCTTAACTAGTTCTCAGGCAAGCTATTGTAGAAAATCCTACTTTTATATATATATATATATATAGATAATGAAATTGTTGCAAAGATTATCTCAGCTTTTTCATGGCTGTAATTACAGCGACAAGGAGAAACCGTAAGAGCGCGACTGCCCCGGCAAGCCAACCTCATTGGGCTGTGAGTGCCCGAGACCTTCAAGGACGGGTCAGGGTCTCTCATGTCACAAGGCCAAGAATAAGGGTAAAGAGAGCACACCAAAGACTGGATTTTGGCGGAGCCAGATCACGGGCCATGAGTGCTAAGATTCCTTCCCGCCGATAATAGTGCCGAAGGTCTGGAGTCGATAAGTTTTTCATCCTCGCATGCATCCTCTTATGGGCTAGGAAGGCGGACCTGCCCTGAACGAAGCGTGTCTTGTAAAATCCATGCGCTGAGGAATGAGTTGGTTTCAGCCTTGCGCGCCTTTGATTTGTTTTCGAGTCCGCCAACAAACACAAGTGCGCCGAATCGCCCAAAGAAGGTTGCTTGTCGGGCGACACCACAATGGGCTGTCGATGTCCCGTGACTCAAGAAGTGTGCTCGCCCCGCAAGTCCCCTAGAAGCGAGGGTGGGAAACATACAAGACACCAAATCAAGTAAAGGGCTTAGTCCGACAAGCTGCCCTCTTTTCATTAAAAACATCCTAGTTTAGTACAAGTCCATGGAGGATGAAAACATGATAGAGAGGATTACAGATTTTAAATACAACTAAGGCCCAAGGGCTTACAAATTGAAAGATAAGATGCCCGTGATCCCTCTCCCTGCTCTCCTGTCAGAGGTAGGTTTAGGAGGCCCCGCAAGAGAAGCTCACCGGAAGGGCAAAAGGGCGCTTAGGAGAACTACGGGCGCCAAGACACCAAGAGAACTTCCTCGGGCCCGCCAGAGCTTGGCGGAGACGGAGGCGCCGGAGGCAGTAGCTTGAAGACGGGGTGGGACGCCAAGACCGACGAGGGCTCTCGCCAGATTCATCTGACGACGGCCTGCCGCCACCACTCTTCCTTCTTCCGCAGCCTCCCACGCCAACCGCCCAGGAGACGGCCCCGGAGTTCAAGGCCGGCGACCCGGATGATGGGGTCAGCGGTGGCGCTGGAGGCAGGCCCGACGCCTAGTCGACCCGGCCATCTCGCTGCCGCCGTTGCCGCCCTCCCGCCACTCTCGCCGAGGAGGACCTCGCCATCGAGGAGCTGTCCACGCAGCATCTCGCCCGGTCCCGAGTCCCCAAGACCTTGACGGCGAGAAGGTCGCCTCCATTAGCTTGAAATGGAGGGTAAACCCGCCGCCAAGCTGTGGATACGGGCGAACGCTCTTCCACCTCTGGCCGGCACATCACGCCGGGCTGGGGACACGACACTCACTGAAAGTGCCGCTGATCCCGCAGCCCCTCATGCGCAACTCCATCACCTCGGCGGATCCGTTCCATCGCGACTCGCGAACGGGCCTGCAGCCGAGGCGGCGACGGGCGCCTGGGCGCAGCTTGATGAAGAACTCCTGTGGATCGCTCCAGTGGACCGCCGAGGAAAGGAGCCGCCGATGGAGACGGGGAGGCGTGACGCCTCGACCGCCTCTCGACCGCCTCGGACCACGCCCTCGGGCTCCCGGGTCTGCTGCCCCGCCTCACCTCGTGCCTGGCCCGCCGCCACGGGTGCAGGATAGGGAGAGGCGCGCTGCCTGGAGGCGACCCTTGCTGCCACCATAGAAGGACCAGGATTCCCTCCCTCCATAGCAGATGGGAGGAAGAGTAACGGAAGTTGAAGACAAAGGGAAGAGAGGAGGTGCGAGACTATTGTGCTCCCCTTCCGCCTTTTTAAAGGACGAGGTGGGGGCCCGCCACCGCCCAAATTAATCGGAAAGCGAGAGGGGTGGAGGAGCGGGCCGATCATTCATCTTCTCGCGTGACGGCTCGGCTTTCCCACCTTCGCCGCCCACGCACCCCATGCATGAGGGTGGCAGCGGCGGTGCCGGGCCGAGCGACGGTGAAAAGACCTCGCCTCGCACCACAATCACGGTGTTGATGCCTTAAAGGGCGATCCGCCACCCACGCCTCCCACGACGCCGCAATCGACGCCAGGCTGGGAGAGCGCGTGGGTGCAGAGTGCCAGTTGTCAGGCGGACCAGCCACGGTGCTCGTAGCACCGCCTTTGGCCCGGCCCAACAACGCCGAGACTGCATGGCCCAGGGCTGCCGGGTTTCGCTGGCATTTAAAGTAGGGGGGCACCTTAGTACCTGGAACTTGTGCACGGGCAACAGCAGACTCTCAAGAGGCAGACTCGGCCTCGACGTCCGCAAGGCTCCCTCACCCTTATCACCGCCATTCAAGAACAAAGTACCAAATGCAAGAACAGCCAGGCAAGGTCCCTAAGAGGAGCTGTGCCGGAGGGCTAAACATGGCATCACAGAAAATCTGCACACGGCTACGCTACCGTTGCCCAAATGGGATCGCAGCAAAGTAATATCACAGCATGACCAAGACATCGCAGGTTTCTTCGTGCAGTCCAGACCCTCTGTTGTAAGACCTGGCATCTGCACTCTCTGCTCCAATAGTTTTGGCAGTTGGAGGCTCCAGCCAAGGTCTCGAGCATCTTTGGCGCCAGTCTGCCGGGGCTCAGCTGGCCTCCCGAGCACCTATGGGGCACTTGGGGCCCCTTCTGGTTCGGGCAGGGGAGCGAGGGCCAAGCGCAGAAGCAGATCGAGGTCCGGCGACGACGCTGGGAGACGGGCACCTTTACCCAGCTTCGGGCTTCCAGAGAGATAACACCCTATACCGCTCGCTTCCGGTTGTTATTTGATCTAGCTCGAGCGGCAGCAAAAAAGGGGAGCTGTGGGTGTCGATGGACCAACCCCCTTCTACATGCGCATGGGCCTCCTTTATAGTCTCAAGGGGTACCTATGTGGCAGCGAGGGAAGAGGGGGTAGAAACGTAGGCGCGAGGTTGGTACAACAAGACACAATGCTGCCCCTACCTAACTCGACGGCAGGGACAAGGGCATTTAATGCCCGCCCGTCGCCAAACAAAGGTGTGGAGGACTGCTATGAGCTCTCCGGTGCCATGATGGCGCCTGTTCAGCCTGCTTGCCACCTTTGCGCTGCATGGTTGGCGTAGTATCTCGCCACGCGTTTTGGATGGTTCGGTGATGACGCTGGCACCAGGTGCGCTGGAGTTGGGTGGCAGCTTTGCCGAGCCCCGACATCTTTGGCGCGGCTGTAGGGGCGCCGAGGTCGTGGAGCACCGATCCGCTCCACGCCGCAAGACTACATCGCCGACATCACAACATGCCGCCAAGAAGAAGCCTTCGAGGTGGCCGCCCATCTACATCATTCCCACCACCACCGCCGAGCAAGCAGGCGGTGAGGACGGACGGCGGAGGAGCCGGTGCCGGTGGGTCTCGTGGTCACCAGATCCAGAACAAGGCCCCGCAAGCTGCCGGGCGACGGCAGACGCCGCTTCTTCCTAAGAGGTTCAAGTCAATAACGCCCGGTGCTCCAAGCACTGCGCTTATGCGCGGAGCAAGCGCTGCTTGCCGTCGCAGGACGCCGCGTCAGATGCACGACCGCATGCCGGTGCGAGTGAAGTACTTGGCCGCTCGACGGGTGTTGCTCCTCCCAACCCGTTGAGAGTCCGAGCACGCTCGCTTCTCGCGCCGCCCATCACCACCGCTGCTAAGATCGCAGAGGAAGCGCCGCCCCAGCCCACCAGCTTTAGACTTCCCTCTCAGCGCCACACAAGATCGACGATCGAGGATGGCCATACACTCGCTCAGCTTTCGCTTAATGGCGATAAGCCCCGGCGATCAACGCTGAGGCCCGACAAGACGCCTTCGCGCAGACGGCGCCGACAGACCATCGGGTATTGCCGGGCGCCCAGCTCAAATTTACAGTTAAGATCGATCGCCACCGCGACCAACTCTTGACGCCGACTCATCACACATCGACCCGCGAACTCGCCGATCAGCGCCACGCTCTCCAAGAACGGCAACACGAAGACGCCAGACTCGTGATCGAAGGCCGGAGAGAAGCGCGATGTCAACTCGACCAGCGCTGGCTCATTGCCGACGCCAAGACGCACCCGAGAACCAGCATTGTCTGCCGGAGTGCAGGTTGCCCAAAGATGTCTGGGGTCGGGTTGGCGCCCGAGCACCTATGGGCACTTGGGGGCCCCTTCGTTCAAGCAGGGAGCGAGGGTCGCTGCAGAGCAGTATCAAGGTCCCGCAGATGCGCTGGGAGACGGGCAACTTTACTCTAGCTTCGGGTTTCTTCCGAGAGATAACACCCCTATCGCTGCTCGAAGTTGATTGATCTAGCTCGAGCGCGGCGAGCTAAAAGGGAGCTGTGGGTGTCGATGGATCAACCCTTCTACGCAAGCGATGGGCCTCCCTTTATAGTCTCAAGGGGGTACCCACAGTGGCCAGAGGAAGAGGGGTAGAACGTAAAAGCGCAGTGTTGCGTACAATAGTGGACACAACAAAGGCTCTACTCTAACTCGACGGCAGGGACAAGGGCATTAAATGCCCGTCCGTCGCCTAACAAAGCAGGTGGAGGACCGCGGTGGAGCCTCCAGTGCCACGATGGCGCCTCTGTCAAATTCGCTTGCCACCTCACTGCATGGTCGCTATGTATCTCGCCACGCGTTTGGGATGGCTCGTGATGACACGCCACCGGGTGCGCTGGAGTTGGTGGATGAATGCTGTAAGTGCCTTGTCATGTCCTTTGTTGTGCCGGCAAGCTTGTCGGCTGGCCGATTTTGCTCGGCCGGCTGCCGCCGTGGCAAGTTTTCTAGTGATGCTGTAGCGAGCTTCTCCCGGCAAGCCTTCTCCTCTTGCCGGGCCTTCGTGTTCTTGGCTGGTACTTTGTTCTTGAATGGCAGTGATAAGGAGTGAGGGGGAGCTCTTTGTCTGACGTCAAAGTAGTCTGCTGGGCGCTGGTGTCAAGGATCGCTCATGGCAGACAAGTTCGGGTACTAAGGTAATTCTCACTTAGTACAACCGACACTGGACTAGGGGTGTCCGGACAGCCGACTATCATCATCGGCCGACTCCAAGACTATGAAGATACAAGATTGAAGACTTCCCCATGTCCGGATGGGACTTTCCTTGGCGTGGAAGGCAAGCTTATGCGACATACGGATATGTAGATCTCCTACCATTGTAACCGACTGTAACCCTAGCCCTCTCCTGTCTATATAAACCGGAGGGTTTTAGTCCCAGAGGACAACAACCATTACAACAATCATACCATAGGCTAGCTTCTAGGGTTTAGCCTCCTTGATCTCGTGGTAGATCCACTCTTGTACTACCCATATCATCAATATCAATCAAGCAGAGTAGGGTTTTACCTCCATCGAGAGGGCCCAACTGGGTAAAACATCGTGTCCCTTGTCTCCGTTACCATCCGCTTAGACGCACGTGGGACCCCTACCCGAGATCCGCCGGTTTTGACACCGACATTGGTGCTTTCATTGAGAGTTCCTCCGTGTCGCCACCGATAGGAAGGATGCCTCTTCCCGCCTTCAAGGACGGTATCGCCAAAGGAGCCTTTGGCCGCCGCCAAACTATCCGCTAGGTGGTTTTCTCATGACCGCCTGCTCGCCACCGCTTCAACAATGACCTCTCAGTCGCCAGCAATCTTCACGCTACCGAATTCGCCGAAATGTTGATCCAATAGAGCTCTCGCCCAGAACGAGCTTTGATCGCGATCGCCGCCTCCGAGTCGCCATGATTACAATCAGATTGGGCTTAAACCGATCCGAGAGATTAACTCTCCTGTGTCACCCACCATGTCGCAGTGGTAGAGGAACAATGCGGCGACTCTTCTCCCAGATTGAAAACTAGTCATGTCCGGGCCCTCAACCTCCATGCCGGATTCCCGGAGGGACGGACTCTTCGATCAAGCAATCAACCTAAAGTCAGCATCGGACCGACTGCTGGACAACATCCAGCAATCCAAGCTTCCAATTTGAAACTTCGCCCTTGAGCCTCGAGATGGGTAGGGTTCCGACTTAATTCCACCCACCCGCCTGCATATGCAATCTATCTCTAATCCGCAAGAGCCCGCTGAAAACAAGACATCATCATCGCGCGATTCTCCGTTATGGATGGATAAAGGACAGCCGAGAGGAAAACGCAATTTCAATTTCAGCAATAATTGCATGGATTTAGGAATTTGAACGCCGCCGGCCGTCAGGAAATTACACGCCACGACCAAGGCCCATAGTACGAAGTATCGGCGATGGAGAGTTTCCGAAACCGAAAATAAGTTTTGGGACAATCCGCCTAATACAACCCTAGTCCGCAAATAAAAGGGTGCATTACACTCATGCACTAGGTACAAAAACCAAAAAGCAAAAACCCCATAAAGGGCACGGAAACCGTACTGGAGGGATAGCTTAGCGGACCCTGTAAAATTCATAGTACAGAGGGCGCCACCCCAACACATAGCCTTCGAGCATGTTGGATATTATGGCAGGTGGCCAAAAGTGGCGAGGAGCTTCTAGCCCCGGAAAACCACTCCAACAATACCGGTACGGTATCAACAGTCTTCGAGACTTTCGCATCAAATAATATGCGGAAACGATCAATCCGCAGCCTCGCCAAGTCTACCAAGTAGC